>NQII01000625.1:0-41396 GCA_002778355.1 Clitarchus hookeri | reverse complement strand
TTCGGGGTTCGGTTGCACCTCTATAGTTCCCGTTCTGTGCTGTGGCTTTCACTGCGTTCGCGCTCCATGTCTCGTGGACACACGACAGCTGTGACCCCCCTCCACTTCGACTCTTCTCCTTCGTCTTGTCCCCTCCTCCCCCTGTTACCCAAGTATGCACGCCACAGCCTGCAGTTCATACCTGGCTAGCCTCCTGTCTGCTAGAAGGGTCTAACACTCTGGCTCTGCTTACACATTTTGCCGAAGGCATTATTACTTTACATTGTACAAATAATTTTTCAATTTCTTTGCAGGCCGATCAACTATTTGATCTCGCTAAACAAACATAAACCTGGTACCACATCTCGGACTCCGTACAGTAATTACACACTTTCTTACAGGGTTACAAACATTCGTATAGGTTTACACAGTTACGTTTTACTGTTAAGAGACGGCTGACAGGCCGTGAAAAGAACAAAAATAAGACCCTTATCTTATCCTGACTCTCTGCTGTCTTACTGCGTTGGAAGTATATTAAAAAAAAACGAAAAACTATTTTACACCCTGGCAATATAAACACACTTTCGGCCCTTCCAAATGCACACACTCCAATTCAGTTGAGGGCCTATATTCTTACCTTATACATTTAGTAAACTCAGGTATAGGCATCTGGCCATTTTAGGCTCTGGGACGTCCTGCCCTTATGACTCGCCGCACTTATGTTCCGGCGTCTCACACATAACTCGGCTACACAGGTAAAAATAACAACACTTAGTTGCACTTCAGTTCTGGCATACCAGTCCTGTCTCTCAGCGGGTGACATGAGAAAAAACACCTCATGTCACACAGAGTCTGTTACTGGGGTGGTCGGCGCAGTTCACATGGTTTATACTTGCGATGGCCCCAGTAGAGACCGGGTTCCTCTCGGCCTCTGCAGGTGCGTCAAGGCAATACTCGCCTGGCTTCGTTCCCCGGCGGACTATGGGGAGTTTCTCCCCGCACTGAATCCCTGACAGCGTGTGGGGGTGAAGTCTGCGTCGACATTGTCTCGCCAAGGTGTCCTGGGGCCCTCTCCAGGCTGCTGCTGGCACTCGTCTTCGGGTCTGCTACTATCCCCCGGTACATCCTGGCCTCTCGGATCTTTTTTCGGGTTCGTTTCTCTGGTGGTACTAACTCGTCTTGGGGTTGCGCAATACTCGCTGTTTGTTTCATCTCACACCCTCTATTCCCTGATATTTCACTCGCAGTTTCTATTTCTTTGTTGTGTACACCTTCTATCTCTTCCTTGTTTACTTTCTGCCCCCCTTCGCTTTCTCACCCTCCCTTTTTTCGGATGTCCTCCCCCTTTCTCCTGCTCGCCTGTTCCCCTTCGCTCACCCGTCCGCTTCCTCTCACTTCATATGGCACCTGCGTATTTTCAGCCCGGTAAGAGACTGATGTTTCGGGCTCCATTATCGGAAGGTGCAGTGACCCGTGCGCCCTTGAGACACTGAGATAGCGCATAGGGGCAACGGCTGGCTTATCGTTTTGACCCTCTCTTCCCGCGTTCTTGTCCATCGTCCGGCGACCTACTGACCCACTGCAGGTTTCCTCTGGGCTGTCCTTTGTAATTCCTGTGGGACCATTGGTGTAGGGTTCAGGTATAGGGTGTATCTGGTTCCGTAGCACTTTCCACATTTTGCCCATCTCGTCCTCAGCCCAATACACATTCCCCTGTCTCTCGACTTCTATATACGGCCCTTGCCATTTAGGTGCAAATCCCGTACAGAATTTATCACTGGCTCGGCTCAAAGGATGGTTGCGTATTAATATGTGACTACCCTCGGGCAAGTGGTGTCCGACGGTCGCTTGTTCTGGGTATTTACGCTGGGTATACCGTTGTTGGTTTCTCTGAGCTGCCCCTGTTCTCCTAATCGCCGCTCTTCGTATTTCTTCGGGGGCTGGAAGTTCTGTAGGTTCGGTTTCCCACTTCCATTCCCCAGATCGGTGGAAGTTGTATCCCAGTATGAGATGGCTGGGAGAAGTTCCAATTGCAACATTGTGCCGATGTCATAATGTATACAGGATTTCAGGAAGTTGGATGTCCCATTGAGTATGATTTGTGCCCATTCTTATGCGTATACTCTTCTTTAATTCCTGATTCCGGCGTTCGGTAGGGTTGGCCTGTGGGTGGTAAGCTGGAGTCGTCCAGTTTTTTGCCCTCCACGTTTCGCAGGCTTTCGTCCATTTTATTCCCGTAAACTGGGCGCCATTGTCCGTTAACAAACATTTTGGATATCTCCATCGTGGAAAAACCTCTCGCTCCATTTGCCGGATAATCGTATTGGCCTCCTGGTTGGGTGACGGGAACGCCTCTATCCACCTGGAAAACTGGTCTGTCACGACTAGGAGGTATCTCTTTCCATGAGGTGTGCGTGGGTAGGGACCCATGATATCGACAGCGATGTGGGTCCATGGTGTTTTCGGCCGATGGGGTGTGTATCACATTTTCGGTGTAGGGTAGGCCTTGTTTTCATAACAAGTCCGGCACCTAGCGACGTATTCCCTCACATCGCGACTAATTCCTTGCCATGTGTATCTGTTGGTCAGGGCCCTTAAGGTCTCGTGAAAGCCCGGATGTTCTGCGTGGGGGTGATCATGGTGGTGTTCACAGATACTGGTTCGTAGCTCGTGGGGGACCCAGATTTTAGATTGATCTGTTTGCGGGTGGGATTTCGCCCAGATTATGCCATCTCTTCCCTCATACCGGTCTGGATATATCCTCATTAACTCCTGTAATTTGGGGTCGCCCTGCTGTTGGTCTCGTACCAGATCTTTGTTTTCGTGGAATTTTATTAGCTGTAGTTCCACGTCATCCGGCCGTTGGAGTTTTGGGGGAGAGGGGACAGCATTCACTCCCAGTCGTCGGTTCCTGTCTCCTTGTTGGGCATCTGTGGTCGGCGAGATAAGGCATCGGGCAACTCATTGTTTGAACCCGGGCAATACTCGATGGTGAATGAGAATTCCATTAAAAATAAGGCCCACCTACCCAATTTTGCTTTTTCGTTACTCTTGGTTTTCAGCCATGTAAGGGCCTTAATATGAGTTCTGAGAATAAATGGTTGGTCCTCAAGGTAATAGCAGTATTTGGGGACTGACCAAATAACCGCCAAGCACTCCTGCTCATTACTGTGGTAGCGGCGTTCGGTCTCGTTTAGCATGGTACTACTGTACGCTATAATTCGTCGCTGGTTCTGTGACTGCTCCTGGTATAGGACAATACCCATTCCGGCTTTGCTTGCGTCGGTCTGTAAAATTAGGGGTAATTCTGGTATAGCATGATTATGTCACCATATCACGCCTTTAATATTCTGAATGCTTCTTCATATCTGTCTGTCCACTACCAGCGAGTTGTTTTGAGTAGGAGTTCTTTTAGGGGCGCCATAATGGGGGCGACATCTGCTATAAACTCTCGAAGTCAATTACATAATCCCAGAAAACGTTTCAATTGTCTCCGGTTAGTTGGTACTCTAGCCTTCTCAATCTCTCTCACTTTCTCTGGCTTTGGATAATTCCCGTCTGAGGTAATTATGTGCCCTAAGTATTCTACTCTGGTCTTCCCGAAGTGGCACTTCTCCAGTCGGCACGTGAGTCCATGGAGTTCAAAGCGCGCCAGGAATTTTTGCAAGTGTACCTGGTGTTCTTCCCATTTGCGTGAATATACTATGACATCGTCCAGGTACGCTAGGCAAAACTGGCCGCTATAGCCTGTCAAACTACTGCTGACATCAGTCGTTGGAAAGAAGCGGGTGCATTCTTCAACCCCGGAAGGGCATTACGCGAAACTGCAGGGTTTCGCCTTCTGGGGTTGTAAATGCCGTATATTTCCTGGACCCTGGGTGTACCGGGATTTACCAGTACCCACTGCGCATGTCTAGAGTGGAGAATATACCCGCGTCCCCTAGGTCGCATAGCATATTAGCCAGGTTTATAGTTGGGGGTGCTATAGGGTATGTGATATCGTTTAAGGCCTGGTAGTTGACACAAAAACTGAGTTCTCCATCTTTCTTTGGCACAAGTACCACTCTGGCGTTATATGGCGAGTCAGTTGGCTCCACTATTCCTTGCAATTTCATCTCGGCTACCTGGTATAATATGATTTGCTTGCGGTAGGTGAACGGGTTGCCTGGACGGTAGTAGATGGGGAGAGATTCTTTTACCCAGATTTCATGTTGGATGGCCGTGGTCTGATGTAATCTGCTGGTATGCTTGAATACGGCTATGTGAGTGTTGAGTATCCGCGATAATGACCTAAGTTGATCAGCTCCGAGTTAGTGGTTTACCTCCTCGCTGCAGATTTCTTGTGGTTTTTGCGGGTTTATGGGGACTTCCCAGTTTATGGTCATCCTATCTTGTTTGCCTAAATATAGATGCTGTTGTCCTCAGTCGATTATACAATTTTGGCTTGTTAGCCAATGTTGCCCGAGGATAATCTCCTCCACTAAATGCGGTGCGCAAAGGAATTAAGTTTGGACTGTTTGCACCTCCGTTGGTACTGGCAACGTAATAATGCCGTCCATGGTCAGGCGTGACTCAGACTGAGCTATTTGAATTATTCGGAAGTTTTTATTTATCTGGCTTTTCTGTTCGGGAGTTAGCAGCTGGCTTTTAATGAAATTGCCTGTTGCGGCCATGTCCAGGACTGCCTTATGATTATTGTTATTTATGTGGACTTTGATCTGAGGGGCGTGTGTTCCCGGCTTCAGATCGCTTAATGTTAAAATTGGTTCCACCCTTTCACTTATGCTGGGGCCGACGGGCGACTCTGTGTCCCGTCGGCGGCATTTCCCGGCTCCCACTTTCCACCCTGACAGCTCCCCTTCCCTATTTCGAGGGGGACAGCCGTGGTGTCTTTTTCCTTAGCGGCTGCTATGTGATGTCTTACTGTGGGGCAGTCACGGTGCAGGTGTCTCTCAGGGCAATACCAACACTTTGGCGCTAATGATTGTCCCTCTGCGCTTCTAGTGGGTTTGCTATTCTCTGCCGTTCGCGCCGTGTGGGCGGGCGGCTGGCGTGTTGGAACATTTGCTTTCTCCGGTTCTTCGTAATCTAGCTCCGCTTCATTTGCTCTCTCTACCATCTTCTCTATTCCCGTCGCCCACGGGTGTCGAAGGGCGCTTCGTATGGCTGGTGTCAATAACTTTGTAATGATACGCACTCCCTCTGCCTCTGTACTTTTGGGAGCGATTCAGGAATACATTTGCGCTTTTCTCCTAATAAAAATCTGGGCTTCCTCTTGCCTTTGCTGTTTTTGTGTGTAAAAGTCTGTTCTTAAGGCGGTAAGTACTTCCTCCCCTACGAACTTATTGTTCAGGCGGGTAGCGAACTGCTCACAGCTCGTCACAAACTCGTCATATTTGTTCCACCTGATAAGGGTGGCGCCTTTTAACTGCTCTCGTGCCTTCAGCACCCACCGTTTATTAGGAATCCTGCCGGCCTTGAATTTGTGTTCACAATTATTTATAAAATACACCGGGTCTTGATGGGGCCTGCCTGAAAATTTGGGCAGTACTATTTCTTCGGGCCTTCTCCGCGTCTGTTCTACGTGGCTAGCGGGGGTTCGGTCCGGGGGTGAAAAGTGTTCCGCTTCTCCTTTGGTTTGGCTCATTCGTTACTCTCGGCATTTCGGGCAGTTGTATTGGGTGCCTTCCGTCGGTCAGAATGTCTGGGGCCAACCGATACACTTATTACAATAACGCTGGGAACAGAGACTGCACCGGACCATGTTATAGTCCTGCCCCACTACGAAATGGAGCACTGCATGGCTCTAGTTGAGGACTTTCGTCTCCTCTTCCCCCATTCCTAGTCCAGGGATTCTCTAGGGTTCCTTCGGCTCTCGCATCCCTCCCCTCCGGGGTTTTGCTGATATGCGTATCCTCCGTACTTTTTGCCCGCCGTCTATAGGAATCCCGATTATACCGGCCTAGTACAGTTGCCTCATCTAGTGTGATTTGCTCGTTATGCGCCACGAGGTGTTTATCAAGACTCCTCGAAGTCTGGGACATTCTGGCTAGCTAGAGAATTTGGTAAGGGTGAGACCCCTTTTCTCGGGTATAGTCTGATTCTTGTTTCGGGTCTCTACAGACTTATCTACACCCCACGTTGGGTGCCAATTTAACTTGACGATATTCCCCACCTGTGTGATACTGGATGGTTCATAGGATCTGGGTTAATGTTAGCAGGCACAGACTATAGGGTGTCTTGAAGGTTGGGGTAACAGGGTAACAATAAGGTAGTCATTCAATATTTCAATTTACTGGTTTGTTATATTGTCACGAGATTAAACTTTACAGAAACAATTCCGAGGTGGTACCCTAATTAACGTACTTTTTTTTTAACTGTAGTCGGCGTCTTGGGGGTGACGCTAGGCGTCGGAGGGGTTTCTTTGGCCAACGACTTAATACTTATCTAGTCTTGTAGTTCTGGTCTGTTGTCGACAGGCTGAGGTCTGGTGCTTCGGGCGGCCTTGGAAAAGACCCTGGTTGCGGTGACTTCTCTCCACGACTGCGGCTCCAGGTTTGCTTCTCAATGTACGCCTCCACGACACGCTTCTTCCGGTACTCCCGATCCGACTTGCTCTCACGCACTTCTGAGTCAACGGGGAAGAGGAAAGGGGGAGGTGCTGAACAAAGGCCACATCCTCCACGTGCCAAGGCTCTTGCAGGTGGAAGGGGAAGGTGGAGACCTGCGGTGCCACTGACAAACCCTGTCAGCTTTTTCTGCGGTGCGTGTCCATANTCAACCCGTGTAAACTACTTCCCGTGCTCCAGCCTGCCTTCGTCATAGGCGTTAATGACTGCCACGTGTCCTGAGGCAGTTGGCTACTGGGTGGCCCTTGGGGAGGGGGTGTGATGGGGTATGGCGTGCGTTATGACAGCTGAGTTTCAACGTTTAATATAGCACGCGTCAAGGTCAAAACATTTGTGAGAGCACAGTGTTGTTTATTAAGATTTTTCATTTGCTGTGTCAGATTACCAAAGTGTCTCTTCGTGGATTTTCAAAACTATAAGTTTTAAAACTAAGAGTTTTGGAATTATGTTATAGAGATCCCCTGCTACCACCCCATGACTTTATGATGAATTTCCTTCATTTATACAATAGTAATTTTTTTTTTTTTCCAGATTGTAGAATTGTGCTTGTAATGGGAAAAATATTTTATTGTAATTTTGTTACTTATAATTTGTGAATAAGTGCTTGGTAATTGGTTTGTTACATCAAAACGAAAAGAAGTTGAATGTTCAGTTAGATCATTAAGTGCTTTTGTAATGTGTACAAGTTTTCTGTAATGATGATGTTTTTACATGTATGCTGCACCTCCATTGCTTAAGCACAGCACAATAGAACATCATCACTTTCCCTTTTGCTTCTTGCTGATCTTGATTTATACCAGGTTAGCAGCCAAATGCTGCACTTTAGCTCCGTTGGCATTTCTCTAACACTGAGTTTTTATTTTTTTTTTGATCATGGTGGAGGTCGAGTTTATAAATCGCCTGCATATGAAGACCTTATCAACTTTCTGCATGACCATGGACAACCTGCAGATCAATCTGAAACTGAGATGGTTTTGTACCAAAGGGCAGTGGATTTCTGGAGAAACGAATGTGCAGAACTCCAGGGTGCTGGTGGTGTTGGCACGACAGCTAACCCAGTGAGTGTCACCAAAAATTAAGATCAGAAACTCCTCTTTGCCTCACTCCCACTTTTATCTTCCTTATCTTCCCTTGACCTTTGACAGATTTTGGCATTTTTGATAGCAGCATTTAAAATTGTGACCTTAAATGCAGACTGTGTTGTGAAAATCATAAGGGCATTTGTGTTAAAAAATTTTCCATAATTTTTCTCAAAATTTGATTGGGCTTTTTTTTTACTAGAAAAAATGCTTACTTTAAAATGTTTTAGGTGAAGGTAGTGGAATTTGTATTTGGTAGTGTAGATTTTTAATGTGTAAGGGATTCTATACACCTCTTCCAAAGACATGGAGAAACTTTGCATGAATGTATGGAGTCTGTAATTGTTCATGAGCATGCTTTAAATGTTTATTTAACAGATAAAGTAATGGTGGAATTGATTCTAGATAACATGGTTTTGCACGTGAAACAGTTATGCATGCATGCAATCACTGACAACTCTGAAGAAATTGTGCAGAATTTCTTGTGATTTAGATAACTGCTTGGTAACCAACACCGAGTATAGAAACTTGTTTTATCCACTCCCTTTACAGACAAATATGGTGAGGCGAGTGTTAGGGTATGAGGTGTGAACAAATGAAACACCTTTGTTCTCTCAAATGCATCTGTTAGTGTGCTTTGCACAAATTTTGCTCAGTGTGGTCATGTAAGTAGAGAATGCACAATCAGTTATGACTTATACCTGGGGAACTGTGTTGTTTCCACTTTGGGCATGTGGGGCCTGTCAGGGTTACATGTCCTAGGGAAACAGAAAAGATGTGAAACTGCACACAGTGTTGTCACCTGAGGAAGGGCACATGAAAATCTGTGCAAATTTAATTTAGAGATTGCATTGTCCCCTTGCAGATCCAGGTTCAGGACACCAAGGCCCTTATAGGTATCAGCTCTTCACATTCTATAATCAGTAAACATTTTATAATGCTTTTAGTTAAATATTTTCCTGGCAAAATCTGTATATCACAAATGCGTCTGGTCTTATAGTATGTGTTGCTAATGGTAATTTCATGTTTGCACAGCATTCACTTTGGCTACATTTTATTTTGGCCTTTTACTTGGATTTTTCAGTTTTAGATTTTACCCTCCTTGCATCTGAGTATGGTGCTTGGTATCAATTTCCTTGGATGGGCAAATGCACACAATGTTGCTGATGGCTTTTTGTAGTTTGGTTTTGCCCCTCAAGTCAAAATCCAAATGATGGCCAGGGTTGATAGAAATTCCTTACTTCAAATTTGTAATGAAGGTGTCAAAATTAATGAAAAATATGAGCAAGCCTAAACACCAATTGAAAGAAATGTGTTCAAATGTTATCAAAAAAGTTGGAAAATATTATTTAATGCCATAAATGTTTACCCTGAAGGACAGTATTCCTGTATGTGTACATGCATGTTATTTAACATGTGCACCACTGAAGCTCGCTGTTTTCCAGTATATCTTTTGACATTTATATTCCACAGGTGCGATTGTTCCATCCACATCTGAATTTTATTCCCCGATCTTGTAAGGGAAAAAAATAATGATATATATCGCTTAGTGGTTTGTCAGTTGGAAAGGAATAACAAAATAGTTTTTGATCAGTTACTGTTATCCTCCATAAAGAGCACTCTACGGCATGTTGGAAAAGCAAATTTTTTTCTGTTCTTGATCTGATAGTAGCTTTCATAAGTGTGTATTAGATTTCTCCTGACATAGATATGCTGCATTCAGCACACCCTTAAATCAATATGAGTTTATACACCTTCCACTGAGAGCAAACTTTAGTGGCCAAGCCTTGTTACATGTTCTGGGTGAAGTGTTGTTAGAATACAAGTTTCAGTTTGTTCTTAATTATGTTGAAATTATAGTTTATAGCAAGTTTTGGAGAGCTACCTCAAAAATTTATATGTTAACTTTTGTCCAAATTGTGTTAAGCTGGACCTCTGTTAATCCTTCTAAGGTTACATTGTGTGAAGCATAGGTTAAATTTTATGGTTATGTTGTATGTCAAGCCCAATTATTGATGGATTCCATCAAAGTGGCACTTATTATCAGTTTTCTCTGTCTTCTAAATATTCAAGGAGTTCAAAATATCTTTGCCTACAGGGCTGCTACACCTATTTTATTCCAAATTTTTCTGAAGTGGTCGTCCCTTTAAATTGGTTAAAAAAAGAAATGTGTGGAATTCAATTGTGGTCCTGAACAAGAAAAGGCATTGACCCTCTTAAAGAAAAAATTGTCCAGCCCCCTGTTTTAAAATTGCCAGACTATTGTGAACACTTTGTGCTTCAGGTATATGCTTTTTTAATCACTGTTGGGGCCATCCTGGGACAGAGAGTAGGTGACGCAATTGCTCCCATTGCATTTTCTATTTGGACACTGGTCTCTTGAAAGATTCTAGAGTATTTATGGAAAGGAACCAATCATTATCATTTTCAGTTTATATAATTTTGCATGCTTATAACATGCAGAATTCAATATTTACTGATAATGAAGCACTCAGTTGAGTATTAAAGCAGCCTAACTAGTAAAGGAAACTTAGGCCATTGGGTCATTCACTTGTCATGCTTCAGATTTGATTCACCTTGTGAAATGCTCAGATAATGCTGTGATTGATGTTTTCTCATGAATGTACAACCCATTGGAATTTCAGGTTGTAGACAATGATGCATTGGGACACATGTTGTTTTTGCAGGGATTTCCTGACTTTCACTCACATAAATGATGCTCAGTAGGAAGATCCTCTTTGTGAATAAATAAGAGCAGACCTAACTGCCAGAACTGACATTCCATATGCCAAAATCAACAGCTTTCTTTGCTTGATAAGAAAAAAAATGGTACAGTAAAAAAGATTCTCCAAAAGGTCACATAAATTTTATAGGCCACTTAGAAATAAACAGAATTTTTAGTATAAAATTAATTTTTTTACTTGGTCTTTTTTGAAGAAGGATGTCACTTTCCAAGTGTGCTCCTGTCCCAACTGCCAAATGTGTAAAGCAGCTCAAAATTCAAACTTCTGTTTTTCGTCTGCAGAGGCACCCTCTTCACTTTGGCTTGGCTGTGCACTTAGATATATTTGGTCCTTTGGTCCGATCACAGAAAAGAAAATTACATGTTCTGATTTATTCGATATTTACACTGAATAGGCCTATGTGTTTTTGATGCCCTTTATACTCCATGAAATCACCTACTATTTTAAAGGTGCTTACTAGTGTTTGTAAATTTCTTTGTGGTCTGTCCAAGCTGATTTCAGATAGTTCTAGGTGCTTACAGTGAACTATATTTAAATACATGTGTTTTTGCTTAAGAGTTAAATATTTTGCATTGTTTATTACCCAAAAGGAAATCAGTGTGAATGAAATCTGGAAATGTTTCTCATTATATTTTGTGACTGAAACCATCTCTCCTGGGATGGAGATCTAGAATTTTGAAATTTAGTTTTTAACACAGCTTACCACGAATCTACTGGCAGCCCTCCTTACCTCTCCTTTCTTGGTCAGCACCTGTCACACCTGCTCCCTAATGTTTGTAGCTTACCCCCTTTCCTAGAACCCATTGGTGATGCTGATCGGGAATGCCTGTGTGCTGACATTGCTGAGCATCTGGAGACTGCCAAGTGAAAGTGTAGTGGCATGCTATAATAAGAGCAAAGTAACTGCTTCTTTCTTTTTGGGTGATGCCATCCTTCATAAATATTTTATCTTTTCAGATGCCAGCAAACATCTTAGTACAAAATCTGTAACAAAAATTGAAGAGTCCTTTATCCTAACAAAGTTTCTGGCCCCTACAGAGTGTTATTAAGTTTTCCTAATAGTGGTAAAAAAATTTCTTAAATGTATCATGTGAACCACTTATAAACTTAATGTAAGAGATATGTAATTGTATATTTAATTTTTGCTATTTTGTTCATAATTAGTTATGTTAAGGACTTTTTCCTATTAAAATTTTTATATTTTTTTATTTATTTATTCATCTGTCTTCTTTTAGGCGAGGTTGGTGCTGTGTATGTTTTTTCCTTTCCATGTAGCAATTCTTTTACCTTCTGGACTGTGTACTATTTTCTATCTATTTTATGCTTATTGAGCCACGCCACACCATACAATATTGACCTACTGAACTACAAAGAAAAAGTCTGCTCTATCTCCATGTCCTTGAATTGCCTTTCCCCCACCCCTATCTCCAACTTTGAAATGGAATGTCTTTGAAGTGGAATGCATTCACTTTGAGAAATATTATTGATTGGTAGCTCTCACTGCACAAACTGACTAAATCTACCCCTACTTCACATGCAACTTCAAACTCATTGGCATAGTGCAGCTTGCCTATGCAGCTTGCCTACTTTCTTGGTGCTGTGGAATGCTCCCTGTGCAGTAGTCAGATAGAGAAAATTCCCAGAACTTCTCTTTGGAGAAGCAAATCTGCACTGCTGCTTTTTTCTTTTTAAGCTCAAGATTTGTCATGTACTGTATATAAAAATAACTGTTTATTGTGTAAGCCTATATGAACACTTATTATCTCAGTTGGTTAGGTCCTGTTTTCCACTCTCTTTGAAAGCATGTACTGTTTGGCTTTGGACTAAAATTATATGATCTTGCTTAGTTCCCAGCAGATTCCTCATTAGTTAATTTTAAGGGAAAGGGGTGATGCAGTCCAGGGCTATGCATGGATATGTAGAGGGCACTAATGGGCTTGGTGTGGCAAAATGTGACTTAAGGTTTGTGCATGCACCTTGAAAACAGATAGTTTAAATTGCGTGCTAGGAAAACTGTGACACAAACTATTATAACTGCGGTTTACGTGAATATCATAACAGAAATAATTATCTGTAAAAGTTATTCAGAGGAACAATTGTACTACCACAAAGAATATGATTAAATAAAAGAACGTTATTTAGCAGATTTGTGACCTTTATATTTGCAATTGCAACCAGGGAAAAAAAAATATATATAGAGAGAGAGAGGGACGGGATGAGACGAGACGAGACAACGACAAAATAATTCTTTTACTTAAATTAATATAGTACCTTACTCCATTATCTAAATATTTCTATCAATAATGTCTTAGCAGATTTGTGACCTTTGTATTTGCAAACAGAAATATATATTGAGAGAAAATAACTTCATTAATATTTCTTTTAAATAAAACACTTAAATTAATACAGTGCCATACTTCATTATCTGAACTTTTCAATCAACGCTCTCTTTCAGATTCTATTAATTTAACATTTAAAAAAATTAATACAAAATTTGAAATTGGAAATGGGGGGCTTCTCACATTATTTCTTTAGAGGTCACGACACATCTAATTTCTATTGAACAAGTCACTGTGTTAAATATTATATTTCATTTCCCAAGATGCTCAGATATAACATAGTTTCTTTGAAATTACTTTAGAGTCCGTCGTGCAACTTATTAAAAAAAATAACTATTCAAGAAACAAACTGAAAAATTATTTTGACTATGTTCATAACTGCTATCGGTGCCGCATCCAAGTATATCCAGACACCAACACAAGCCTTGCTCCAGTGAACTCCATGATGTGACTGAGCACAGCCATCCTCACACTTAAGCAGATGGGAAGGCGAAATTTGGTAATTTCAAACCAAAACTAAGAACTATATGTGTTTTCATGGAACTGCAACTGGAACTACGACTGAAACTCGAACCAGAACCCTCAGAAGACAGAGAATTCAATCAAACTGGAATTAGAAATGCAACCTAACATGCAACTCAAAGCATTTCCCTCCAGAAGGGAAGACCACTCAAAAAGACTAAAACTTTGTAGTTCAGAAAAAATAGAGTAGAGTAAAGCAGGAAGGGGAGAGAAGGGGTTGAGTGATTGTGGTAGGCCGGCAGTTTGCTTTACTGTTCTAAGATTACATTACTAATAGGAATTAATTGTAGGGTGTCAGCCAGCCAAGGACAAGTACCTTTTAAAAAGTATTGTTTAAAAGTTTACAACTTATTTACTGAAGTGCTTTGATTGGTGACTTACAGCCTCAAATATACATGATACTACAAAATGATTTTTTAGTTTTGGCTGCATTAACCTCGAACTGGAATACAACAAATAAATAAAACTTCATAGAGACATGACTACATGTCAATTTGGAAAGACTGACTAAAATAGGATAAACATACCCAGATAAAAGTAGACTTTATTAGTAGACCATATTAAAAAGGTTTGCAACATTTCCAGAACAAAAACGACACTAATAAAAGCAGAATGTTCTGAACTTTAGAGAAGATTAGGTGTCACAAATGAAAGACTTAAGAAATCATAGTGCCGTCAAACCGTAAAGAAAAGACTTCTCACCTCTTAAAAATTATTTTCTATCCAACATAATTATGACCAATAAGTGTTCTGGCATCACCTTCAACACTTGGAAGCTTTCCCAACAGTGGTTATCACTGACTCTTTCCACCCGATAATTCCTACAAGCTTTTTTTACAACATTGATACTACAAACTACTAACAAAGACAAAACCAAAAATGTTTACTTAATTTCTCACATTGTGTTGTATTGAGCCAGCTTCCTCTGAGCTGATGTGTTTGTCCTTAGAACACTAACTGGCGACAATATGTCCACCACTGGTCGCTGCCATTTCTCGAACAACATTCTCCCGTTACAGTTCTGCCAACTCCCAATTACATAGACATTGTGAACTCACGTGTTTATTCCTAAAGACGGCTTTTCTGCAAACTTTCCAGTTAAAATCCCTCCTCTACAATCCTAACTCAACATGATTGTCGAACACATGTGCAGTAAAAACTCTTGGCTCACGCAATGATAATGTAAATAAAATAACTGGAAACCTACTCACTCTCTCTCTCTCTCTAGCCTATGGCTTCTTCAAAGCTGGCGAGCGGCAGCTATGACAGGTATTGCCTCACCCTACCCAGCTGGACAAGGTATTGTGTCATCACTCATCAGCAAAAGTAACATGTGTCTCAGGACAGATGTACTCAAATAAACACAAGAGCCCCGATTCCTGTTGAAACAACCACATTTTGTGTTTTTCCCTGCCTACCCACATTAGCTGGTGAATTCTTAAGTGCTGATGGAAACTTATATAAACTCCATGGCTCAAACTAGTAAAGAGCTTCTTCCAAAGAATAAATCATAAAAGGACCCAAAAAATTTTACACACAAAAAAAAGTGGGCTTGTTATGGAACATTACTGTATTTCTATTGAGTTCCACCAACATACCGAATGTCATAAAATAATTTAACAAATGTTAGTAATTTAGTTTAAAAAACCGCAAATATAGACTTTCAAGACACACAGACTGAAAACAGTACATGAATGTCATCTTATGAAGGCTCCTTTTCATTAGCTTACAATTCCACTATTCCTTACTGTACTAAATAAAAAGACAGAGGTTTTAAAAGGCATGAATAAAAAAATTAAAATCTTTGTGTGTCATAATTCTGGATTACTTAAACCAGACAGAAGTAGTTTCATAAGCAGAGTCTGCAAGTTCCAAATATACTTCAAATTAAAATTTTGTCACTAAATGCATACCTATTAATTTACTATACTTCAAATTATGCCTGTCAATGCTGTTCCTCAATCCTTCTACTGTTATATCAGCTTCCATGGTAGTAGCTGATTTGTTCCAGTTCTTGTAACATGTGTGGGATGTGGCTGGTTTATTTCTTGATGTCTGATCACAATTGCAGCAGTAAGATTTCCTTGTACTTACAAAGAGAACTTTCCTGGTTTTATCACCAATTATGCATGCCTATAAGTAGCAAAAGTAAATATTACAAAAATATATACAGTATGCAGCATTTTGAAAGTGTCCACCTACCACTCCAGATAAGATAAGGAGTCTGTTGAAACCATAAGATCTTTTGATCTAGGCTCCATCAGTTACTACAGCTATGAGAGGTATGTCACCTTCATTTACCTCTTTTGCTGAAGAGCTAGAGCTGCTTCTTTCTTCCTGGCTGCTTGTATTTTCTGCCATGAAATCTCCTTAGTGGTAGCAGACACATTGTTTTGCAATTTTTGATATGTCTCCTTAGCCATATATAGCATATCCAAACTTGCAGTTATGTCTCTGAGCTGAGTAAAACCTTGGACAATAAGCAACAAACTGTTTACCCAAGTATCATTTAAAAACAATGATTTCTTGATTGCCTTGGAAAGTTCAGTAATTAAAATCTCTTTGAAACCACTCATTGAACATTCATAATTGAAAATATCTTCATTCTTTTCCTCTGTTCCTGAGTAATTTCATGTTATTAAAGTTACATTCAGAAATTTTATTACAGCTATTAATTCATGCTATTTCACTAAAAAGGTTATTAACATAAAAAAGGTGACGTCCATCTACAGCTTCTGCAGATACTGTTTCAGCATTGGATTTTATTAAATAATGTTCATAGTCTCGTTCTGTTTATAACAACACAGGTGTTGTGAAAGTACTGTTTTGAATAGGTGGTGCAGAAAAATGCTCACATGTAACTTATCTTTCAATGGCCCGCTTTGTAAAAACTACTATCTCTTACATCATCCCCAGAGTTTATTCTGATCATGTTTTCCTGTTGGACTTACAGCTATTTTCATGTCTTGCCAGAAAAAAACAACCTGGTGGTTGTTGAATGTTTTCTGGTGTTTTTTTTTTACTTGTATAGCAGATGCTTCAAGTAATCTGTAAAATGTGCATTTTGGTGTTGTTTTTTTATTTAACCAACAATACATTATTACAGTAGTGAAAAATGCATAAAATAATAGCTCATTTCATACAATCACATTTCTTACATTAGTTAAATGGGCCTAAACAACATTCATTATCAAGCATATGTAGATTTTACAATTTGACCTATGCCCTTTAGTAATTTTGTATTAATACTAGAATGTTAGGTTACTCAAAAAAAATCAATACCTTTTTGTTTCCTATTTTTGAAGAACTCAATTTGCAGGTTGATTATTCAGAACATTTTATTTATAAAATAAGGAAACAAAAACTCTAGGGTTTTGAATTAAACTCTTGGCTATTCTTTCAGCACCTTTTGAAAAGCGTAACTACAGTTTCTTCATTTAACTAGAGCTATACATAAAAAAAATTTTTGTGTAAACTTTTTGCAGTTAATTTTGGATACTTAAGAATTTTGGCCTATATGACTACGGGAATCTATAGTCGAATATTCACAAATAAAAGAAAGCGGTAATGATCAGATTGTTCTAGTGTTACAAACACGGAACACAAAATACATACAGTATGTGTTCTTTTTACTATGATGCAATTATTGACCTTATTTGCTATGGGAGATCACTTTAGCATGCTTACATTGTAATGATATTACCGGTCCAGTACTTGAGGATAATGTAGGCATCAGCACAGCACCAATAAAACCTCTTTAAAAACACCAGTACAGTATTTTGTAAATGTTATAATTTTAGTTCATCTAGGACAAAAAAACTTAAGTAAAAACTATCATTGCTAAAACAATAAAAATGTTCAAACATATGCACAACTCTGTAAATTAAAAAATTGATCCCATAAATTTTTTAAACATTTATTACAGAGAGTATTTTTCTGAAACTTCACAAGGAAAATAACAGTAATAGTTAATTTCCAAATTAAGAATAATTGAAAAGTAACATAATTATATAATCTACGTATGTATCATTACTTTAGTTATGAAACCAAGTGATATTGCATTTTTTTAATCATTTTAAATAAATTTTGTATGCAACATGATTGTACCCACTGAATTTTCCCTACGTTCACAGTAAAGTGAAGTGGAGAGGTTTGGTAAGATAACTATGGTATCTTGGGAGCCAATGAGGGCAAAATGAGATGAGTATGGAGCATTGCTGTAATGCATGGACAGGGGGAAAGAGGAGATGCCTGAGAAAACTAGCCTACCAACAGCATCATCCAGCAAGATTCCCACATATGAAAATCCAGGGTTTACCCTGCTGGGAGGCGAACCTGGTTCACCATGGTAAGAGGCAAACTGTATAGCTGCTATGCCAACTACAGTGCCATTCAAAACAAAAATTAGCACACTAATAGAAAGTGGTATGCTGTAAAGTATTTATTATTACAAAAGTAGTACTTTGGTAAGGGGGTGATAGTTTCTGCTTTCTTGTTTCCTCCTCCCCTTTCCATCTTCTAAATGTGAGAATATTGCACCCCTGTTTATAATGCGTAAAACCACACCGATTAACATTTTGACTTCATGCAATTCGTTTTCACTGGATTTAGTTGTGTAGCCATAAATTTCTCAAAGCATTGGATACACCAACCTCACAAAGAGGAAAGCTTGGGGTGTCAACCACATTATTGGCACCAAAAGAAGTGATAATTAGGACAATTGCAAGAAAAATAAATACTTTACAGTGTAATAGAAATACATAATAGTTAATGCCAAACACTATAGTATTTTCATAGCAATTTAAGACATTTATATAATAACTTTAATACTAGTTATTGAAAACATTTTATTGAGGAGGTTATAACCCCCATTCCTGCCTGGCTTGGCACCCTGCTAAATTCCTTACCAAAATATTATAAGAACTGGTGCCTAAGGTTGAGGATTATAGTTAGTACGTATGTGGCAATTTGTAAAATATCCTACCAAGTAATCTATACTATTTTACTGAATTAAATAAATTGTAAGATGTTCTATTTGGTTGAGTTAGAGTTAAGATGAAAATTTTCCTCTTTCTCTCTAACTGCTTCCTCTCATTGTGATCTAACCTAATGCCTGGCGGCCTCAGGGCTGCTGCGAAAGTGTGCTGTTCCCTCACAGCTGTGATCTGAGTCGGATCCACAACTTCTCGCAATGCAAACCTCGCCAAGGCTTAGTGGGATATCTCAACGCTTTCCCATTTTCCCTTCCATTACATTGTTTTTCACTGTCCACATTACCTTATTTCACAGCATTCAGTCTTAGCGGCCACCCTCCAGAGAGTCTCGCAAACATGTACCCTCATCTCTCTGTGAATACATCACGTCATATGCAGTTCAATAATTCATGATGGGCCTTGTTGCTTATTAAAGGTAACAGTTTATCTAGTAGGACTTAATGTTCATGTGTATTATTTATGGAGCTGTTGTTGCAAGGTACAGTTGTTGAAATACTCTCACCACAGTTGAAGAAAAGTTGCTGTAAATTAAACTATTTTTGCTTGAAATTTTTGATTTTAAGGAGTCCTTCATGCAGTAAAAAAAATCCCAGAGACAAAAAGTTTTGTTTAATAAAACAGTTAATTCGTAAATGACGTATTTTGGTGCCCATCGGCAGTGTACAGTAATAAAAACTGTAAATATCATAGCATTTGAAGATTAATTATTCATAACTGGTTCCGTTTCGATATATTATATTGCTCGAATTATTCTACTCTACTCATTTGACAAGAGGAAAATGTTGCTTTACATTTAAATCTGAAAATCCAATAAATACTTTAACATTGCTTTAACATAATATAAATCTCTTACCTCATACCATCAAAAGATATTACTCTCCTTTTCTCCAGTTACATTTTATACGCTTTGCGGTCAGTTTAGTTTTGATTTCTTCCCCTTTTTTTGTGTCTTCACTGGGAACCTTCATCTTCCCTTATGCTCACTATTCCATGCAAGTAATAATGACTCCAGCCCAAACCTGTATACAATATAGCTATTAATGGAGCAACCTATGCTTGCCAGGGCTGGAGGTTATGATAGCGCTTACAGCACATCATATTCTACCCCTTACCTCCCTGGCACCGGCCTGTCTGGCTATACACACAGATGGCAGGCACCATGCTACACAAGCAAGGAAAATGCAAAATGTGATTTTGATGAATACTTGCCATTCAAAATTCAAAGTGGAGACCATATAATTTTATTGGACGCGACTCTGTAGGAAAGTTCAGTGCAAATCTCTATTATAGTTTTACATATGTCCAGTTAGTATATTTTGAGATATAGCAGTCCAGAAAAGCCATTTTTAATGATTTTTGAACGCTCCAAAATAATATTTATAGCATGTATGCTGTTTTGAAAGTACCATTATCATCGCCTGGAATGTGCTTTCTTTTCATAGGTTGACATATTTGGAACTCGTTTAATAGTTTTGTCAAAAAACACGTTTTTCCTACATGCGACAATGCTGTTCAAGCACCAGGTAGGTGACTGCCCTAATATGAAATTTTCTAAATCTCCCATATTGTGTGAATTATCTTAACAGTCTCGTGAAATGAAATAGGCTTATTATTGTTAGAGAGTTAGTTTGGTACAAAATGCAGTTAATATAAAATGCAGAGTGGTTTTAATCCCACAAGACTTGTGTTACTTGTAATTATAAGTGTTTAAGAATAATTAAACCAGTAGAAATCAAATAAATGAGTGTATAAATGGTTTCCGTAACACAAACAACTTTCCAACCAAAGATGTATCTATTTCATTGTGCGTCACATGGGAAAAGTGTTGAAAGGAGTGACCACTAGCTGTCATATTAGTATCTGGAATTGGTCAGAATGTCATCTTGATAAAATGAACTGGTGGGGGTTTTCTGTGAACTTGTGTATTTGCAGATATTGTTAGTATTTGATCTATGAGATGCCTTTTGTTAATATGTGTTGTTTGCTATTTGATGTTTATAGTTATTAAAATAATCAAAAATAAGTGTAATAATAAATATTGTGTGTTTCACAAAAAATATAAATTATCACTACAGTAAAGTGAAAATTAATTATTGGATACTTTATTGTAGACATTATCTCCTATTTTAAAGTTGTGTAACTGTACATTAATGTTTCCACGCAATCAGCAAAGCAAAGTTGTCTTATGCTTTAAAGAAATTGCAAACTTACCATATTCAGTGGTATCAAATAATTTGTACAGTGAACTTAACATTTTTGTACAGTAGATACAAAAAAAGGCAGATAACGGAAATTGTATGTTTTGTAATTTATACCTTCAGAGTTTAGTAGTGGCTAGCTGCAACAGTTTTTATAGATAGATTAATTCATTCATTCTTATATTTATCATTCCACAGAGCAAATATATGCTATAGAACTTGTCAAAGAATACAAAATAAATATATTACAATCAGATAAATACAAAACATATCTAATAAAGTAAAACAATTATAATGTTAATCAGAAGCACAACAGACATGCAACATGTTACAAGTAAATTATTAAATATAAGGACAATATACACAAATCATGATTGTACAAAATCTTCAATGTTGTAAAAGGAATTGTCTATGAGTAAGGCCCCCTGAGAGTGGTAAATAAAATTTCCAAATTTTGTCATAAAAAACTGTTTAAAGTGGTAAATAAAACTTTACTGTTCGTCATAAATGTTTGAAAATCCAGTGCAAAAAACTAAAAAACAATGAAACTGCACCTTGTAGGTAATTAAACTGGAAATAATTAATAAAAAAAAAAAAGGATTTTCACATTTCACGTTACTGGCTACTGAAAAATTATATATTTATTCACATTAAAAGTATCATCTGATGATTACATTTTGACACAGCACTACAAAATGTAAAAGATACAGTACAGAAAAATATATATAAATTTTGGCACAAACAGAGTTCACTGCTGAAACAAGTGTCAAATTGATAAATACCAATATATGTAGAGACAAAAACTTGAGACTTCTAACTTAAGAACACACACAATAATTCACCACTAAGTTTTTAAAATGAAAATACCAAGTTCCACAATGTTCTCAATAAGTGCAGTGCAGTGTTCTACTGAAAACAGTGCATAGCACTTCACGGTGTCACGCTCAGTGATGCTTAAGTTACTGAAATAGTTTCTAGCACTACCCTCAGCTTCAGTTTGCTGAAAGAATTCAATCAGATCTTCAAGATATTCTGCAATGTACTCAACAGAATGAAACCAGGAGTTCCACCTAGTCATCACTGGTACTGGAAAGAGGGTAACTTTCTTTTCCCCACCAGGATACTTTCCTTCAGGAAAGATACATATCTGTTTTTTCTCTTACGAGCATTAAGAAATGCTTGTTTGGCATTTTGAACACATGAATTCAATTGTGGCAGTGCAGCACTCCACAAACTAGCTACAATGTTAAGTTTGTGTGCCCAACACTGAACATGAACCATGCTTTTGAAAATATCACCCTCAAAGAGTCCATACATTTAGTCATGTAGCGTGCAGAGTCACTAACCACTGCTACAACATTTTCATATTTGATTTCATGCTGTGCTACCACAGACAAAATTGCTTGTGAACACTCGGTGCCATTAGCATTCTCCAGTTCTTTTATGCCACCTACAAACACATGTTGTTCACCAATGTCTGAAAGAACACGTATCAAAACTACAAATACGCAGCACCCCATTCTGTTTGTTTTTTCATCATACATGATGCAAACTTTCTTGTTTGTAAAGTCTCCTTTAATTGGGTGAAATGATCCTGTCCGATTTTTGGGACATAATTTTCCCTGAGGACCTGGGAGGTTGGAATATCTCCCGAACCTGAAATAAAAGTGAGAAGTTGGGTAGGCTAACTTCTCTGTTTATTTTTAAAACCTATTAATTACATCTAATTAGCATAAGCTTGTAAGGAAAATTCAGACAAATTGCTGTATTTTCTGGTTTATATTAGTAATCAATGTTTTTTAGCAATAGAAAAAGGAACCTAAAAATTAGACATGTAGGCCTACATTGAAAACGTGATTTCAAAGCACTAAATAAAAATTGTCGGTTTAGGACATTTACGATATGTTGATTTTATGGTATCCTATGAAGATAGATATTTTCTCATTAAATGGGAAGACATCATCTGTGCATCACTGTGCAAAAATATAAACAAAAAATACAGATAGAAGAAAACCCTGCATTTACATGCTTACCTGGTACATATTTTCCAAGCCAATTTTTCAAGGACTCGTCATCTGCCTTTTCAATAGGTATGTTGGCTACGAGCAACATTTACATGAAAATTTACATAAACTCTTGTTTATTTTGTTTCGTTGTCACACTTCTATCAATTGTGCTAAGAATGCTTAGTTGTTTTGGGGTGCTATTGTTTTTTAGGTAGAATTCTTTTTTCGTTTGTACGAATCACCTTGTACATCTTTTTGCGTGTGTCTTTGCGTTGCCATTCAACATGGCTGTCGCAGTATTTACACATCATAGTTTTGTTTCTTTCATCAAATATGACGAAACCATCACTTTTAAATTTCCGTTCCCATTCATGCAATGAAAAATTTTTTGGCATATTAAACAATGTCTCAGTATTAAAAAACAATAACATACATAACAGAGAATCCACACAAAAACAAATAGTAAAGTAAATACCAAATAAATACAGTGCAAACTAGTATTGCCAACTTAGGTTTATAATCTATACTAAGCAAAAAATTAAAAAGCACCAGGAACTTTTTTTAAAATACGAAATACAATTGACTCATGATAGTCCGACACTTAACAATCCGACATGCTCGTTAGTCCGACACGCCTGTTAGTTGAGTCACCCGAGCTTCATTTTGAGAGCTTTGTTTACCATACTGTTTGCCGTTCCTGTTGTGACAGGAAACACCCTCCTGTCCCTCCGCATGCCTACTCAGTTGCTTGTTTAGACGTCTGAATTCAGTTTCGTCGCAGATGTGTTAGTGCATTGTTACAGTACCACTAAAAAAATTTGTCTTATCCACATGCCTGTGCAAATTAAAAGCCAGTGAGGTAACATATATGCACAGCCACAATAAATAAACTAAAATATAACAGCCAAAACCATATATTTTGCTGAGACTAAATTAATTTATTTAATAATTACATTTAAAGTCATGTTTAATGTACAGATAATTTCAGAAATATAAAATTTATACATATTCATTAATATTTACATTTAATGTATAAGTAAATAAAGATTTTGCATTTTAAGAACTACAACAAAAGTCAAGTAAATGTGAAGTTTAAAATAAGTATACAGTTGACTCGCAATAGTCCGACACGCTCTGTAGTCCGACGCGCCTGTTAGTTGAGTCACCAGAGCTTCATTTTGAGCGCTTTGTTTACCATACCATTTGCCGTTCCTGTCGCGACAGGAAACACCCTCCTGTCCCTCCGCATGCCTACTCAGTTGCTTGTTTAGACGTCTGAATTCAGTTTCATCGCAGATGTCTTAGTGCATTGTTACAGTACGTATTTTTGTATAAAGAGTGATATTATAGTGTTGTGAGTTGTTCAGTTATACTGTATAGCGTAGTGTTGTAATGGCGAGCACAAGTTCAAAACGTAAGCATAAAACATTAAATCTATCTGATAAATGGGAAATTATTAAGAGATATGACCGTGGTGAAACTCCAACGTCGTTATGTACTTCGTATGACATAGGGCGAGCTACAGTTTATGATATCTTGAAAAATAGAGAAAAAATTGAAAACTATATGAAGTCTGTTGATGAAAAGCTCATTAAAAGAAAAACCCTTAAAATGAGTGAGTTTCCTCAAGTTGAGGACGCTCTTTACACCTGGTTCAAGCAACAAAGAAGCAGACATGCACCCATTTCAGGAGACATTTTAAAACAAAGAGCCCAATTTTTTATAATGAAATTACAAAAACAAAACCGACTTCCGTTCAAGTGATGGTTGGTTTGAAAATTTCAAAAAGCGCCATGGTATTCGATTCCTAAAGATGAGAGGAGAGAAATTGTCTGCTGACGAGTCTGAGATTTCTGAATTCATCCAGAAACTGAATGTAAAAATCACTGAACTAGGCCTAACACTTGAACAAGTTTAGAGATTTCTGAATTCATCTAGAAACTGAATGTAAAAATCACTGAACTAGGCCTAACACCTGAACAAGTTTATAATGCCGATGAGACGGGCTTAAATTGGCGGCAACTTCCATGTAAGACATTTGTCACTCAAGAGGAAAAACATGTTTCTGGAAGAAAACTTCAAAAAGAACGGATCACTCTGATGGTATGTGCTAATGCTTCAGGAAGTCATATGTTAAAACTATTGGTTGTGGGGAAATCAAAATCTCCCCGTGCATTTAAAAACATTAAGGTTGAATCTCTGCCAGTTAAGTACATGAGTCAAAGTCGAGCGTGGGTCACTAAAGAAGTTTTTCATGATTGGTACACTTAACAGTTTTGTCCCACAAGTAAAACAACACTTGAACGAGAAAAAATTGCCAGTGAAGGCCATTATCTTATTGGACAATGCACCAGGACATCCTGACAAGGAAGAATTGAGAGTTAAGACAGCTGATGGCTATATAGAGTTATTGTACTTGCCAAAAAATACAACCGCTCTCATTCAGCCGATGGATCGAACTGTTATCAAGACTGTCAAGGCACATTACGAGAAGCGCTTACTTACGGATATCGTAAGTCAACCTAATGCAGACATCATATCCCTCTTTTGTGACAATTCAACATCAATGATGCCATTGTCAATGCAGCATTTGCTTGGCGTCAAGTAAAATCTCTTACGTTAATAAAATCTTGGAAAAATATTTTGCCAGAAAATCCACTTCTTCCAAAGAAAGATGACAACAAATCTCAAGACAACAATAACGACTCTAAACCAATTTTGGAGGCTCACTTGCAATTTGCAATGTAATTGAAATTCCACAAGATACAGTGGAAGACTTAAAAACATGGGTTTTAGATGGTAACCTTGACGCTGATCTCGCAGACGAAGAAATTATCAAGAGAAATCACAGAACCTGTTGACAACACGATCCAGGAGGCCTTGGAAACAAGATTCACTGTCAACTGCGATGAAGCTTCATTAGCTGCAAACACTTTGTTACGATGGTCTGAGGAGAGAGGATCTGACTACGAGCAAATTTTAATGTTAAAAGACATTCAAGAACAAGCATTGACTGACAGTTTACGTAAGAAGAAACAGAAGACTATCCCATATTTCTTCAAAGTATAAATGCATTAGCATATGTATGCCTTTAATTAAAAAATGTTGTTTTGTTTTTGTACTGTATACAGTAGAGCACCCCTTAACTGGAATTCCCTCGAATGGAACTCGCCTTATCCGGAACTAATTTTCCGAAAAAAATTCAAACGTTGCAAAGTTGTGCCATAACTTTCCCGCACTCGCAAGAGGTCTTTCGTTGCTCACACCAGACTAGCACAATGAAGAGACAGCCGGCCCAAGTGGCTCAGCTACAGCTATGCTGCATAATGACACAAGTGACAGTGACTAATGGCAATGTGTGACACACGCCGTTGGTTTAAGTGGTGCGACTTTCAGAATTTAGTGTTCTAACGTGTTAGTGTATATGTACCATGTTTTGGCGTGTGTAGACCGCACCAGTTTTGATAAAAAATTAGGGATAATTAATATTTTAAGCGTAGGCTGCACTTAATTTTTGTATTCCCGTAAATATTGCCAAGCCTCATCGTGCTATTGCAGCAACAGCAAACTATGGCAACGTCAAACTAATAAATTTGCCATTGAATGTTATCGTTGCCACGCCGCCTGGCCTCCGCCTGCTGAAAAGTCGCAACAGCGCAGTATTCCACGTAAATAAAACTTTTGTATTTATGTTAAAATGCTTCAACACTGCGTTTAAATTGCAGAACATGTGCGCCGTGCATAGCCTGCCAGCTCGGCTGGCTGTTGCTGGGCAGGCAGTGGTATGTTGCATGTGTGTGTGCGCGCGTGCGGCATCACACACACACACACACACACACACACACACAGCTACTGCTGGCTGACTCATTCCACCAGAGAGCGAGACAAACAAAAAAGAGGAGGGAGAAAGAAAAGAAAGGGACCGAGCAAGCTTGCTTGGTGCTGGATGGCTGTTGTTGTTGCCCAGGAAGGGTTGGGGGTGGTGGTGGTGGTGGAAAGGAAGGACGCCAAGCGAGAGGGTGAAAGAAAAATGAGAAAAGAAGTGCGCAAGCAGAATGGCGGCTAGAGGTGATACAATGCACAACAGTCGAGGACAGGCAGGCTAGAGTATGTTGCGACCCATACGCTTTTAAACACACGTGATGAGCTATTCATTTCTTATTATTTTTTTTGATTTCCTTTGAAACTAAGTTAAAACATTACAGCGTATTGTTCGTTGACAAATTTCTGAACATGGTTTAGGGGGGGAAATTTTTTTATGCCAATATCTCGTAAATAACCCGCACCCCTCTTTTTGTCCTTTTTTTTTTTGTAAAAATGTGCGGCCTATACACGCCGAAATACGGTACTTAGTGAACTTGGCCTATAATACGTCAGCTCTGCTCTTGTAAATATATGCTGTGCCGACGTGCCATGCAGTAAGGGAAACACTCAACGGAATTGACTATACTTCGAGAAGTTTTATCAGATGCACGTAAACACAAACAGTAACATGATATCCAGATCTCGCTTGCTTACGCACACACACACACACACGCGAAGAGATAAGAATCCCTGCTAAAAGGTTGAGAATGAAGGTCATTAACGCAGTGTCAGGAGTTTTATGACTCACATTTCATAAACAGTACGTAGTGTTTTTTTAATGATTTTGTAACTTTAAGGATAAAACTCATAATTTACACTCATCTATTTCTTAAGTTAAATATATGTGCCACATATACAAGAGTTCAGACTAAAAATGTATTATTTTTCACACCATCCCACCCTCATTTCCCATAACCGGAATTTTCCCTCAACCGGAATAGCCCTTCCACCGACTATTCCGGTTGAGGGGTGCTCTACTGTAATATGTAATTCATGTTTTTAATACACGTACATAAATGTTTTTTCAACTTCTTTGTTCTCACTTTGTAAAATTAATTCTTTTCATAGCCTATTGTCCTAAATGGTTCAACATACAAAAATGACTGTAATTCCTGTAACTTACTGCTACTCATAGAGTTTTAAAAAACCACTTTTGGTAATCCAACACCCTCTCGGTCCCATACATGTCGGATTATCAAGGGTCAACTTAGTAATGATTTCGACCTTACACAACAGAATAATTGAAAATTTTATTATTACTGTTTACAAATGTACATCCCGCATATACTATTCCACAGATGGTATCGTGACTTGAGAAAGCAAAAACAAGGCAACATGTCATACAAAACGGCATCTATCAATTAGCATTTGCGGTGCAGCGGCGGGCGTGCAAACTACGTATATCTTTCCCTTGTACAGCAGCGTAATTATTTTCTCATGTGCTGCATCTATGGCTGAGCTCCTATATGTTTACATATTACGCGCGCGCGATGAAGGATTTTTTATATGAACGTGAGTGAACAAATTATTGCATAAGTGAAAAGCTATTCATTTATTCTCATTTTTTTACCCCCTTGAAAACTAAGTTAAAACATTAAAATGTACTGTATGTTGACCAATTTCTGAACATGTTTTGGGGGTGTAATTCTTTTTTAATGCCAATATCTCGTAAATAAGTTGCACTCCACTTTCTGTAGTAGTTCTTTTTGTAAAAATGTGCAGTCTATACATGCTGAAATACGGTATTTCGCCACCTAGTGTTAAAATGTGAGTGCTTGTTTGCTTTGCAATACTACAAATAAAATTTTACTGGAAAAGTGGCTTTTTTAGCGCATTAAAGTCAGATATACCATACTTCGCATAAAAACAGAATTTTGTGACGTTTTCACATTTATCGTTGTTTATTTGTGATCGCAAAAAGTCCGTGGCCCTGTCTATGAGGTACCTAAATAGCTCAAGTTTAAATGTAGAGTACTGCGTAATATCTTTTAGAGTTGATGGTAATTTATTAAATAATCTGACACAAGCATTACTCACAGATTTCAGGGTTTTTATTTTAGTGACCGTCTGTAGATAAAAATGGTTATTTGTTCAGGTATAATGTTTATTAATATCATTATTCTTACAATATTTATATTTGTTTGTTTATAAAAATAAAAAGTAATAATTTATATAAATGGGTACATGGCACAGTAGAATACCAGCAGATTAATAAATATCCCCAGCAGCTGTCAGAATGCTGCATTTGGAATATTATTCTAATTATTTTCTTTTGAATAGTAAAAAATTATGGTAGATGTGATTTACTTTGCCCCCAATATATTATCCCATAACTGATGTGAGAATAAACATAACCAAAATGGGCAGATTACACACACACTTTAGTGGTTATATTGTCGCTACTAGGCCACCTGAGTTATACAGGGTGGTGGCTAGTAGTTTATTATGTTAAATTACTTTGGTGCAGACTAAGGGCACCTGTGTTTGTTGCGTTAGGGGTGAACAAATACTTGTATTCTCCATTATTTAACACACCAGTATTTTATTGGTCTGAAGGTCACATAGGTATTTACACACACTGGCGAGACTGAGCCCCCCTGCAAGTCGTAGGCCTGAAGGGCTGGTGGGCTGAATACTATGCGTCGGGGAAGGTTGTTGAAGAGAGACGTTTCTCAACTTATCTGTGACTGCGGCTTTTGGTGAGTTGTCTTCGTTGGTAGTGAGGCCTGGTGAGTTGGGTGGCCCTATTTCAGGCCCTCGGACTGGCTCTCCTTGGCGTGCTGTACTCAGCTGGCATCTTCCTGCGGCTTTGACTGACTCTCTCGGAAGTCCGGGACTGGTTTCCCGGGACTTTTGCTTCCTCGGCTGCGGTGACGTCCGCAGCGGTCCGGCTCGCGTTTCTGACTTCCCCACCTCGGAAACTGCCACTACGTTTTCGGAAATGAACTCATAAGTTCTGGGCACTTCTACTGGGTTTGTCTCAGGAATTTACACATGAAGTTTCGGCTGTTCCTGGGTTCTCTCCCCGGTGACGTCACTATTGACTGACTGACTGCTTGCCTCGTCGTCATACGGCGCACGACTACGATGATGCCTCTCGGCCTGGAGCTGCCACTCGTTTCCGGGAATTTACTCATATTCTCGGCACTGTTCTCGTCACACGGCTGATTACTCCAGTGTCTGCTTTGCCTCCTGTTTCGGCTGAACACCTAACTCATCTCGTGGCTGTACCGCCGAACAACTCCCGTTTCTGCTGGCGATAATTGACTCGGCAAGGATCCGAACTCCGGCCTGTTGATACGACTGCCTCTTGCACTAACTGCCTTGTTTGTCTCGCATCGCTGCTTCCGAACTACTTCTTCCCGTCTCGGCTGAACAACGGATTGTCAACAACTGCTCCCGAACAACTGACCACAACTGCCGCTCTTCCTTGTCTGCGCCTGAATTTAACTCGTCTCCCGCTATATTCAAGTTAGCTGTCAGCAGTTTCTCGAGAGAGAAATCGGGAAATCCCCTGTATACCTCGCACGTTTTTTGTGTAGGATTTTGTGTCTCGTCAGCGGCTTGCGCGCTCCAACTGGGGTGTGGGGAGGGTGTGGTAGGACGTTTTCGGGGATTCCTGGGTGCTGTGTCTGCATTAAGTCTCGGCGGGGGTTTCCTTGATTCCTTCGTCGAGGGCTTATATCAGCTATTTCTAGGAACTTACCCTGTTTCTCTCAACTTCGGGACATCCCCGTGTGCCCTTATACGTCGGGACATTCCCGACGGTGTTTCCCCGGAAGTTTCGTTGTCACCTGCCTGCCCTGACTGGCTGGCTGCCTGCCCAGGACAATTATAGCAGGGTGTGAAAACAGTGCAATGCCTATCCCCTCTATCCGTCACACGCCAATATGCGAAAGCACTTTGAACATATAACAAGTACTATTTAATTTTTTAAGCAGACTATGAGTCTGTTGGTTGCAAGATAGAGCATTATCAATTTCAGTTCCAAGAAAACGAATATGCTTAACATACTTAAGTTTAGTATTGTCTAACAGAAAGTCAGGCTTTTTTGCTTTTAATTTAGAAGAAAACAAAATGTAATTAGTGTTATCAAAGTTAAGTAACAGCTTGTTGGAAGTAAACCAAGAATTTAATGTACACAAGGTAGTAGTAGCCAAGTCATCTAATTTAGTTTCAGTGTTAGTCTGAATCAGAACATTTGTATCGTCAGCAAAGGAAATGACAGGTACATTTGTAAATAAGAGACTTAAATCATATACACACTAAAAAAAGAAGTGGTCCTATAGAACACTTTCTAGTGGGGCACCCACATTTACAATTTTAGTCTGAGAGTAGAAAGACTCAATAACATTACATCTGTTTTTTTTAATTGACTTTAACTAACTACCTTCAATTTGTTAAATAAGAATTCAATAATTTATTTCCAATTTCTCTAATCCCTAAGTTATACCATTTATCAATGAGTAGCTTGTGTTCAACAGTATCAAATGCTTTAGACAAATCTAGGAATACTCCAAGAGCATCCTCGGATCTGTCTTTGTATTCTGTAACAAGTCCAACAAATTCACCAATGGCTCAGATTGTAGCAATATTTTTTTATTATTTTTAATTGAGTGCAGGAATCTGGCATTAATTGAAAATTACAGGGTCTATATTTGGTATTTACTTCATTCAATATTTGATCAATAAATCACCCATAACATTTTTAACTTGGGTAAATGAGGATTGTCTACAATAAAAAATTTTGCATATTGGAACATTACCTTCTCTTTAACTGGTATGGAAAGCTGGCAGTATTTTGTAATTGTGAAGTCCAAAATTGTTAGATTGTGCATTCAGTATTTTATCAAGAAATTTTCTTTGCTACTTTTACTTGGGTGAATTGGCATTTTCAGCAGCATTTACCATGGTGAGAGTTTCTGTAGTGGGATAAAGGAGATGGGAATCAAACAACATGTTATTGCTTTGTTGCACTGAAACAAAAGTAATATTCCCTTGCAGATAAGTTACAGAAATGTAAATAATTCAAAAAGTCAAAATTCTTCCAGATTATTATGTAGCTAACTCGTATGTTTGTGTCACAACAAATTAAGGTTAAAAATTGTCACCAAATAACTTTGTATACTTCTGAGACTAGAATTATTTTGCATACTATTTAGATCATTATTGTTATTTTACCCTGGAAGCAGTGGAATGCATGTAGCTGAATAATATGTACTGTAATTTGTACCAGTATGTGATCAAGCAGTAAATTTTTTTACTTCATTGTTTTTTTTTTTTGTTTGGTTAATATATAATTTGTTATTATGAAGTGCCAAAATTATGGTTTTTAATGGTTTGCATTACTGATGTGTGCCATAGTTAGAAAGTTTTGAAATTAAGATGGCTAGCAACCTAACCAAGGACAGAGGTATTAGCAGCATGGAGACAGCAACAACTGTGCTCGAGGCAATTGCAGGGAAAGTTTGGGGTACTCCTGAGTGAGTGTTGCTATGTCTATAATCCATGTAGTTGATGGAGCAGAGGTTGGAGGAGCCCATGAGGGACTGGTAGAATTTTCAGTTTAAGCAGATGTTCAGTGATTTCTTTCTTGAAAAAGTTAACTTCTTGAATGCAATTAAATACTCCCAGATATAAAAAGGTTAAGGTAAAATTTACAATGGAAGTAAACAAGTTGAGAAATCTTATATCAATTTTGAATTATATGTCAAAAAGTAAACTGAATATTAAACCATGTCTTTCTAATTGGCATAAGATTTATAGAAGGGATCTAAGTGAGGCACATAAATATGCCAACGCAGCATTTATATTGGAGTACAGTAATCCTTGTTAGTCAGTGTGGTCATGAATCAATAAAAACAAATCAGAGAAAGATGTAATAAATAATAATTTTACTTCAGCTGAGGATTTCAGCTCTTATTTTCTATAATCAATCTAGGAGATAATGAATGTTATTCCAAGTAAGCATGGTAATTTAGAAGCTGTACTAAATTTTATGCCAGTAATTAATTCTGGTTTTAAATGGAATATCATTAAATGTTAATAAGTTATTAAGGTTGTCATGATCTTAAAAATTCAGAAAGTAAAGATATTTATGGTATATCTGTTAGTTTAATCAAATATTTGTATGTTACTATTGAACGTATATTAATATTTTAAATTAATTCTTGTTTTAGTAAGGATATATTTGCAGATGTACTTAAATTAACGATAACTGTGCAAATTTATAAGAAGGGTGCTAGATGAATGTATCCAATTATAGACCTATTTTATTAATACCAATGTTTGCTAAGATATTTAAAATTGTAATGGTGAGGCAGCTATGTGATAATTTTGAGAATAATCAGCTGTGAGTGCCAGCACAGTATGACTTTCGGAAATGCAGTTCCTTTCTCATGGCCGTCGGATCTCTTTTGAATACATTCCTAAATTCTTTTAATTCAAAACAATCCACTGCTCTATTGTCATGTGATTTCTCACAGACTTTTCACTATATATCACATAGTACTTTAATTATTTAACTACAGAGGTATATTATAAGTTTTAATGCTATTAGGTTAGTTAAATCATACTTAATTAATAGACATTAGATTGGGAGTAGGTATGGTGTTTATTCAAAGTCTGCATATATCAGTAGTGGAGTTCAACAGGGTTCTGTTTTGGGACTCTTGTTATTCATAATCATGATTAAAGACTTGTGTCATAGTGTTAATGGTAATGTTTTAAATTTGCTGATGATACCATTGTTTGCTAGCCACAGGGATTTTTTTATATTTGGAACTATTCTTAAACAAATATTGTGAGTAGCAAGCCGGAGATTTGTTGCCAATAGGTTAGCCACAAATGTGACCAAGACTCAAGAGATAATTTCTAATCTCTGTAAAGTTAATACTGAGAATGATGCTGTTCAGCTTCTGTGATTTAATTTCTATTCCAATCTCAATTGGGAAGATCATGTTAATGCAATTTGCATAAAGCTGAGCAGGGTTTTTAATTATTAATGAAAGTGAAGTTAGGCTTACCCACACACACTCTTAAAATATCATACTTTGCTGTTATTTATTCATTGTTAACCTATGGCACAAGATTATGGGGAGAGACACTTTGTAATGACGCAGTATTCTTAATTTTCAGGACCAGGACACGTGTTTCAATTTCGTTAGTTTTTCCAAGCTTCGTAATATTTTTATCTGGTTTCAAAATTAAAGCCGCGGTGGTTTGTTTTTCCGTGATAGTACGTTTATCGGGCATACGTTTGCTGTTTTACGTTTATCAGGAGTCCGGTTGTCGTTTCGTTTTGAACGTAGTAGTTTTCAGTTTTTGTTAAGCGTCAACATTAGAGTAGCTTTTTTAAAAATACGTCAACAAGTTTTGTTGTACGAGAAGTTCGTTTATCTGCATGTTGACGTCGCAGTTTTAGTGTGTACAACGAATTTTCGTTAACGTGTCAGTTTCGATATTGTGGTGAGAGCGTGTGTAGCGAGGCCCTTATATGGGGAGAGGGGGATGATAGGCAGCAAAAATACACGTGTGCCTGTTGCCCTTCAAGCAGTGCTTCAGGTCAGTCGCCCTTGAGGGCAGGTCAGTGCAGGTCAGTTGGAAGAGAGTCGCCCTTCATTTCAATGATAGAATGGTTGTCTAGGCCGCGTCGGGCGTGACGCTAAACCCCCACATCTGCAAACTAGACTTTACTAGATTATTTCTACGCCGGTGTGGGAGGTCGCTGCATGTCTTAATTATTCAGAACAGTCTTTAAGAACATAATAATTAAGTAAACAACTGTGGCTCTGTTCTGCCCGTGTCTAGATATCTGTGAACGTTTTGAACTCTGCATATTCAGAACTTCGGAAGTGAAATGTGTAACTTCAATAGTAAATAAAAATATATAACAAATACTCTAGAACTTGACCTTAGTTCATATGTAATTGGCATCCATTTTAAAGAGTCTCGTGTTCCATGTCTGAGCTAGTCGAGTGCAAGTTGGCAATTTACAGCCGGTGTATAACTGTAGCGTCCAACGTTACAACTTCATGTACAAAAACTGTTACTAGTACAAAAGAAAACTACTAGATTTCTTTGTAGTGCTAACCACCTTGAGCACTGTAAGCCATATTTCATTGAAACTAGTTTTCTTACAATAATAAGCGTATATACACTGAAGAGTAAAAAAAACTGGTATAGGCGTGCGTATGCAAATGACAGAGGTATGGAACCAATCAGAGTAACGCGATGCGGTCAGCAGCTAGATCGGTTACTGCTACTACAATGGCAGGTTATCAAGATTTAAGTTTTAAGTGAGTTTGAACGTGGTGTTATAGTCGGCGCACGAGAGGTGGGACATAGCATCTCCGAGGTAGCAATAACATTTGGATGTTCACGTACGACCATTTCACGAGTGTACCGTGAATATCGGGAATCCGATAAAACATCACATCTTCGACATCGCTGTGGCCAGAAAAAGATTGTGAAAGAACGGGACAAACAATGACTGATGAGAATCATTAAAGATGACAGACGTGCAACCCTTTCTCAAATTGGCGCAGATTTGATTTGTGGACTGCCCTGCAGGATTCATGGTGTGAATTGCCTCCTGCATACCTTCAGACATTATTTGAGTCCATGCCACGTCGTCTTGCGGCACTTCTGCCTGCTCGGGGTGGCCGTACACGATATAAGGCAGGTGTACCAGTTTTTTTGCTCTTCAGTGTATGTTACAGTATCCAATAGTAGTTAAAGACAATTTAGTTTGTTATGCTTTGGTAAACAATGTTTATGATTATAATATAATAAAGCATTAAGACATTTTTGTGCCAAGGAAAATAATTTGTAAAACAATCAAATGTTTCCCAGTAAAAGATATGAAATGTTTTAACATGTTGCCAATTAATTTTAAAAATGTTAATAAGACAAAATTTGTCAGATTTTTTAATTTATGGTTTAACCATCCATTTTATAGTTTAAGTAGATTTTATGGTATTGATTGTTCAACAACCTGCAATTAAACATGGTTCTGTTTTATCTTTTATTGTGTTTAATGTTGGTATCAGGTTAACCATATGTATCGTAGTATTTTTGTACGTATTTGATTATTTTTAGTTGTATAATGACAAAGCCTATTGATGTGTACCTTCTTAAAGGCTGAATAAATATCTTTCATCTTATACTCTTATATTAAGTGTATAGATATTATAATTTTTGGTATGAGGATTAATTAAAAATTGTGGTAGGATAGCAATAAATTGTTTTTGTGAACACTTTTTGTTTAAAATTTACATTTGTGATTGTAAAATAGTAAGTGATAGTTGTTTTGCAAAATACATAGCTGTATTATTTATAAAGTATTGTAAATAAATTAGGAAACTAAATTTTTCTCTTTTGTTTATCAAGATTTCTATCTCTTTATGAAAATGTATAGTTAGTTATCAGAAAAATTAAAAATTAGGTAAATAAAACAATATACTAAAACAGTCAAAATAAGTAAAATAAAACTATATGTACTGTTGTTCTTCAGCTCAAACCTTTTTCATAGGTGCTGTTTTCTGCCAACACCACTGGTATATGGTATCTTGAGTTACTCGGGTAATCACACTTCAATTAAATTGCTTAACAATTCAGAAAAGAGGTCTCTCAGTGGCTGAGTGGTTTGCCTGCTCACCTCCCACCAAGGCAAACCAAGTTCAATCCCTGGCCGGGTCACTCCGGATTTTTGCAAGTGGGAATCGTGTCATACGATGCCACTGGTTGGCTGGTTTTCTCTGGGATCTCCCGTTTCCCTCGCCCTTACATTCCAGTGCTGCTCTTCTGCTCTCAATACCTCGTTGTTAAGAGCCACCTAAATCTCTCAACTCAATGCAGAAACGGTTACGCTTTTAAACAATACGTGGATTCCTAGTAATAATTAGAAATTTCTCCCAGCAAACCATGTCAGATGAAACCTACTGCAGGTCTTTTCAGCTCCGATGGCTAAATGAGTTTAAATGGTTATGTATTCAGAAATGAAGAAATGCTCCTACTGTCAATATTTTGTTTTGTTTGTTGATAGCAATGCTTTAGGCCAAGAAAGTCATCAAAAATTGAGGGCTTTGGTAACAAAACCTTTCACTAACTGAAAAATGGCAAGGGAGGTTTTTAAATAGCATGAGAATTGCAAATATCACAAAGATGCGATGTTGATAGCTGATAATCGTAAATCAGTTATAAGTAAAAAAAATGCTGACAGTGTGATTAATTAGCTTGATGCACAAAGAAAAAAATGTAATTGAAAATAGAGAAAAACTTTTACTAATCATGGAAACGGTTTGGTTATGTGGCAGATAATAAATATCACTAAAAGGTAAACGTAATGCTGACCTTCATGAGCCAATAAATAATTATGGTAATTTTCATTTCTTACTTAGGTACAGAGCTAACAGTAGTGATGTGGAACTGAGTAGCATTTAGAAGCTAGTGGCAGTAACAGAAAATACACTAGTTTTATCATTCAAAATAAGCTACGAACCATTTTTGGGGATTTCATTCAATCCAAAATCATTACCAAAATTAGAGAAACCAAGCTCTATTCAACCTTAGCTGATGAATTGACTGACATTAGTCAGGTAGATTAGTTTTTTCTGCGTGTAAGATACATCAATGAAAAGTCAATGAAATTAAAGGAAGAATTTTTGGTTTCATGCCTGTTTACAATGTAACAGGTTCTGATTTAGCTCACACTAAATGGAGAGTCTAATAAAAATTGGGCTTGACTTAAATTATATGAAAGGCAAAGGATATGATGGTAGTGCTAACATGTGTGGAGAGTTACGGAGAGTACAAGCCTATTTTAAAGAGAAAGTCCTTCAGCTGTTTGATGCCCCACAGTTGTGCGCCAATTTAACTTGACGCTATGCCACCTGTCAGTGCGCCAATTTAACTTGACGGGGTTGGGCTCCATGTTGGGAAGCAAATTTAACTGACGCGAGCTTATCTAGGCCCCACCTTGGGCATGACTATTTAACTTGATGCCACGCCACTGTGGAATACAGTGTGGCTTATAGGGTCGTAGTTAATTCCTCCAGGCATAGACTATAAGGTGCCTAGAAGGTTGAGGGTATTTCAATAAGGTAGTCTTTTGATGTTTTACTTAACTGGATAATTATATTGTCTCGAGTTTGAACCAAAACAACATACAGCAACACTTCCGAGGTGGGGTACTTGATTTTGGCTACTCGTATTAACTGCGGACGACTTCGTGGTGGAGGGGGGGGGGGCTTCTCTGGGCGGCGACTTTATACTTAACTCTGCTTTTGGCCCTGGGCTGTGTCTGCGGTGGGTGAGCTACGGCGATGTGGATGGCCTTGGCAAAGGCCCACATTTGCTGCCGTCTCACTGGACTGCTGTTCTACTGACATACTGAGGTACTGTTGTCGCCGGGGGTCCGATGTGCCCCCTGGCCGCACTGGCGCGGCTGTTCCCTCTCTGCGCTGTAATAATTGACTGTCCCTCGAACTAACCTCTCGGCTCGGTAATAAAGAACTGTTACTTCACCGTCCCGCAAAGAGGTTTATATGCTCCCTAGCTTCCCTCCCTAATTGTCAGCACGTGTCGCCTTGTTGGGGGAGGGGGTGAGGTGGTAGGAAGCAGAACAATGCAGAACTTCAAAAAACGTGCCCTAGTNGTGTTGTATATTAAATACACCATTAATATACTAGTTTAGAACAATTTTATTGCTTTTGTACTAGCTTGCTGTAAGAACAGAATCTTTAGCATTACTGGTGTGTGTTTTTTTACCTTTGGTCTGCAAACCCATGAGACTTTTCCTTTCTTTTGTTTATGCAAAGAAAGAAAGAGTTGGCATCATTTCCTTCCCCTTCAATAAGCCACTGCCTCTTCACTCCCCTTTGCTTGGCTGGCTATTTTATTGTCCTGTTGTCAAGCAAGACATTCAATCAAGCAGAGCCATGCCAACATTCAAATTAAAAAAAAATTATGAGGTCCTGATCGCGTGCCTCAATTACAAATTTTCTAATCAATTAACTAACAGAAGAAAATACTCCACCCATTTTACACTTACTATTCACCACAAAATTTAGCTTGTTGCATTTTCAATTTTCCTTTTTTGTTCTTAAATGTGTAAAGCCATTTCTTCCACTGAGCAACATGTTTATTGGTTCAAATTATTCCACCCGTTCCATTTGGTTACTACATCTGCACATGCTATGACCATAGCCTAGGCTTGCCTATAGCAATTCATTAACATGTATGCCACAATTGGAGACCCACACTGGTCCGTCTCATAAGTGGGTGAGATTCTGACAGTCGGCGAGTGGCAACTTGAATATACGAAACAAGCAGTGCCATTTACAAAATCCTGTATCAGCTGATGCACGAACGAACAAAAGTTAATATTGCGTTGGCAATTCTGAATTCACTGCCGATGCACATCAGAAAATACGCGATAAGAAAGAGTTCCTAGATTAATTAATTAATTTATTTTATTTTACGAGGTCACAAAACAGTGGTTGTTAGTGTTACAAACTAAACTTCATGATAAAGTAGTATTTTATAGGCGTTCAAAATGAAATGCTTAACAAAACAATCCGTATCCAAATTAAACTAAACTTCAAAACCTTTTTCACGTCTTATCTCCCCTCTCCAACTATGCTTTCCACATGTGCTTGATATTAATTCCAAAAGCATACAGAAATATTGCATAATATTCTTTATTTTTTTAAAATAAATTGACGAAATATTTTAAATTTGTGTCGTTCCGAGCCAGTAATAGAAGAACAGACAACTTTTAAAAAGACGCAATCGAGAAGCAGGCCGTGATGCTATCTATTGAGCAATGCAAACAGCTTGCACCTAGCTCTGTCATGCTGTGCGCACCATCTATCCACTGTTTCCCGAAGCATTACCAGCCAGAGAAGAATAGCTTTCATGTTAACAAATTTACGAACAGATACCAATAGTTTTATTTTTCAGCGAGCTCTGCATAATTTTTAAAGTAACGTATATTTAGTGTACAGCGATTTTGAGTACTAGTAATTCCTATTTGGCCGGTAATAGTTCGTCTACGTAAATAATACGCCACAGTGTTCTCCCGAAAACTTATTTCCTTGTTTCAGTGTTACTATATTTTATTGATAAAACTAAGAAAGTGGGACACGCGTTAATAGTTTTTAAGCAATTATAACGTTATTCCACGTCACATATTTCCAACTATAACTGTTTAGTATCAGTAATAGCAGAATTGCTGCATTGCAATAAATAGTCAACGAGTTGTTGGCGAATAAACATGAGTCTTCAATCAAATTTCCCGAATTACTTTTAGTTCCAGTTATATTAGATATACGTTCAAAGTGTGATAATAGCTCCAACTACAGTCTCGCAAATGTTAACCCAAATTCGCAGTCTCTGACAAATTAAAAAAGAGTTGGCGAATATCTAATTTTTTGCTAGGTTTTATATTTTTACTTTTATAACCCACCAATATTTTTAGACAGATGTCAGTCTAAAATACCTTAAAATTTGTTTAGCATTACAGTACAATGGCAAGTGGATTAGCCGACAGCATGTTGATAAAAAAATACAGCCTCCACTTTATGTACCAGCTGATGACGAAAGGATACATAAACGAAAAGTAAACATTGGCGCTACTTTCGTCAAACTGTCAATCTCGCCAACTTATTAAAGAGACTATAACAAAGTTATCACAAAACTATTCCATGCATGTAATAAGCGCACACAGACTACCACATCAGTTGAATATCTTTGAAATATGGTCACTATTTCTTAATAGAACATAAGGAAACCAAATTAAAAAATCATGAGCACTACTAAATCATGAGTTGGCAAGTATGGCATGAACAAACTTACTCATTGAGGAGCCACTAAAAGAAACCGTGCCCATGCAAAAGTGAGATACAGTAATTGAAAAAAAGAGTGGAATTGTTCAGCAGTCTTTTTTTATAGCCTTCAAATCTGCACGTTTTACATTTCAAAAGACTGAAACCTAAGACTGCTGTTCTGGGGAATAAAATCCCCACAATTACAGTGAGATTCGATTTAACGGATGTAGTATTAAAATAGTTCGGGCAGACGTGTGTATTTTCACCAGTCATATTTGCTTACTGGTGAAGAGGAGAAAAGTTGGTGTAAAATGCCACTGTCAGATGTACTACATTGTATTTAGGTAAACTTGCAGTTTCATTAGGTATAACAGCATTTAGAAAAAAGGGTGTCAATGAAGTAAGAAGCATAAACTAAATTATGCTACATGGTAAATTTCAGTTATAACTATAATTCACTATAGCTGCAATTTATTTCACCATCTTCAGTTGTTATAGCTTGGATTTCATTTTATGAAATTTTCCAACAAGAATTACTGTTTTATGGAACCAACAATAAAAAGCATAAATAAGTGATTAAAGCAAAAGTTTACCAACTTGCATATGCAGGAAATTGTGAACCATCAACCTTTTCACATTCCGCTAACCCAGCCAAAGAAATAGCCAGCTGCATACCTTATCCCCCTCTCTCGAGGTCAAGTACTGCTTGAAACAATGCAGTTCTTCATCTGTAGGAACCTCGTGGGCCGAAAGAAGTGGGATAGTTCCCAGTGGGTCAGTGCCCAGCGAGTCGCACAGTTCCTTTTCCTGCAACTCTCACATACACACACAAACGGTTTTAAATTTTTAGGTTCAATTGAAACACACGCATGTGCACACACGCACAGGACACAGGACTGGAAACATGTTGCAAAAAATTATCTTTTAAATATTGAGAAATTATTTAAATGAACAGCTCTACTACTCTTAATGTGTGTTCAATTGTAAAACTAAAATTAATGTTTTCATACAATGTACTGTAAAATGCAGGTCTCCAGGGGAAAAAAAAAAAACATTCAACGAACTTTAAACATTTTTTTTACCAACATTATTAAAAGCATGAAAGGACTTATTTTAATGTTTCTCTTTGGTCTGTTATTCGTATCCAAGATTACCTTTTCTCTCAGCCTTGCCAGTTCATGTAGTTTTTCCTCTTTCATACATCTGTAATGTT
>NQII01000624.1:697013-737313 GCA_002778355.1 Clitarchus hookeri | reverse complement strand
GTCTAACCGCTCAGCCACCGCGACCCCAGGAAACCATTTAGGAACGCCAATTGCCAGTCACTGATCTCGGTGGTGGGACACTCGTCAACAGTGCTATCAGTAGAAATAAATGGAGGCCGCTAAGCCCGTCGAGTTTGTTGTCGTGTCAATACTAATGGATATGTTTATCCACGATAGGGAGATTGATATGTAAATTTAATAATCTTGACATTCATGTCAGTAGAAAATAATTTAATACTAACCCATCCTTAAGGTCCTTCCACACAATCAAATTCTTCTTCAAATTACTTTCAATTTTTGTTGTATTCATCTCATTGAATGTCATATGACGTCATACGAACGTCATAATCGCGGCCATTTCCTCTTTCAATTTCTTGAATGTCTCTTTTTCTTCTTTAAAGATTTTCGTTTCAAACATGTTCTATATTTTCTTGAATCAAAAATTGCAATCGTTGATCACAGCTTTTCTGACAATATTTAAGTAATGACATAATAATAGAGTTTTGTGCCCATATTAAAGTCGTTACAAAATAAGAATACATTAAAAAATAATATAATTTAATTACTTTAATATGAAGAATGTTTGTTGTAATTTAACCAATTATTTTCGTTTCATGCATGAGTCACAGATACTTAAAAAAATTTACTTTTGGAATTTTATTTAACTGGTTCCATTAAAAAGTTTGAGATAGATTTTCATGTGGAGACTTGAAAGCTTATTGAATGCAATTCATTGAAATGCAAATACAATAATATTTTTTAGTTCAATAAATTGAATTATAGTAATTTAATTCAATAAATTTTTTATCCTGTGAAAGGGCCTTTACTCTCTTCGCATTCTCGGCAGATAACCGCAACACAGTTTCTTGGTTAGAATTCTCGCTCACCGCCACCATGATTGTTCGTCTTCTTCTTCTGGGACTGACCTGCCTTCCACACATCAGTGGTCGCGGCAGGAATAGTATCCTCCAAACAAAATGTCAAAACAACTCACGTCAACCGCTCATTAGTAGCACAAGTAAATAAAGGAACTTTGGTCATCAATCTGAGCTGCTGACAGTAATGGAAGGAACACGGCCCAGATCGTATACACAACGGCACGCAAAGCAGGCCAGCTCTCATAGTCTCCCACGCATTCCACAACATACGTATTAGCTTCAGATCACAATCATTCTGCTGTGGCGTGCCGACCAGGCCAAATTGTCCCAAACCTGTAATAACAAGCCGCGCAGTTCGGGAACAGGTTCAGTGGTCCAAAGTGATGTCTGACATTTATTTTAAGGGTGATCAGATCCAGAACATCTTTGATTTGCTTAATTTTCTCCACGACTTGCATAACAGATTTCGTATTTTATTTTAGCCATCGACAGGACATAGGTAAATGCTGTGTACACTTTCGAAATTCCGTTTTGTTTATCTATTGTTGGTGTAGGTTATTCATGTCTATTTTAAGCACTTTGGAAATCAACCTTTGAAAAATGTCACTTGCATCCGCCAAGTAAAGTTGGTAACGACGAAGGGAAAGTAGTTCCATTCCTTAGCGTTGAACTAAAAAGCATTAGGCAAAATTGTGTGGATAGTAAATTATTTCTTTTACTTTCTTTTTTCTTGTTTACTACTCGTAAGTGCAAAAATTACCCAAATTGAATTTTTTTTCTTTCAATAATTTCACTTTTTAACTTGGCTGACGAACGAATAGAGTGATCATTTTCATGGCAGTATTAATTTTGCATATACTGGAAGAATACACATTGTGCACACAAGCAGATCTTAAGCAGGGCTTTCAGATGTGCTCAGTTAACCGTGAACAACCTTTAGTATCATTTCTGTATTCGCCCGCAAGAAAAAAAATACATTTGTTCCTTGTTGGCATTCACAAGTCAGAAATTAATAAAAGCAGCGCATATGTAATAATTTTATAAATGTTGAGAATATATTATATACGTTTTGTCATACCAAAAATTTCGTTTAAGTTACTTAAATAAAACCTAAAGCAAAATATATATATATAAAAAGGATAAATCCAAGAAAGCGGATCTCGTGTGAATAATCCGCTTGAAAGGTCCAGCAGCAATTTTAGTGTTGTAATTCAGAATGCCCGAAGGCAATCTTATTGGTCCTCAAGTATCGCCACAGAGTAGATAAGTACACAGAGATGAAATGGCGTGGCTGTTCCTTTGATGTGGGTGTACCCATTCTGTGATTGGCAGCCCCCGAGGCTCTGGGAGCGGGTCTTGTGTCTGATTGGCTACTACGCCATGCTGCGGAGAAATGCTCTCTACTTGCTGAGCTGCCGATTGGAAAGGTAAGTTACTGGCCACTGATCGGCGAATGGCATTCCAACACGTTTCTGTCCAGTGACGCCATTTTGCTGGCGTGTGCAGCTGTAGTTTGCGGTATAAACTGCTGTTTCACCTCTGTATTATTAAGTGCTCTGTGGCATTTCCTTCCCGCTACGATTTACTCATGCTATATCGAAATACGTTTCCCGTGCGTTTACAAGTTGTCGTATTGGAAAATACATCTCGAAATGGTACCAGTACTTCACATCTCAGGTCCACAATCATCAGAAAAACACCTTCAGCGGAAACTGGTACCTGGACGCGCGGTCCAGTATCACAGATTCCTCGATCACCAGACTCCAACCCCGCTAAACATCCTCCTCAAGGGTTTCATAGTGTGGGTTGTTTTGAACTCCAATGGCGCAGGAAGAATATCTTGAAAGGGAAAAACAATTAGTCGCAGAAGCTGCATGCATCATAACTTCCACGTATCTGCCGAAGAGCTCGATGGAACATCATTGGGGAGTTGCAAGTCTCGTGATGAAGTCTCCTGACACCACGTTTAGAAAATTCTGCGTATTCCAAAAAGCAATGCAGCATCAAAACACAATCAGTAAACATTCACCAGTAACTTAACACATTCCCTTAAATAGAAGTGGATTTTAAATCCGCGTTGATGCAGTATGCGGCTTTCTCGCTCTCCATACGCATCGCAGTATTACATAGGCTGCACTTTCTTCTTCGTCAACATACTGAGCACAGCTGACCAAGCGGTATTTTTTTTACTCGCATTTTAAAGGCCATGGGTTTGAACCTAGCCGGCTACGATGGGAATAGTTGTCCTAGGTGTGTTTTCCCCCCATCATCGTGCCAATCAAAAGAATTCGCAGTCTCTTTATATGAAATAACCTTGCCAAGTTTTCTCTTATTAAGCCTAGAGTCTTGGTTATAGTCTCTTCGCGGTTTATTCGCACTTTGTAAATCAAACCTTTGAGAATGCGCCCCACGAAGGACGTGCTTGCTTGTTCCCTAAATATGTCATGTATCACTAGTTTTTTATACTTCCCTTAACATAAAAGTACCTAATTTTTGGATAAATTAAAAACTTCTACGTATATATTTTTTCTATAAATTATAATATTCAATTTTTAACTAATATTAAAAAACAGGTAGTGAAAATAAGTGTGTTGGTAACATCTAGTAAGAAATTGTTCTTCTGCAAAGTGTAATTACACTGAATGCGCACGAATGCTGTGCGCTGTCCCCTTGGTGCAATTTTCTAGACACAGTTAAACTTTGTTTGTATGAGGCGGAGGAATATCCTGAAAGTAGAACTTTAGCAAGTCTTCGTAAAAGTGTGGATTAACCGTGAATTGCCTATAGACCGCAATCCGCCTAGTAATGCATAATTTTAATTTGAATAGTAACCTGCAGATATAAGGAAGAACGCCTTAAATATAATTATTTACCTTCTCTTGTACCATCTATATAGGACACATATTTCTGGATGTTTCATTATTTTTATTTTGCAGACAAACATCTGCCAACATGTTCTGAAATTTTTAAAATTTGTTTTTAATTGTATTTTATATTTTGTTTGCAATCCATGTCAAATTAGTTTCTTTCCTGTGAGTATTTAGAATAATGTGTCCAGTACCAGATGTAGTAAATAACATACCTGAATTGAAAATTATTTATCTACTTTAATTTTATGCCAGTTAAAAATATTTATGTTTGCGTTATTTTGGTACCGTCTTATTCCTCATGTTGTCCATTATCGCCAGACTTTACGATTTGTTTTTATTGATTTGCAGGTTTTCGAGGAATGATCATTAGACTTAAGTGGCATGCCCTTGGGGAATTTTCCGTTAAGGTGTGACGTAGTATGGTAACCAAATAGGCACCTTTGTCGTAGGTGGTGTGGTACCGGTGAAGGGAGAAAAATAACGTTACAGAGTAGGTAGATAAACAGAGGCGAGATGGAGTGGGTGGTTCCTTGGACTTCGGCGTACCAATTTTCTGATTAGCTACATGAGGCGCTGGGAACGGGCCTTGTGTCTAATTGGCTACGGTGTGCTGCGAAAGTTTTCCCACTTGGCTGGGTCGTCTGGCTGGCAAGTACGTTACCAGGCGCTTATTGGCGAATGGCACTCCCATGCGTTGCTATTCACTGACACCATTTTGCTGGCGTTGAGTGGAAATATTTGGGTGGCTGTTAACATAGAGGTCTTGGGAGCCAATGAGGGAGAAGTGAGGTGAATATGGAGCATCGTCGGAATGCAAGGGCGAGGTGAACGGTGAACGGGAGATCCCGAGAAAACTCTCTGACTAGCGACATCGGCCAGCACGATTCCCACATGCGAAAATCCGGGAGCCCTCCCGCCAGGAATGGAACCCGCTTCGCCTAGGTGAGAGGCTAGTAATCTAACCACTTCACCGCCGCGGCCCTCATTTTGCTGGCTTGTAAATGCTAAAGTTCACCGTGTTAGTGAGAATTTCACCTTTGTATTCTTACCTATTTTGTGGCAACCTGCAGCTCATCTGCAGTTTGGTTCATGTGACGGCAGTTGGCCCTGGCAGCAACCTTGCGGGCGCTTGAGTAGAGACCAGCGTGTTAATTCTGGGCTGTCAGAAATTTGTACATCTGCATGGTACAGATTAAATGGCTTTGAATCGGCAAGATAAACTCTCAAAGAACTCCACCTGGAGTCGTGATAACCATTCGGATGCTGGTGAAGTTTCTGCTGCAGATGGTGCGATGCTGCAAGCTGCCGTATTAAGTCATTGTTAGGGACCGTCAACACCCACGTTATTAGCTGAGAACAGAATAGACTTCAACCACTTGTGCATTTATTTTGCTTTTGTCACTAGACTACGATTCGTTTTACAAGACAAGAATGACTCTGAACAAGAAAGGGAAAGTTAACGGCGAGATTGTCCAATCACGTGCAAGCTACATGACGGAAACAGTACTCACTGTGGTACAAGCTTATAAACAAACGATTTTGACTTTAATATATACAGAACTGTGAAATCTAGCGTGATACCAAAAGTTACGTGAATTTTGCATGTTTTTTCGAAGTCAGTCATGGCTACGAAAAAAAATTACTTTGTTTCCACATTCTCTGTATTCGTGCCGACGTTAATTTTTTTTTTTTTCGGTTAATGTGGTGTTCTAAATTCCTTGGTGTTGACTTTTGGCAATCTGTGAGTCATTCCACTCATTATCTACGAAACGTGTCATGTCTCTGGGGTTACCCAAAATAATCCCTTCTAGTCTGTATTTCTAAAATGTCGCCAGTCTGGCACGTGAATTCCATTACATACAGTTTCATTTTTGCAAAAGTAACGCAACTCGTTTTCACACTCGTTGAAGATACAGTCTGGTGTTTGTCCATTGTCAATCGGTCACATACGTTGCTGTGGTATGATGATGGCTGCTGATGATTTTCTGGTGGAGATACTAGAGCGAGAGTACGCTATTATGTGGTACCAAAATCGTGGACTAAAAAAAATAACAGCTAATCACTTCTAGCATATGCCTGGGTATTATAAGGAAAATGTGTGAGGTTCGTTGTTGGGATCATAAAAACGTATTTTTAAAGTGAAGGAAGGGTAATACGGAATAGTAACGTCAATATATGGCAACATGAGCGATCAAAAGCTACCCTTATGTTGCCCCATTTATGAAATCTCTCAAGCGACAAGAGGTGTCCTTGAAAGGTGTTTACGCAGAAAAATCACTTTGTGTCTTATAGTACATATTATGCATAATCAAGCTAAGCAACGAAGGTAAAGAAATATTTTTACAGTAATATAAGACACAAATGGTGAAAATTTATTATGTGCAAAATTATTAATTATATTACAGAGTTGTTGATACCAGCTAGGAAGGCAATTTAAAACTTTGTCTGGAAATGAATATTACGTAAAGAAACATAAATGAGTACTAGTAAAACAGGTCAGCCTCCAAGTTTTGCTGGTAATTGTAGTCTTAGATTGAGTTGGGCTAGATTAAATGAGAGCTGGAAAATGTTCATAAGAAAGGTTCGACTATGTAATTACATGAGCTCGAACAAATTTGAACGTTCAACATGCCTGAACGTTTGACGTTTGCAAATTACTACAATTAATTATCCTGACTAAAGTTTGCTCTAAATTAATGCAAAATAACATTTTTGGGGTAGGTTATTTATTGTCTAATAAATACAATTATGCTTTAAATTGTCTATTTATGTGAGACGCAACAGCAACAAAATAACTCCAAAACACACTTGAACTGTACACTCTTATGTAAACAATAGTGCTACAAAATATTCTCTGAACAGTTGTATTGGCGCACTTTCTTTGATTTCTGTAGCAGCTGTAATATCAAGGAGCGGCGGTCATATGTGACGAATCCATGTTGCAGCGTATTCTTAGTGATGTTCATGATTCTCATGAAAGGTCTCACTTCACAATCGCCACACGTGCTCAAGGATTCACACCACTCTGCAAACAGAAATAAACTATATGATCATAACTTGTAAACAAATTGAATAATTTTAACAAGCATAGTACGAAACTCAAAGCATTGTGAAAGTTTGCAATTAGTGAGTAAATGGGAATATATTTTGCACGCAGCTAAAATAGTTTAACCTTCAACGTTTCTGACTGCTCAGACATCTTCATTTTAGATTTCGTTTATTCGTAATAATGTATGTTTGTTTCATTAGATAGTAAATATGGTGTTGACATTCTTACAGCGATATATGAAAATTAAAGGCATTTAAACGAGAAATAATGTTGCATTTTTAATGTGCACACGTAGTAACACAAAATGTTTAGTAAAGAAAAGTTTTCCTACAGAATTGATTGTGACAGTACACAGTGACGTGTCTAATGAAAGCACCAAATTTAAATTTCCTTGTAAAGTTTTCTGTTAAACACATATTTGTAAACATTTTTTCATTCACAGGTATGTATATATAAACATAGCAATTACAGAAGCTGTAACATTACAATTTACAAGTGCCACTTCTACCAAATACATTTATATATGTAAAATATTCAATAAAATAGTATAATTGCTATTTTAATATAAAAATAACAAAAATGGACTAACGTAAAGCTATAGATATGATATGGCATGCAACTATTACCCAGTCTGACATTGCAGTTATCATCATTTTCTCCTCCACAACATACAGTAATCAATAAATAATGAAAAAAATAGTGTATTCTAAATTATAACTGTTTCTTAAACCTTTAAATTGGATGTTACATTCACACCACTATACATTTGTACTGAGATAAAATTTTCTATAAAAATAAACATTCAATAAAATTAACATTTATTCAATTTACACTCATAAGTTATTTCCACTAAAACTTAAACTGTTTTAAAAATTTTGAGATACCAAGTCAATCAAGATTAATAACATTCCTATACTCCATGAGCTAAAAATAAAAAAGTGATTTTACATCATACCATATGGAACTTCAAAATTAAAATAGTTTATTATTCAGTTTATATCTACCTAATGAATCCCGCTTCAATATAAAAAAAGGATTTGCAGTTTATTTTAAGGATTTTTGCAATTAAATTCTGGCGACGGAATTCCTAATGTTTTGTAATCTACAAGATTATCCCAGAAAATTCACCTTTGAAGATGTCAAATTATTTCTCAGATCGATATTACTTCTAAAAGGTAATTATTATTTTGCTCACTTCTCCCATAATTGTCCTGGTGTTCAAATACCATACCACTATTTCATTTTTTATAATAGGGATTCTCGGTGAAATAATTCATATTTATGTATTATTTTCACTAATATGGTTGCATCAATACTTGAGATAATATTTCGTAGAGATTTACGCAGTAGAGGAAAAAACTGAAGTTACTTGACATTGTGTTGAATGAAATATACTCAGCTAAATCAAAAATCACCTTTATCGACGAATGTGCTTTTATGAGGTTAGAGTTTCAAAATAAAATGAAACTGGAGAAGATTTTATTATCATAGAGATATTTAAAAGACTCATTGTAATCACACATGAATACCAATACTTCAAAGAAATAACCATTTCGCCGCCGAAACTGCTAACGCTGCCGACTTCCTTATGCGCTTGTGACAGGGTGTAAGTATTTTAGTGCCGAAAACGTAAACTACCGATTTCTCATGCTTTCCCAGAAAACAAAGGAATGACGGTGAATCCTGCTAACTACAATACCTTCCTCTAAAATATTTTTTAAATTCAAGTTTGTATCAACGTTTTACATATTCCAGGTCTACAAAACATATTTAGATATCACGAAAGTAATGCGTACTACAAATTTTAACTATATTTGTGTACTTAACAAGCTAGATGGGGCATTGGTGGATTTTTGTAATGCTACTCCCTGTAACTTTTCCAACTACTATTGGTGATAGTCAAGAAACTCATTGTAATAAGTGTTGTAAGCCAACGAGTTACAACGAAATTGTGAAGTCGTGTGTTGTAACGTAGTGTTCCCGTAAATTATATTTACAGTACTGTAGCTATTTTCAGTACATTGGACAAAGTTACTGGAAATTAGACTAAACTCCAGTTTACGTTTCAATGGTAACGCGCATTTCAACTTATAAAGAACATAAAACTTCTCTTAATTTTCAGACCTTGTCAAGAGGATTAAATTTCGCAAGTTTTTATTTACATATGTATCTTGCCAAAACTGTTCACTCATGTATGTACTTGTACATATAGATAACCATCCAAAACTTTTACATAATGGTACGTCCAAATAAGTTTAAATGGATTACAACAACGCCGGTGTTGCAAAAAGTAAGTATGGTTTTCAGGAACGTATTTATGGTATTCGTTGCACAGTGTAGAAAGAGGCTGAAAATGACGCAACTTCGATACTATATTTGACTCCCAATNAACGTAGTGTTCCCGTAAATTATATTTACAGTACTGTAGCTATTTTCAGTACATTGGACAAAGTTACTGGAAATTATACTAAACTCCAGTTTACGTTTCAATGGTAACGCGCATTTCAACTTATAAATAACATAAAACTTCTCTTAATTTTCAGACCTTGTCAAGCGGATTAAATTTCGCAAGTTTTTATTTACATATGTATCTTGCCAAAACTGTTCACTCATGTATGTACTTGTACATATAGATAACCATCCAAAACTTTTACATAATGGTACGTCCAAATAAGTTTAAATGGATTTCAACAACGCCGGTGTTGCAAAAAGTAAGTATGGTTTTCAGGAACGGATTTATGGTATTCGTTGCACAGTGTAGAAAGAGGCTGAAAATGACGCAACTTCGATACTATATTTGACTCCCAATNGATTTATGGTATTCGTTGCACAGTGTAGAAAGAGGCTGAAAATGACGCAACTTCGATACTATATTTGACTCCCAATCCCGTCAGTATCATTTTTGTGGTCCTATACTCATATTCGCTTACTTTCCAACTCGGTAACGGCATGATACCTCAAGTCACTGAAGCTGCGGATTCTGGACGTAAACTCCTGTGCCGATGATAAATTGTAACTGTATTAGCATTCAGATTTTTGTTGATTTTAATTTATTTTGTCCAGTTTCAATGATCTTGATCAACTTCCACACCATCGCGTTTCTTCAAAGTCTGACGTTATCAAATAGGGCTTTTATATATTATTCAAGGTCAATTGTACACGTTTACCGACTTGAAAAGTAAGAAATCAAAATCTATATATCAGGGCATGTAGAAGGGTTATGCATACCTCATACATAGGGCCAGTGACTTTTCACGTAAAAATAGGAGCACACAGTAGACTTCAATACTATATACACTCCTCAGCTGTTGTTATATATCTTTTGGCTGCTGGTGCCGTGTCCATCTTTGACCAAGCCACTAAGGACTAAGTAACTCCGACACTGAACCTTCGTGATTCGTGCGCAAACGGTCAACACGGGCCAGAATATTTTTAAGCCAATCGAAGAAGCTGGACGACTCTACAGTGCTTTGGACTGTATCTTGTCTCGAAATCTTTTCGCGGAATATTACTGACCCTACTCACAAACAGGGTCGCCTGTTTTTCGCGAGAATATCTACCCGGAGACTAGACTTCAATATCCTACGCGCACACCAGCAGCCTTCCTTTGGTTATTTATTGGCCGCTTGTCTTTGTGCGAAGACAGTCTGTTACACGAGTGAGNCGCACACCAGCAGCCTTCCTTTGGTTATTTATTGGCCACTTGTCTTTGTGCGAAGACAGTCTGTTACACGAGTGAGCAAATCAGAATTACGTCTCTCCAATACTGACCGTCCGTGATCCGTGGGCAGACAGATAAGACGCGTAACAATTCGAATGATACAATCACGAAAGTTGTTCAGAAATAAATTGTTTTGGGACAAAACTTGTCTNAATGTTTTCTATAATACGTTGTAAAATTTTTCAGAATAATTAATTTTCCTTATGCAATTTGGTAAAAATGTAATACTGGTTTTTCAGTAATAATTCGCTTGTAACTTAAATCTGAATTACATGTTTTACTGATAATTACCACACACTACATAGCCTTGAACACAGTGATGTTAATAATATTCATTCGGAAAAGCTATGAAAACTCCTTAAGCGGGAAATATTCTCAAATAATTATTGTATGGAGACATGCTTGATCTGCATTGTGTTTCACAGTTGCTGCTTGACAACTTAATAACTCCATATTACATAGAAAAATTACCTTTTTTTTTTTTTTTTTTTTTCATAAGTTAACATTATTTAAATGTACAATAGCAATAATTTAGTTACGTTTCTTACATAGTAATTATGCAACAATGTATGTTTGACACCAATTTTTGTAAACATGAATATTTAAATATATTTTGTGTATTAATAGACTAATATGTAAACAAACGTTTTAGTTTTAGTTAAATTTGGGCAGTAAAACAATTCCGTTACATCAAGAATTTGTGTCTGTTCGTTTTTGTTCTTTTTGAGAGAAGTATAAAATAATTCACAGTTAATTAAAGCATGGCAAATAATATCACCATAAATATTTAATTATATCTCTGTGTAGTACTGGCATTACATATTTATTGTAAGTAAATGTATTAAAGTCAGGGAATTACGTCAGCTAAAACATTCTAAAAGCTAAAATATTAAATTAGTTTTGATGCAAATAACGATTCTCAGGTATCATAAACTGGGTGGAATATGAATATATTATAAATATATTTGTTTTTTTGCAAGTTATTTTTTCTACTTGGCACTTGTAATGCAATTTTATAGTCACTTGTAAAAGCATGTTTTGTCTTGTATTAATCCCCTGCAAATTTTATATTAAATATTGTAATTAATATTTTAAAAATTTAGAAGTTACTGCTAAAACTATTAAGTCAGATTCTCAAACGTTAACGGCATAAAAAAAGTTATAGCCCAATTGAACCACCTAATATTTAAAGAAAAGTAAAATTTTGCCGTATACGACTGTAAATTATGTTTAAAAATAGAATTTAAAACTTATTATCATTATAAATGTTTAGAAAAATAAATTATTAGATCTTGCTTGTATTCTTAAGTATGCCTGTTAATGGGTTATTTTTTTAAGTAAAAAAAAGAATGGGCTATTTATATATTGCATGCATAAAATAAAACTTCAGTGGCCTAATAACGTTGCTTTTAATGGAGTCATCTGTATAACTATCAATTTACTAAAATCTAAAACTTTAAATGCAGCGATTTCCAATCGTGTGCGATATTTATTTCCTAACTTGAAATTAAATAATTATTATTTACCAAACCATCTGAATATATTATAACCACTTTAAAATGTATACTAAGAATATTATTCAATACGAACATCTTAATATATAGTTTAAACGTGTTAATATGCATTATTAAATTTATATTCCCCTTACTGCTATGTACCGCCGAAGCGAGTACATTGATAATCGCAAATTATAAACAATGTTTTATGTTTTCAAATTAAGGTCAGATGAAAACAAACTCATTTGTGACTAAGCCGGGCTATGAGTATTTTTAATAACTTTTCAAAACAATTCAGCAGCATGTATTAATGAAAACGTAAAAATTGATGTGATATCAGAATTATAAGTAATGTTAAAACTCCAAATATCAGTATCATTTTTAACAAAATCGCAATATCTGCAGCGAAAGAAAATATACGATACATATACTATGCATGTTTAATAAATATCGAAATTTGTAAGCCCAAAGTAAGGCCATAACATTACCGCCGCCTACACGAGTCAAATATTCCGGTCAACCAAATAAAGGTTTTGAGGGTTTCAAATCCCGCTGTATTCAGTAGATTTATTTACCTTTTAGCTAGTTTGCATAACCACGAGATGAAGGAAAACGCACAGTGACTTTGTTGAACAGCCGTCCGGATAACTCAGCCGACTAGCAAGTTGGTCTACTAACACTGATATCCTTGCTTCTATCCCTGGAAGTTATGAACCTTGATTAGTCTCATATTCCCTGCACGGTTCACGTTACAGATGACCGCCTGAACGATCATTGGCAAGACTTCCACTGAAATCCTCATCTCCCAGACCAACAATTTAAGGGAAATCTGCACATTTACAGGAAATGGATGTCAAGTGCTGACTGAGAACATAATTAACTTTACAGACGCTGTTAATGTTTTTGTTAGGTATCTACCAATGATTCACATAATAGTCACACATTAGATTTTGAAATAAACTTGTACTATAAAATATGTAATTATATGACATATAATTATAAAATATGTTACCATTATGCAATGAAATGCCATAGACTTGATNCTATAAAATATGTAATTATATGACATATAATTATAAAATATGTTACCATTATGCAATGAAATGCCATAGACTTGATGTCAAGATAGGGATCTGTAGTCAGCACCAGAAAAAACCAATGTTTACTGGAACCCTACCCCATCCTGTTTATAGGTAATGAATGGTTTTCTAGGAACCCTTTGCCACCCGAATTCCATCATCAAGGTTGACAGCACATAATGTGGCCTAAGTGAATAAGGATGCTGTACATTGGCTAGCCAGTGGTATCTGTTCATTGATCTAGCTGGCAGAAGCAAAATATTGCACATTGCATACAGTCGCTTCTGTATTTACAGTTTCCTTTCACGTCGTCACTGAAATATCCCAGCTAAACAGTACCGTTAGTATTTTTGGTACCAACTGCTCTTTAGGGCGTTCCCCATTAAAGTAACTTATTTCTGAATTTACGGTAAAGCTTTTTTAAAATTACAGTTTTTCAATTCTCCTTTTAAATGTAAACTTGGTGCAGTACAATACAATCCCACATTTTGACTCAGTCAAAGAAATTTAAATCCTTTTCTCGGAATTGAAATACTGACGTGGTAAGTAGTCTAAGTATAAAATTTATCTATTTGACTTGTACTGCAGTGGGGATTCTTTCGGCATTATAGTACCGTGTACGATTTATCCGAAAATCTTAAACCTTGAATAGCAGTGGGGAAATATCTGACAACCTGCAACAAAAGAGGGCGTACTTTTATATCCTGCGGTACGGCAAACCATAGACGATGAGTCCTGTGAGTGCCTTAATCCTCTTTCCCCATCCTGTCTCCCTAGTGCCATCTCTCCGCGTTTTTTAAAACTTTCCAGGGGAGTAAGGATATTATGACCGCTTTTATCATTTCGAATATCTCATAACATCTTGTCAATTCTCGCAGTAATGAAGTTCCTTGCATGAAAAGAAGAGAAGATGTGCTTATTCCTCCGTGCTTAAATAATTGCTAACGTCATAACGAGAAGCTTCCTCGTGTACTGCTGAGGGAGTGGAGTTCTGGGAATATAATTATCCTGCCAGTGAAAAGGAAGCGAAGATGGTGGAACATAATACTCAAGCATTGCTCGCGACGTACGTTAGTGAACGGAGCAGGATCTTTCCGTATATAATGTTCTGTCATTCTACTTGGGTGGCCGCCATTTTGAATTTACCTTTGCCTTTACTAGAGGCCCGCTCTCCACCATTTCCATCCCTCCAAACCCTTTCCCTTCCACACAAATGCAGCATTTCTTAGTCTCGACATCACACTACCATATCATACCACAAGTAAAAAAAAAAATAAAATCACAATATTATCAAATAAAATATGACAAATAAATTTAAAACGTTAACAATCTTCGTTTCCCCTCCCCTGCAGGAAATTAATAAAAACTTTAACTTTTGACTAACACTAACTGCTCTAAAGCAGTGCTAAAAATGANCCCTCCCCTGCAGGAAATTAATAAAAACTTTAACTTTTGACTAACACTAACTGCTCTAAAGCAGTGCTAAAAATGAACGAACACTTTAATAGAATTTTAATGTATGAGATACTTTCATATTTTAAGAATATTGTCTAAATAAATATTTTTTTTCGGGCGATATTCCATATCTACATAACTANGGAGTTCTGGGAATATAATTATCCTGCCAGTGAAAAGGAAGCGAAGATGGTGGAACATAATACTCAAGCATTGCTCACGACGTACGTTAGTGAACGGAGCAGGATCTTTCCGTATATAATGTTCTGTCATTCTACTTGGGTGGCCGCCATTTTGAATTTACCTTTGCCTTTACTGGAGGCCCGCTCTCCACCATTTCCATCCCTCCAAACCCTTTCCCTTCCACACAAATGCAGCATTTCTTAGTCTCGACATCACACTACCATATCATACCACAAGTAAAAAAAAAAAAAAAAAAATCACAATATTTTCAAATAAAATATGACAAATAAATTTAAAATGTTAACAATCTTCATTTATCCTCCCCTGCAGGAAATTAATAAAAACTTTAACTTTTGACTAACACTAACTGCTCTAAAGCAGTGCTAAAAATGAGCGAACACTTTAATAGAATTTTAATGTATCAGATACTTTCATATTTTAAGAATATTGTCTAAATAAATATTTTTTTTCGGGCGATATTCCATATCTACATAACTATCTAATATATTTATATAAAACGTGGTGTCGTGAAAGTGACTAAAGAGAACATTACATTGGGCTTTTTTTTTTTTTTTGACATTTTTCATTAAACTTGTTTGAATATTGTGCCACTAAACTAAAACAAGCAAATAAGTATTTTGAAAACCATTAAAACGATTCTTCCAAAGTTTTATATTATATCAGTACTAGCAAAGAAAATTAAATTTTATGAACTTATAATACATAAGATACTCATTTTGAAAATGATTTTTTTTTATACATGGAACGCCACATTACTATATCTCAAAATTTGAGAAGTATTAAAATCGAATTTGGCATATTTCCAAGGGCTGTGTTTAAGTCAGTAATTAATAACACAGATGTGACAAAAGTCATGGGATAGCAATATGCAAATATGCAGATGGCAGTAGTATCGCGTACAAAATGTATAAATTGGCAGTGCATTGGTTTGGCTTTCATTTGTAGTGAAGTGATTCACGTGAAAAGGTTTCTGATGTGATTATGGCCACACGAAGGGAATTAACAGACTTTGAACGCGGAATGGTAGTTGGAGCTAGACGCATGGGACAGTACATTTCGGAAATGGTTAGGGAATTCAACATTACGAGTTCCACGGTGTCAAGAGTGTGCCGAGAATACATAATTTCAGGCATAACCTCCCACCGTGGACAACGTAGTGGCTGACCACCTGCACTTAATGACCGATACCAATGACGTGTGCGCAGAATGGTCAGTGTTAACAGACAAGCAACACTGCGTGAAATAACCGCAGGAATCAATGTGGGACGTACGACGGACGTGTCCGTTAGGAGAGTGCAGCGAACTTTGGCTGTACTGGGCTATGCCAGCAGAAGACCAACTCGAGTGTCTTTACTAAGAGCACGATATCGCCTGCAGTGCCTCTCCTGGGCTCGTCACCATATCGGTTGGACCCTAGACTACTGGAAAACCGTGGTTTTGTCTGATGAGTCCCGATTTCAGTTGGTAAGTGTTGATGGTAGGGTTCGAGTGTGGCGCAGACCCCTCGAATCCATGGACACAAGTTGTCCACAAGGAACTGTGCAAGCTGGTGGTGGCTCCATAATGGTGTGGGCTGTTTTTACCTGGAATTGACTGGGTCCTCTGGTCCAACTGAACAGATCATTGACTGGAAAGGGTTATGGTCAGCTACTTGGAGACCACTTGCAGCCATTTATGGACTTCATTTACCCAAACAACGATGGAATTGTTATGGATGACACAACTGTTCGCGATTGGTTTAAAGAACATTCTGGACAATTCCAGCAAATTATTTGGCCACCAAGATCACCCAACATGAATCCCATCGAACATTTATGGGATATAATCGAGAAGTCAGTTCGTGCACAATCTCCTGCACTGGCAATACTTTCGCAATTATGGACTTCTATATAGACAGAATGGCTCATTATTTCTGCCGGGGACTTCCAACGACTTGTTGAGTCCATGCCACGTCGAGTTGCTGCACTTCGCTGGGCAAAAGGAGGTCCTACACGATATTAGGAGGTATCCCATGAATTTTTTCGCCTCAGTGTATATCTTCTAGTAATACTTTTTGGTGATAGCACTACCTGAGAAACTAATCTTATGTATTACTATAATAGCTTTCTGCCCGCTACTTTGCCCGCGTCTACAACGCCTAGCAGATACTAATTTCCTTTACAGAAGGACCTCTTTATAAACCACATCGGTGGTTCTGGTCTCAGGATCTAGGAATATCAGCTGCTGGGTAAGCTTAATCTGTAGCAGGTAACGTAGAGCTGCTCATGTGAAAAACAGTCCTCCCTCAAGTCTATCCCGGCTATCTTTAGCAACTGTCCACATTCCTTGTCTTTATTTATAGTCATAATAAAACAATCCTTGATGAGGGATTGCAGTCTCTTAAATTCGAAAGGTTACTCAGATGGAATGGGATACGCAGTATGAAAACTTATCCCCCCACCCCCCATTTTTTTAAACGTGTGTCCGATGTGTTGCTTTACTTAAACAACACATACTTCACACGAGGGCAGTTAAGTTCTTTCAAGACGTCACGCACATTATAAACACCATTTCATATAATTCCAAAAAGGCTGAAATCGGCTTTTTCAAAGTGCTTTATCTCGAAATATACGCATCAGATACTTACAAACCGCAAAGGCCCTGCATAGAATCTTCCCACAAACCTTCCACCAATTAAATAATGGGGTCACCGCTGAAAGTCCCGTAGGTGCATGCAGTGCGTCTAGAACACTGCACGCCAGTTAAGAGCCTTGTGCTTAGCGGTGATGGTGTACTTGATGCGCGTAGCAGTGTCGCACTTATAGCTCCCGCGCTTCTCGGCCTCAAACGCGGAAAATAGCTCTAAATAGGCGGGAGCCTTAAGATTTGGTAGTAAAATTAATGGAGCCCCAAATTTTAAGAGCAGCAAGGAGGGCGAATGCTGTTGATGGATTCCAAAGGATAATGGACTGTATCATTCAATTTTATAACTGTTACTTCAAACAACGTAAACAACTTTTTATAATTATTAATTATACTGTTAACATTGCTCAATTCTCGCATCATCTTCATGGCATAATATTTTTAATAGTTGTTGTTTCACTTTAAAACTATAAAGACTAGACAAACTGCTATTTTGTCTTCTGAGCATTTCTAGTATTGATGCTACTGGAATATATTCAAGTTACGTTAAATATTATTTTCGCGACAAAAGGCTCCGATTCGTCGAATAACCAAATACAAACAAACGTCCTCGCCATTGTTACAAAGTGTGAATTTGACAGTTCTCTAGACGATTCGCCAGTTTTTCGTTCAGGCAGTTATGTTTGCAGAAAATAAATAAATGCTGCAACTCAACTGTGCAGCGTGCTTGAGAACTATATTCCAATTCACACTCCAACCAAAATTACGTATGGAATTATTAACTGTTGTACAAAATGTGATTTGAAAATGTATATAGAATCCCATAAGGAAAAAAATAACAGCGTAAATTATTCACAGGCCAAGCAATTTATGAAATTGAAATATTTAATTACTGACCCTGCTTAATTCTGACAACTTTTCCTGCAAGTGTAAAGGAAATGAAATTTTTTCTTTCACAGTTACAAAAAGATTTCATTTGTATTCATACTCCTATTATTTTTTATGTATTTTATAAAAGGTTTTGGTTTGGAAGTCACATACATGGATGGTTGTAAAGTAAGAAGCATATGATTAGAACACATTATACCCCTTTTTACATTATTGTGGGTTTTATTTTCTAAAAATCCCAAAATTGGTTTTTAGGTAGTTATGCAGTCAATCATTGGAAGCAAGGAGCATAACGGTATTCTGTCAGGGTAGTGAGATTTTGAAGAATTCCTCGAAAATACTTGTTGACCCTTTTCATCCTACCAGGGGATGAATTTTAAAAAAATCGTGATATTCTTTTTAGGTATTTACATAGCTAACATTTAAAGCAGAAAGCATAACGATATCAAATCAGGTTGCTGAGATATTTCGAAGCCTTAGAAAATTAATTTTACCTCTTTTGGCCTTCCAAAGTTTTTAATTAGAAAAACTTCAGAGATTAATTTAATTGTCAGACAATAATATAGGCAACCATTAAAATCAAATTTCATAACGATCTTATCACGTTAATGAGCTATCAAGGAGTCTTCGAAAACAAATTTAAACAGTTTTCAGCCAGGGATGTAATTTAAAAAAATCTGAAATTGGTTTTTAATTATTTGTATATGCTACCATTTGAAGCTAAGAGCACAACTATATCTTATCGGGTTGAGATATGTAACACATATAAAGAAAATTTTTATATTTGGAAAATTTCTCACTTCTTGTTAATTCACTACTGGAAAGATAGAGTTGAACACATTTATTGAGGCATGGAAATATTAACGCTTTCCTCCAAGAAAATCACTTTGTAAATAGGCAATGATATGTAAAACATGCATGGACTAGGTTTACACCCGCCCAGAGTTTATGCGGACAAAAAATCGTTGAAACGTGATGTAACACAGGTGCCGTATTTTGCACTGAGGTACAACCTTCCATTTCTCCTCCAATTGCGCACGGAGTTTAGCACAGTGTCGTCACAAGTTGCGGGATCCGGAGTTAACAACTATCTAACTGATACCACATGTTTTCTATTGGTGACAGGCGTGGTAATACTTCAGGCGAGTGTAGGGTTTCTATATCTTGTATAATCTGTTGAACCATGACTTCGGTACGTGGCCAAACATTCTCGTGCTTCTGAATGNCAGGGTTTCTATATCTTGTATAATCTGTTGAACCATGACTTCGGTACGTGGCCAAACATTCTCGTGCTTCTGAATGCCATTTGGCATACGCTGCATAAATGGCAGAAAATTGTGATGGGGAGATCTCGTGGACTTGCCAATGGGCTGTCCGTCAATGAAACATCCACAAACTTCTGGCGGGTTCTGCAGTCATAACTGGTGGCAGCATCAGCACAACGCGAAATGCAGAGTCAGTCCCAAACTGAGAAAAAGTGACTGAGTGGCGAGATTTGGGCGGCTCTTAACATCGAGGTCTTGAGAGCCGATAAGGTTGAAGCGAGGTGAGTATGAAGCAGCGCCGGAATGAAAAGGGGGAACGGGAGATCCCCGAGAAAACCTCTGCCGACCAGCGGCATCGTCCGGTGCCATTACCACATGCGAAAATTCGGGAGCGATCCGGGCGGGAATCTAACCCGGTTCGCCTAGGCGGGAGGCGCGTAGTCTAACCTCTACACCAACGCGGCCAAATTTTTTTTACCAAGTCCTCAATATCCATTTTCCTCTAGGAGTTATCAACTCGATTTCTCATGGAAATAATACCCACGCATATGGCTAAACACGAATATCAATTTTTTTTTTAATTCTGACTCCTGGGGGCGAAAAATGAATCAAATGTGTTTACACTGAATCCTTGATTTTTTTTTTTCCCCGGTGAGGTATTCTTATGCTCATTGCTTCAAAATTATAGTAATTCAATTGCGTAAAAAGTAATTTTGGGACTATATTTTGTAAATTTTATCTCCAGAGTAATTTTACTGTTCAGAGTGCATTTTCGTTCATTTCAAAATATAATTTTTCTTGAAAAGTCTAATCGTGTAAATACATAATATTACTATTTTACTTAGTTCTTAGGCCATATCCTTTCGTTGAAAAAGTTACACATATACACAGTGTTCATGCCTGTAACTTTCACACCAACATATTTAACAAAAAATAATCATACCAAAAATGTAAAAAAAAAACTGAAAAAACATGATTGTTACTATGAAAAAAAAAATTGCCTCACGATTCCCAAATAACTCGTAACAACTGAGCGTATTCAATACTAAAATATGAAAATTATACCATTAATAGAAATTAGCATATCGGCACGAATGTTTCAAAATCTCGCCTAAGTGTTCAACGTGTCCGCCTCGTTGTTAAGAGCCGCCTTAATCTCTCAACTCAAATCAACTCATCTGAATATATATTAAAAACTTAATGGTGTACTTCCTCATGGAAATGAGATAAAAATATAGTGCAACTCATTACCTATACTGATTACTGAAGGAGATATGCGTCTCTAAATCAAAAAGTTTTGTAATTAAATAGTTTATATATATATATTATAAATTAAGTGGGGTTAAACAACAAATAAGTGGATGATTTTCAGTTAACGAAATATCTTTAAACTCTTAAAATCGGCCCCCTTCATAAACTATACTGGAGTCATCAGATTTTTACAAAAAAAAATATTCTTCTCCCTAAATTTTCTCTGATTTCAAAGCTTGACGTCAACATGTACACATTGACAAATAGTGTTGCTTTAGTCAAACACAACCTGAGGCCAAAAGTACTTTAAAAAAATACGTGCAATAATTTCCGAAGGATGCAACTGCACACGTTCGCGTGAAGGCAAGATCTTTGCCATCCACAAATGCTTAAGTGTGTCGCAGTTTATTACGAGGATGGTATGAAGGTTTACAAACAAACGTGTTTTTACACATTAAAAATTTTTTATGATCGTGTATTTCACATAATACATATTTTCATTAGTAAGATACGTTTTGATTGGGCTGTACAGAGTTTACTGGTAATAAAATTAATACTTACTAAATTGTACCACTGTGAACCTTCGAAATTAACGAATAAATTTTGCAAATATTTGTAAAAAAAAATTGCTTTTCTCAATATCACTTGATATGTTCTATACCCAATCCCTGCAATATACTGACACGCGTTATTTTCAAGTGGCAAGGGTGTTACCTAAATACGCAGGCGTGCCTCTGAACACTTAGAAAATTTGTTTTATTTCTCGAGTAAGTTTGGCCTCACCGTATTTCACCAAAGAGAGACTTTTTGTTAACGTGTTCATAGATACTTCAGGCATCAAAACCAGAGAAAAGCTAGGAAATAGAATGCATTTTGCGGTCATTATCTGCCAATAAACATTTAATTTATGAAGGAGGATGATTTTACTAACCAAATTTCTGAGATTTAAGATATTTTATCAACAAACGTCAACTAATTTTTTGTTTAATCGCAGCCCAGAGTANTAACCAAATTTCTGAGATTTAAGATATTTTATCAACAAACGTCAACTAATTTTTTGTTTAATCGCAGCCCAGAGTAAGACAGGAGTCTTCTCAGGTTAGGTTAGTCGCCTTCATGGGACGTCTCGTGAGTGGACAACGCATCTCACCAACGTTACTGCCTGTCGCAACCCAGAGTGAGACAGGAGTCTTCTCAGGTTAGGTTAGTCGCCTTCCTGGCCGGGAAAATNGTTACTGCCTGTCGCAACCCAGAGTGAGACAGGAGTCTTCTCAGGTTAGGTTAGTCGCCTTCCTGGCCGGGAAAATTTATAAAAGGCCCAGGGAACTAGGGATTAACCGTAAATATATCGGTTCATGCGAAGAAGACACTTGATCAAAAATGAACCAATAATCTGAAATACTAAAAACATTTTAGAATTTGAATCTCTGAAAATTATATAATGGACCATGTATAACACAGAAAGGCTGGTAAGACACGAAATAAATAAAACATAAATTTAATGACATCAGAAAAATAAAACAAACGAAATTAACTTAACATCATGTATACGCATAAATGCACAACGGACTATCAAAATCCTCACAGGGCAAAGAAAATGTAACAATAACCGTACACAATAAATACAAAAAGAAACTAATCAAGCACAGTGATATATCCGAAATAATTATATGAGTGAAAATGGTTATAAATACAAAGCCAATTAAAATATTCGTTTATGCATGCAAAAACAACAAACTCCACCATGAGGAAATTTTATGACGATCTTTGAGAAGTTTTACGTCAAATGAATTCTGCAGAACGGATACAATAGTAGGATATGTGAATGCGAGAATAGGATATCACATGCAGCCAAAAATTTAAAAAATGCCGGCGTTTTTACTTGCTCTCGGCCCCTGACGAACGCTCATAAATATCAAACTATCGGCCATAATGTGATGAAACGTGCTACAGACACATCGTGGTATACGAGAAGCATGGTGACATCACTGGAGGAGGTGCCAAAGTGTCTCTAGTCCTTGCGTGGTGATGTGCATGCGTCCGGGTGGTTCGGCCGTCAAATACCCCTAGTACCGACGTGTGCTCTCAGCCCGAGTTTTTGTCCCTGCTGTTGTGACGCCCCTCATAGTGGTTCGTGTTTGTTGCGGTACAGTGTGAGTCGGTACTCAGTGGGGCAGCGTGAGTTTAACATCCGCACGTGCTGGAAAACTGAGTCCTTGAAGGCGTGTCGGCGACAATATTGCACCGTTTGAGGGCCGGAAACTACCTGCGAAGTCTTCCGTTCGATATTTGGTGCATAAACTGGAGACAAGGGGAACATTATCGGACGTGAGTAAGTAGGACGTCTGAAACTGCCAGACGCATCNTTGGTGCATAAACTGGAGACAAGGGGAACATTATCGGACGTGAGTAAGTAGGACGTCTGAAACTGCCAGACGCATCGGTGCAAGAAGTGAGAAGCAGATTGCTGGCCTCGCCAAAGAAGTCGTTACGTACAGTAAGTATACTGTTGCAGGAAACAGGAAATGAGAGTTTCTGCAAGCACAAGTTAACGTGCTGCCAAAAGAGCAAAGCTTCATGCCGTGAAACAATTGTAACCTTTGGGAAAAAAANTGCAAGCACAAGTTAACGTGCTGCCAAAAGAGCAAAGCTTCATGCCGTGAAACAATTGTAACCTTTGGGAAAAAAAGCGAAAAGATACGAGTATTATTATTGATTACTGCAGTTTGTTAATGCACATCCTTGAATCCTTGACTAAGCATGGTTCTCCGACGAAGCGTGGTTCCATCTAAGCGGTGTCGTTCATTTCTAGGATACCTTGCAATGGGTTACTGAGAATCCTCACATTGTGTATTAAACTCATCTTCATGATAAAAAATTGGAGTATGAAGCGCTTTATCAAGGCGCCACATTATTGGTCCCATATTTCTCAGCACAAATGTGGTTAACTACGTCTACTTGAAAATTTTCCAAGAGTGTGTGAAACAGTTGGACGTCGTGCAACTCCGTATTGGCTATTTTTCAGCAGGATGGCGCCACTTTCCACACTTTCAACGCCAGTATGAGGGAAATTGTGTCCTTGTTTCATGATCGTGTCATTTCCAAAGGACTCTGGCCACCCAGATCGCCTAACCTTACTGTATATTTTATAAAGAAATACTCCGGATCACTTGAATAAACTATTTATTAGTTTTAAGAAAGAACAATGTAATTTCAACAAGGCACATAGCGCCATGACACTCCAATGGTAGCTTGATAGCTAATCATTTGTTTACAGTGTGCCATCTTAAAAATATAACAAACTTTTAATATTGCATTGTATATTATATTACAACACCCACCTTCAATGCAATATTTACCTAAATTTTACACAAATAAATTTACATGGTTACTTCACACTGATTAGTGAATTTAAAAATTAACTCTTTGTTTAGGGCTTTTGTAAACATATCAGCTAACTGTTCTTCAGTTTTTACATATTTCAGAGACACTCTACCTTTTATTATTAGTTCTTTCATATAGTGAAATCTAATATCGATATGTTTTAACCGCTTGACACTACTTGTATTTGCAACCGATATTGCGGACTGGTTGTCACAAAAAATTGTAGTCGGGTCAACAATTTTTACCCTAAAATCATTTAACAAATTTTGTAACCAACATGCTTCACTAGCTGCCATACTAATTGCTATGTATTCAGACTCAGTTGATGAGAGACTTACAGAGCATTGCTTCTTCGAACACCATGAAATCAAACAATTTGAATACATGAAACAATAGCCAGTGGTAGATTTTCTATCTCTGAGATCTCCTGCCCAATCAGCATCGCAGTAACCCACTAGCGATTTATCATTACATTTATAAACCAATTTATAATCAATAGTATGTTTTACATATCTTAATACCCTTTTTAAAGCCGTTAACAGTACATCGTTTGCATTGTTTTGGTATCGGCTTAATATAGAAACAGCTACACACAGATCTGGTCTTGTGCCTGAGACAGCATACATTAAGCATCCTATCATTTGTCTACATACATTTTCAATATTTTGATCTGTTTGGCACTCCTTATTTTCAAACATTTTAGCATTAAAATTTTGGTCCATGGGGGTTGACATTGGCTTACAGTTTTCCATTTTGAATTTCCTCAATACATTTTCTAAATAGCTTTTCTGACTTAATTTGGTTACACCACTTTCTAAGTTTTGTTTGACATTTATTCCAAGAAAATCAGATACTAAACCCAAATCTTTCATTTTAAATTCTTTCTGTAACATTAGTTTGACATCAGAAATTTGGTTCTCATTTGTGCCAAAAATTAACAAATCGTCAACGTATATTAGAATATACATTTGATCTTTATCATTGCACTTTGAATAAAGACATGAGTCACACTGTGACCTCACAAAGCCTCCTCTAGTTAAAACTGAGTTGAACTTTTCATTCCAATATTTGGGTGATTTTTTTAGACCATACAAAGATTTGTTTAACTTGACAATATTTTTATCATCAAAATATGCCCCATCTGGTAAATGAATAAAAATTTCTTCATCAATTTCCCCGTATAAAAACGCCCCAGTTACATCCATTTGGTAAATAGGTAAGTTACGCTCGGTTGCTATGGCTGTGAATAATCTGAAAGTTGACAATTTAGCCACAGGTGCATAAATCTCATTTAAATTCAAGTCATCATTTTGTTCAAAACCCCTAGCTACCAACCTAGCTTTATACTGTATATCATTACCAGTTTTCTTTATCTTAAAAACCCACTTACTGCTTACAGTCTTTTCATTTACAGAAGTATCGCACACCTCCCATGTATTGTTTTCATTTAGAGTCTGTAATTCCCTACTTATAGCTTCTTTCCACTTACTTGCATCTTCTCTTCTCATTGCCTCTTCGTACGTCTTTGGCTCCTCATCCATCGAATAAATATTGTTACACTTGTAGAACGACGTTTGGTTTCTCGCTCGTTTGCTTCTCCGCTGATCTTGGTGAGTATCTGGTGAACTTTGTAGTGCATCGTCAGCTTCTGAGGAGATGGTGACTTCAGTTTCTGTTTCTTTACCACTGTAACATGGTTCATAATCACTACCTTCGGTCTCGACTTGACTTTCTGACGGTCTCCGTTCTTGTTCACAGCTCAGTTCTTCATCAACATCCCTCCCATTTGTATCTGGTACGCATATGGTTTCTTCTGACACCAAATTTTCCACTTCACACGTTACCAACTGCTGTTTTTCTTGTGTCTTTTCTTGCTCTATACACACAATGTCCCGTTTTACTTCTACAGTGTTCCTGTGTGGGAAAAATATTCTGTACCCTTTTACGTCTTCTCCGTAACCAACTACTATTCCTTTTTCTCCTTTAGAGTCCCACTTTTTCCTTTTTTCTTGAGGGACATGGACAACCACAGGTGAACCGAATATTTTTAATGTTTGAATATCAAAAGTTTTCTTTGTCCACAGTTCGTATGGAGTTTTATCAACTTCAGTGCTCTTCCCAGTTCTATTTAACACATACGCTGCCGTGTTAATTGCTTCCGCCCACAATGACTTAGGCAGATTTTTAGCGCATAGCATGGTTCTAGCAGATTCAATAAGTGTTCTATTTTCTCTCTCTGCCTTGCCGTTTTGTTCAGGTGTGTAAGGGACTGTGCGTTGATGTATTATTCCCCGGTTGAGAAACAATCCTTCCACCTCCTTATTTACAAACTCGAGTCCATTATCGCTTCTGAAATACTTCACTTTATTTCCAGTTTCATTTTCCGCTCTGTTTATAAATTTCTCGATGCATTTTTTCACTTCATGTTTTCCTTTGACGAAGTAAACATTTCTATATTTTGAATAGTCGTCTTTAAGCACCACAAAATACCTCGAACCTCCCACAGATGTTTCCTCCATGGGGCCACAGGTATCGGCATGAATTAACTCACACGTCCTCGTTGTTTTACTTTCACTGTTAGAAAAAGGTAAACGATGAATTTTCCCTTCTAAACAACTTTCGCATTTCCCAACACAGCTATCGTTTACGGTAACATTATTGTTTTTCAGAACATTTTTCACGTACATCATGTTTTGATGAACAAGTTTTTCATGCCACTCATTTATGTCCGACTTGACTTGTGCAGTACCTGCTACCCCGCATTTATAGCGAAAGTTCAGGTAATACATATTTCCAGCTCGTTCCGCGATTGCCAACAACTTATTTTTCTTGTAAAATTTGCATAAGTTTTCATCTGTCATCATGACATAACCTCTTGCAGTGACGCATTGCACAGAGAATAAATTTGTTTTTAAATCAGGCACGTACAACACGTTGTCTATGGTTGTGTCAATCCATTCTTTGCCATTTGAGACTTGTACCGCCATCTGTCCGCGCCCCTGTGCACTAATTTGCGTTCCGTCACCCAAGATTACGAATTTATTTGATAAACTCGTGAATGAGGTAAACAACTCACGTTTGCAACACATATGTTCACTTGCGCCGGAATCAATTAACCACTCTGTTTCTTGATATTGTTTTTCGAACGAGTTTGACACCACAAACGCGTTACTATCCTTGTTTTTCTTGAAGCGGCACTGATTCTTGTTATGGCCGGATTTATTACAATAAAAACATTTATTGTCTGACCGGTTATTACGACTGTCTCGATTTTCCATTGAATTATTATTACTTCTGCATTCACTTGCATAATGTCCAAACTTATTGCACTTGAAACATTTAATATTTCTCTTGTCCCTTTTTTTAGCGACGAAAGCTGAAGACTGCGCTGCTCCTCCTTTCTCATGTAATCTTTCTTCCTCGACTAATAATCTAGCTACCAGGTTTTCATAAGTTTGTTTATCATCCGGTGCCGACTCCCAAGCTGATACAAAATGTTTATAGCCGTCGGGCAGTGACATTAACACTTTTGTTATGACCAATTTATCCGAGATTTCTTCACCCATCTGTTTTAACTGATTCTGCATTTCTTGAATTTTCGACAGGAAAACAGACATTTCTGTACCTTCTTCATACTTATATTGAAAGAATCGCTGTTGTATTATGTGAATATTTGTTTCACTTCTCTGTTCATATACACTTAGTAATTTTCGCCACATCTCCGCAGCAGTAGTGCATGTGATAATGTGCAGCATCACGTCTTCTGACATTCTCGTGACCAGTAAGGTCTGAGCCTTCGCATCCATACTTTCCCAGGCTGATCTCTCCGTAACAACTTCTGGCTTCAAGGTGCGACCTTCGACCACATCATATAAACCTTGACCTCGCAGTAAAACTGACGTTTGGAATTTCCAGATGTTCCAGTTCTTGGCGCCTTCCAGTTTAATAACTGTACTTTGATGTGCCATGCCATCCATCTTGCTCTTCCTTCCTTCCTGCAAAAAAACCTTCCTTCCTTGTCCGTTCTGAACAAGTTTTTTCTTCTCGCCACGCCGCCGCTTGGTTGTACTAACCTCAAACGACACTTCTTACGTCGACGATATTAAACAACTGTTATTGCAGTATTTACGTGCACTATTTTACTTCAACCACTATTTTACTTCAACCATACATGATTAGGTGTCTGGGCCCATACCCTGTAGGTTTTATAAAGAAATACTCCGGATCACTTGAATAAACTATTTTTATTAGTTTTAAGAAAGAACAATGTAATTTCAACAAGGCGCATAGCGCCATGACACTCCAACGGTAGCTTGATAGCTAATCATTTGTTTACAGTGTTGCCNATGACACTCCAACGGTAGCTTGATAGCTAATCATTTGTTTACAGTGTTGCCATCATAACAATATAACAAACTTATGAGATTGCATTGTATATTATATTACAACACTTACCTCACTAGAGATATTCTTACGGGACCAACTGGACGGGAACGTCTATCACAACAGTCCACGCACTATCAAGGAACTTCAATAGAGCATTCGCCGGCAAACTGACGCTGTAACTCCTAATTTATTGGCAGCTATCTTCCGTAACATGAAGATGCGTGCGCAGGGGTGCATTGACGCTAATGGCGTCCACTTCCAACACTTCCTGTGACGTCACCATGCTTCTTATACACCACGGTATGCACGTATCACATTTAATTACATTATAATCAATAGTTTGACATTTATGAGAGAATATAAGGGGCCTATAGAGAGTGAAACATACAGTATAGTTAGAACGTCCTAATTAGAATGTTNACATTTATGAGAGAATATAAGGGGCCTATAGAGAGTGAAACATACAGTATAGTTAGAACGTCCTAATTAGAATGTTGGGATTCTGGTATATTATTATTTTTTAAATGAACTTAGGGTACGTCACACCTTCATTGATCACAATTTTCAACACAAATATACGTGGGAGGAAAGGCTACGATTAATTAAGTAATTGTATTCCAAAAAGTGTACCCATGTCAGTTAATTGATGTTAGTAATTTTACAGCTGCAAGTATCAAAAATGACAACAATCGGGTGCTTTTGAAAATTAAATTGCCTCCGACTTGTAAACCTATAGTAAATAAGAGATTGTGAATAAATTAATTGTTCAATTACTTAATTAAGCCGTCTGATGTACACAAAATATCAGAAACACACTAAAGTACTCGAGGGTCCTTCACTGAATCTTTCTACAGACTTCCAACCAATAAATTGATAGGGTCACATATTAAAGTCCCGTAGTTTAGGTACGTGCAGCACTCCAGTGTAGGGCCTTGCATGTGAAAATGTCGCCCTTATTGTTCCTGCGCTCTACGGCCACAGGGGTGAGAAACCGCTCCATANACCAACATGCTTCACTAGCTGCCATACTAATTGCTATGTATTCAGACTCAGTTGATGAGAGACTTACAGACCATTTTTCTTCGAACACCATGAAATCAAACAATTTGAATACATGAAACAATAGCCAGTGGTAGATTTTCTATCTCTGAGATCTCCTGCCCAATCAGCATCGCAGTAACCCACTAGCGATTTATCATTACATTTATAAACCAATTTATAATCAATAGTATGTTTTACATATCTTAATACCCTTTTTAAAGCCGTTAACAGTACATCGTTTGCATTGTTTTGGTATCGGCTTAATATAGAAACAGCTACACACAGATCTGGTCTTGTGCCTGAGACAGCATACATTAAGCATCCTATCATTTGTCTACATACATTTTCAATATTTTGATCTGTTTGGCACTCCTTATTTTCAAACATTTTAGCATTAAAATTTTGGTCCATGGGGTTTGACATTGGCTTACAGTTTTCCATTTTTAATTTCCTCAATACATTTTCTAAATAGCCTTTCTGACTTAATTTGGTTACACCACTTTCTAAGTTTTGTTTGACATTTATTCCAAGAAAATCAGATACTAAACCCAAATCTTTCATTTTAAATTCTTTCTGTAACATTTGTTTGACATCAGAAATGTGGTTCTCATTTGTGCCAAAAATTAACAAATCGTCAACGTATATTAGAATATACATTTGATCTTTATCATTGCACTTTGAATAAAGACATGAGTCACACTGTGACCTCACAAAGCCTCCTCTACTTAAAACTGAGTTGAAATTTTCATTCCAATATTTGGGTGATTTTTTTATACCATACAAAGATTTGTTTAACTTGACAACATTTTTATCATCAAAATATGCCCCATCTGGTAAATGAATAAAAATTTCTTCATCAATTTCCCCGTATAAAAACGCCCCAGTTACATCCATTTGGTAAATAGGTAAGTTACGCTCGATTTTACTATGGCTGTGAATAATCTGAAAGTTGACAATTTAGCCACAGGTACATAAATCTCATTTAAATTCAAGTCATCATTTTGTTCGAAACTCCTAGCTACCAACCTAGCTTTATACTGTATATAATTACCAGTTTTCTTTATCTTAAAAACCCACTTACTGCTTACAGTCTTTTCATTTACAGAAGTATCGCACACCTCCCATGTATTGTTTTCATTTAGAGTCTGTAATTCCCTACTTATAGCTTCTTTCCACTTACTTGCATCTTCTCTTCTCATTGCCTCTTCGTACGTCTTTGGCTCCTCATCCATCGAATAAATATTGTTACACTTGTAGAACGACGTTTGGTTTCTCGCTCGTTTGCTTCTCCGCTGATCTTGGTGAGTATCTGGTGAACTTTGTAGTGCATCGTCAGCTTCTGAGGAGATGGTGACTTCAGTTTCTGTTTCTTTGCCACTGTAACATGGTTCATAATCACTACCTTCGGTCTCGACTTGACTTTCTGACGGTCTCCGTTCTTGTTCACAGCTCAGTTCTTCATCAACATCCCTCCCATTTGTATCTGGTACGCATATGGTTTCTTCTGACACCAAATTTTCCACTTCACACGTTACCAACTGCTGTTTTTCTTGTGTCTTTTCTTGCTCTATACACACAATGTCCCGTTTTACTTCTACAGTGTTCCTGTGTGGGAAAAATATTCTGTACCCTTTTACGTCTTCTCCGTAATCAACTACTATTCCTTTTTCTCCTTTATAGTCCCACTTTTTCCTTTTTTCTTGAGGGACATGGACAGCCACAGGTGAACCGAATATTTTTAATGTTTGAATATCAAAAGTTTTCTTTGTCCATATTTCGGATGGAGTTTTATCAACTTCAGTGATCTTCCCAGTTCTATTTAACACATACGCTGCCGTGTTAATTGCTTCCACCCACAATGACTTAGGCAGATTTTTAGCTCATAGCATGGTTCTAGCAGATTTAATAAGTGTTCTATTTTCTCTCTCTGCCTTGCCGTTTTGTTCAGGTGTGTAAGGGACTGTGCGTTGATGTATTATTCCCCGATTGAGAAACAATCCTTCCACCTCCTTATTTAGAAACTCGAGTCCATTGTCGCTTCAGAAACATTTCCCTTTATTTCCAGTTTCATTTTCCGCTCTGTTTATAAATTTCTCGATGCATTTTTTTACTTCATGTTTTCCTTTGACGAAGTAAACACTTCTATATTTCGAATAGTCGTCTTTAAGCACCACAAAATACCTCGAACCTCCCACAGGTGTTTCCTCCATGGGGCCACAGGTATCGGCATGAATTAACTCACACGTCCTCGTTGTTTTACTTTCACTGTTAGAAAAAGGTAAACGATGAATTTTCCCTTCTAAACAACTTTCGCATTTCCCAACACAGCTATCGTTTACGGTAACATTATTGTTTTTCAGAACATTTTTCACGTACATCATGTTTTGATGAACAAGTACATATTTCCAGCTCGTTCCGCGATTGCCGACAACTTATTTTTCTTGTAAAATTTGCATAAGTTTCATCTGTCATCATGACATAACATCTTGCAGTGACGCATTGCACAGAGAATAAATTTGTTTTTAAATCAGGCACGTACAACACGTTGTCTATGGTTGTGTCAATCCATTCTTTGCCATTTGAGACTTGTACCGCCATCTGTCCGCGCCCCTGTGCACTAATTTGCGTTCCGTCACCCAAGATTACGAATTTATTTGATAAACTCGTGAATGAGGTAAACAACTCACGTTTGCAACACATATGTTCACTTGCGCCGGAATCAATTAACCACTCTGTTTCTTGATATTGTTTTTCGAAGGAGTTTGACACCACAAACGCGTTACTATCCTTGTTTTTCTTGAAGCGGCACTGATTCTTGTTATGGCCGGATTTATTACAATAAAAACATTTATTGTCTGACCGGTTATTACGACTGTCTCGATTTTCCATTGAATTATTATTACTTCTGCATTCACTTGCATAATGTCCAAACTTATTGCACTTGAAACATTTAATATTTCTCTTGTCCCTTTTTTTAGCGACGAAAGCTGAAGACTGCGCTGCTCCTCCTTTCTCATGTAATCTTTCTTCCTCGACTAATAATCTAGCTACCAGGTTTTCATAAGTTTGTTTATCATCCGGTGCCGACTCCCAAGCTGATACAAAATGTTTATAGCCGTCGGGCAGTGACATTAACACTTTTGTTATGACCAATTTATCCGAGATTTCTTCACCCATCTGTTTTAACTGATTCTGCATTTCTTGAATTTTCGACAGGAAAACAGACATTTCTGTACCTTCTTCATACTTATATTGAAAGAATCGCTGTTGTATTATGTGAATATTTGTTTCACTTCTCTGTTCATATACACTTAGTAATTTTCGCCACATCTCCGCAGCAGTAGTGCATGTGATAATATGCAGCATCACGTCTTCTGACATTCTCGTGACCAGTAAGGTTTGAGCCTTCGCATCCATACTTTCCCAGGCTGGTCTCTCCGTAACAACCTCTGGCTTCAAGGTGCGACCTTCGACCACATCATATAAACCTTGACCTCGCAGTAAAACTGACGTTTGGAATTTCCAGATGTTCCAGTTCTTGGCGCCTTCCAGTTTAATAACTGTACTTTGATGTGCCATGCCATCCATCTTGCTCTTCCTTCCTTCCTGCAAAAAACCTTCCTTCCTTGTCCGTTCTGAACAAGTTTTTTCTTCTCGCCACGCCGCCGCTTGGTCGTACTAACCTCAAACGACACTTCTTACGTCGACGATATTAAACAACTGTTATTGCAGTATTTACGTGCACTATTTTACTTCAACCATACATGATTAGGTGTCTGGGCCCATACCCTGTAGGTTTTATAAAGAAATACTCCGGATCACTTGAATAAACTATTTATTAGTTTTAAGAAAGAACAATGTAATTTCAACAAGGCGCATAGCGCCATGACACTCCAACGGTAGCTTGATAGCTAATAATTTGTTTACAGTGTTGCCATCATAACAATATAACAAACTTATGAGATTGCATTGTATATTATATTACAACACTTACCTCACTAGAGATATTCTTACGGGACCAACTGGACGGGAACGTCTATCACAACAGTCCACGCACTATCAAGGAACTTCAATAGAGCATTCGCCGGCAAACTGACGCTGTAACTCCTAATTTATTGGCAGCTATCTTCCGTAACATGAAGATGCGTGCGCAGGGGTGCATTGACGCTAATGGCGTCCATTTCCAACACTTCCTGTGACGTCACCATGTTTCTTATACACCACGGTATGCACGTATCACATTTAATTACATTATAATCAATAGTTTGACATTTATGAGAGAATATAAGGGGCCTATAGAGAGTGAAACATACAGTATAGTTAGAACGTCCTAATTAGAATGTTGGGATTCTGGTATATTATTATTTTTTAAATGAACTTAGGGTACGTCACACCTTCATTGATCACAATTTTCAACACAAATATACGTGGGAGGAAAGGCTACGATTAATTAAGTAATTGTATTCCAAAAAGTGTACCCATGTCAGTTAATTGATGTTAGTAATTTTACAGCTGCAAGTATCAAAAATGACAACAATCGGGTGCTTTTGAAAATTAAATTGCCTCCGACTTGTAAACCTATAGTAAATAAGAGATTGTGAATAAATTAATTGTTCAATTACTTAATTAAGCCGTCTGATATACACAAAATATCATAAACACACTAAAGTACTCGAGGGTCCTTCACTGAATCTTTCTACAGACTTCCAACCAATAAATTGATAGGGTCACATATTAAAGTCCCGTAGTTTAGGTACGTGCAGCACTCCAGTGTAGGGCCTTGCGTGTGAAAATGTCGCCCTTATTGTTCCTGCGCTCTACGGCCACAGGGGTGAGAAACCGCTCCATACAGGCTGAAGTACTCTGTGACGTAGTTGAAGAGAAGTGACGGACGAGTTGCGAGCAAGGTTTTACGTCTGTAATGANCAGGCTGAAGTACTCTGTGACGTAGTTGAAGAGAAGTGACGGACGAGTTGCGAGCAAGGTTTTACGTCTGTAATGACGTCAACGAACTAGGAACAGCACTTTGTCAAGTGCAGTCTCTTGCCATCACCGTTGTGTCTTCTCGGTGCACTGCCGCCTTTGTCCGTCACCAAGAGGCTTCTAATGACTAAAGCAGAGGCAGCATTTCCTTTCATCCTGGCTCACAGTTAACGAGCACCTTTGATTCCAAATTTTGACCAAATATCCCTGCCAACGAACAGTGACCTGTATCACAGAAAGTGTAAGTGTACAGAAGCGGAACAGCTACTTGAACCACTAATTCCAGTCGTACACGTCAGCAAAATGGCGTCTCTGTCCGGCAACAACACGTTCGAACGCCGTCCGCCAATCAGAACCTGGTAACTCACTTTCCAGCCTGCAGCCTAGAATAGGGAATATTTCGCAACGCTTCGGTAGCCAGTAGCACAAAAGGCCCGCTCCCAGAGCATCACGTAGCCAATCTGCAAATTCATAGGTTCACATTAAAGGAACCGCCACCCTATTTCGCCTCTGTATACGTACTTTATCTGTTTTCGCATACGTATACCTACTGACATGCCAACAGTAAATTTGGAGAAGCTGTTCTATGTCTGAATGTCCTAACAAAACTATAAAATTGAAATATTTTGAAGCTTAAATAGTTTTTATGTGCACTGAAATAAGAATTTGCGTGATAGTTAAATTTGCTTAGAGCTTGCGGATGTCATATTATCGACGTATAAATACAAGTTTCATGATACCCAGCAATGTGATGGGAATTTACAAAGTGGAAAGACATGAAGATTGTGAAAACATACTCATTTAGTCACCAATCCACTCCAAAATGTAACAATATTACAGAGATAACAGCGTCAGCAGCCTGTCTTCTCCGTCTAGAAAGCCAATTACAAAGTTTCAAAAAAATAGTCCATAACACCTCAGAAAATGTGAATCGTTTCCAAAAATGTGTACCAAAGAAAATATTAACTGTTTGATTATCTGTTAAAAATGCAGCGTCCGCAGATTATTATAACCACGTGTCCCGTTTTAATGACATATTTTATTTCGGCACTTGTAATAAAATTATTTTTTATTTTAAAAATTATTTGTAATAAATGTATTGTGTTTATCACCTAGTTAACGTTAACGTTCTTCAGGGCATACTATTTACCTGGCACGGTCTTTCAACCTTAAAAAAAAAGTTAAGATAAAGTAGTTTTTAGAAATACTAAAGTTATTTTATAACTATGATATTATTTAATGATTTTTTATTGTTTGTACAGTTTACGCCATTATGCTTAAATCCACTTCTCTTCTCTTGGCCTGTATTAAATATGGTACAGTAAATTTCACAATAATCATAACTTTAAGTAACCCTTCGTAAATTCTCAATGGTGAGAACTGTTGAAGTAGTTTCAACGGGACATTGGCTTCTGGGTTCTGAGTTTTGTCGGTTTATAGCACAAAGTTTAGAATTATCAAAATACGGGCTAATTTCTCTCTGTATACTTAATTGCATAGAGGTTTGAATTTTCCTTAGCATATGATCAGTGAAGCTTCACTAGAGATTCATTCAGATTTCAGCAAGAGCGTTATCGCAATAGCTTATTCTAAGGAATATTCCGAATAATAATTATTAAATTGCTATGTTTGGCCGTAATAAATTAATTAATTTAAATACTGTTTTCTTGCAACTCACGCTTAAGTAAGAATACACCAAAACAGGCAGAAAGAATATAAAAAAATAACCACTTTACGAAAAAAAGAAATTAACATAAAATTCTGGCTGTACATTTTTAAACTTTGTACTAACATATTTTTTTCTAATTCTGTTTTGAAATGAATGAGTAGATATATCAGACGTATGAAACGGATGAATTAAAAAATGTATAAGTAAATTATTTAACACATATGAAAGATGAGCATGCATTACTATATGTAGCCTATATTTGTATAGCCATCAACTCACAGATAAAGCTATATTTTCTTAAACGATTAAATTCCTTTACATATTGTTACAAAACGCAAGCGCGGCGTATCTGAGTTCGTGAGGGATGGAGGTAATAATAAAAATAAAAGAACTAAATTTGATTTTAGTTTATTCACACAGCTATTATCTACAGCATTAATTTATCTAGCTCCACAATTACTATTTTATTTCTCAATGAGCCCAGTATTTTTACTCTAAGTAACGCCCTTCTTAATGTCTCTGTTAGGTTATAGTCAATTATCTCAAACTCATAATTTACACATTTTCAGTCTGTCTCTTGCCATCATTTGAAACGTCTTTCACTCACGCGTCCATTCCAATAGTGCAGCCAGCCAGTCGCACTATTCGCTGCGCTGATGCTCGCGGTCCCAGATGTTCCTTCTGCTGTTCACTTCTCTCGCCGCTCGTCACCCGTCGTCTATCGCTGAAACTCCAGCCACTCATCCACTCAACAACTCTCGACCCGGAGGCCCGTCGCACTATTTATACTCTGCTGGCCTTGTCCTGGAAAGTTAAATGCACCCCGAGTCATGCTGGCGTAATATAGGGCAGTAAACCACTGGCAAGTCCCTCAGCTCACTATTCGTAACAAGATACGCGCGTCTAGGATCATCGCTCGCCCGCCTTTCCAAACGTCCCTTGTGTCTCGCCGTTGCTATCATGTAACTGCTCTGTCCTTCACTTCCACTCGCTCGTGCGGGACAAAGCTGCTGGCGCGTAACTACACTGTTATGATGAACCTAAGAAAATATTCTTACCAGTTTTAGTTTTATACTTTTGTAAAGCATTAATTTATTATTTCTCGACATAGAAACATAATTGCCTTGGTACGATGTATGGAGAGGGAAGAAATATAATTTGGCAATCTCACTGAAACAAACAAAAAAAAACATTTACTAAGACCATCGTTGATTCACGAATTCTTTCCATGTTAAACGAAAATTTACACAGTGTGAGGTTGTAGTTTCGATGTTGCTTTACGCAGAGATGTACAGGAATCCCCTAGGCCCAAGAGGCCTAGAATTGTAATTAACTTCGAACCACTTTATTACCATCTGTGTAATCTATATGTTGAACCAAATTTATCCTTCTGACAACTTGAGACTGGCGACCTAGCGAGCACGGGCGCAGATACATATATGTTGGCCTTGGACATGGTNTCGTTTCCAAAAATGTGTACCAAAGAAAATATTAACTGTTTGATTATCTGTTAAAAATGCAGCGTCCGCAGATTATCATAACCACGTATCCCGTTTTAATGACATTTTATTTCGGCACTTATAATAAAATTATTTTTTATCTTAAAAATTATTTGAAATAAAGGTATTGTGTTTATCACCTAGTTAACGTTAACGTTCTTCTGGGCATACTATTTATCTGGCATGGTCTTTCAAACTTTAAAAAAAAAGTTAAGATAAAGTAGTTCTTAGAAATACTAAAGTCATTTGATAACTGTGATATTATTGAATGATTTTTGATTGTATGTACAGTTTACGCCATTTGCTTAAATCCACTTTTCTTCGCTTGACCTGTATTAAATATAGTACTGAAAATTTCACAAAAATCAGAATTTTAAGTAACCCTTCATAAATTCTCAATGGTGATAACTGTTGGAGTAGTTTCAACGGACGTTGGCTTCTAGGTTCTGAGTTTTGTCGGTTTATAACACAACGTTTGAGCGTTATTGCTACATTTTGTCGAGAAGTGTGAATTCGGTAAAAAAAAACCTGTTTCGCAGACAAGAGTGCTTTACCGGTGACTTATATAATATAAATTTCAGTGACCTACTGCACTAACTATGGTTTGGATAACAACTAATTTTGGAGTAAGTGACTGCATCACCGAGAACTGTGATAAAACAAGACGATCTTTGAAGTGTAAAGAAAGAAATCGTGTGAATTTGAGAGCTTGTATTCCTTGAAACTTGCTATGATTATTATTGTTAGAATTATCAAAATACGGGCTAATTTCCCTATGTATACTTAATTACATATCGGTTTGAATTTTCCTTAGCATATGATCAGTGAAGCTTCACTAGAGATTCATTCAGATTTCAGCAAGAGCGTTATCNGAATTTTCCTTAGCATATGATCAGTGAAGCTTCACTAGAGATTCATTCAGATTTCAGCAAGAGCGTTATCGCAATACTTTATTCTAAGGAATATTCCGAAAAATAATTATTAATTTGCTATGTTTGGCCATAATAAAGTAATTGATTTAAATACTGTTTTCTTGCAACTCACGCTTAAGTAAGAATACGCCAAAATAGGCAGAAAGAATATAAAGAAATAACCACTTTATGAAAAACAGAAAGTAACATAAAATTCTGGCTGTACATTTTTAAACTTTGTGTTAACATATTTTTTCTAATTCTGTTTTGAAATGAATGAGTAGCTATATCAGACGTATAAACGGATGAATAAAAAATTGTATAAGGAAATTTTTTAACAGATATGAAAGCTGAGCATACATTACTATATGTGCCTATATTTGTAGAGCCATCAACTCACAGATAAAGCTATATTTTCGTAAAATATTAAATTCCTTTACATTCTGTTACATAACGCAAGCGCGGCGTATTTGAGTTCGTGAGGGATGGAGGTAATTATACAAATAAAAGAACTAAATTTGATTTTAGTTTATTCACACAGCTATTATTTACAGCATTAATTTATCTATCTCCACAATTACTATTTTATTTCTCAATGAGCCCAGTATTTTTACTCTAAGTAACGCCCTTCTTAATGTCTCTGTTTGGTTATTCAATTATCTCAAACTCATCATTAACACATTTTCAGTCTGTCTCTTGCCATCATTAGCAATGTCTTTCACTCACGCATCCAGTCTTATAGTACAGCCAGCCAGTCGCACTATTTGCTGCGCCGATGCTCGCGGTCCTAGATTTTCCTTCTGCTGTTATCTTCTCTCGCCGCTCGTCGCTCATCGTCTATCGCTGAAACTCCGGCCACTCATCCACTCAACAACTCTCGACCCGGAGGCCCGTCGCACTATTTATACTCTGCTGGCCTTGACCTGGAAAGTTCGACGCACCCCGAGTGATGCTGGCATAATCTAGGGCAGTAAGCCACTGGCAAGTTCCTCAGCTCACTATTCGTAACGAGACATGCGCGTCTAGGATCATCGCTCACCTGCCATTCCAAACGTCCCCTGTGTCTCGCCGTTGCTATCATGTAATTGCTCTGTCCTTCACTTCCACTCGCTCGTGGGGGACAAAGCTGCCAGCGCGTAACTATACTGTCATGATGAACGTAAGAAAATAGTCTTACCAGTTTTAGTTTTATACTTTTGTAAAGCATTAATTTATTATTTCTCGACATAGAAACATATTTGCCTTGGTCCGATGTATGAAGAGGGAAGAAATATGATTTGGGAATCTCACTGAAGCAAACAAAAAAAAAACATTTACTAAGACTATCGTTGATTCACGAGTTCTTTCCATGTTAAACGAACATTTACAAAGTGTGAAGTTGTAGTTTCGATGTTGCTTTACGCAGAGATGTACAGGAATCCCCTAGGCCCAAGAGGCCTAGAATTGTAATTAACTTCGAACCACTTTATTACCATCTGTGTAATCTATATGTCGAACCAAATTCATCCTTCTGACAACTTGAGACTGGCGACCTAGCGAGCACGGGCGCAGATACATATATGTTGGCCTTGGACATGGTGCATGTTGAAGTTAAGGCGTTAGCTCTTCGTTCCCTTGGAATATAACTACCCGTTTCTAGAGTACAGAGG
>NQII01000624.1:665962-696920 GCA_002778355.1 Clitarchus hookeri | reverse complement strand
GTGAGACCAGGAAAGCGAAGCCCCTGCTAACTGAAAAGTAGAGGGGCGATCGCACCGTTGCCCCCCCCCTCCCCAGCTCTTATACTCGGCGCCTATGCCACAGTAAAGAGGCGAAAATGACAAACTGCAAGGTAAAATTAAGAGATTAAATTTGTGGAGAAGCACATCCTCGCACACACATGCGTTTACACCAACGAAATCTCAGAGTGCCTTCGGGATAGCATTGAGAGACATGCCTAGTTGCCGTGGGTCTAATTGTACAGCAGTTGTGTCTGTTATAATTACAATCCAAAAAAAAAATCGGAATATGTCAATATAAATCTTTAGGACATAAATGAAAGTTTTTATTTTGTTGCCAGTTTATAAATGTGGTTACTGAATCATAATTATGGTCGTTGAAATTGTCAAAGTCAGCTAACATCGCTTTAATAAACTTTTGTTCGCGACATTTATTCTTCTGCAAAACGGTGTTTTAAACTACGCCGACAATGCTGTATCTTTATCTGAACTGTTTGTTTTGTTTAAATCCTGTGGTCACCGCTTAAAATTCCTGGGTAACAAAACACACGCCTAGCGTATTTATGCTTTTTCCAATTGCCGCCGTCGTAATTATTCCTTGAGGAGTTAAAATTCTTAACTGGGCAGGTCCCTTAAGCGACAGCTTTTGAGAAAGAAATGTACCGCGATAATACCAGAGTTTTGTTAACGCATGTCCCGCAAGCTTCGGGATTTCTATATCTTCTGATGTTCTATTAACAAATAATAATTACAAGAATATACAAATATTTGCGTTTTAAAAATACTTTTTGTTTGTGTTTTTTACTATATTAATTTAGTTTAAATTTGAATATAGTATAAATAAATATTGAACTGTAACGTTAACAAGAAAAATATAAAATTTAGTGTCGATTTAGATTTGCAATAAATACTCTGACTGAAGCATAATATTAGCAAGTATTTGTTGATTCTAAAAGCAGAATGCTCATAAAGTTAGGGGTTTTTTTGCAGTCACACTGAAGTTTAATGACCCTGCGGACCATACAAGTAGTATGTAGAATGTTGTCTAGTCAATGTATGTCAGTTTATATATTAAATCTTTTAACATTATGCAAATACGTACTTTTTTAAAGCCATTCGTAAAATGTTTTCTAAAAATACAGTATGCTGGATAATTGCAAGATGAAANCAAATACGTACTTTTTTAAAGCCATTCGTAAAATGTTTTCTAAAAATACAGTATGCTGGATAATTGCAAGATGAAACTCCGACTCAAGCACATATCAACTACGCACGTGGTTCTACGTTTGTAATAAAAGCAAAAAACTTTAAAAATTGAGTTTCTGTATTTTTTTTTAGAAAATAAATGTATTATTTTGTATACTGTATTCATGTAAGTTGCCTCAAGTGTGCGGATTTATCTTGAGAGTCTATAATGCCTTTCAATAATCCTGAATAATTAAAGCACTTGCAATTCGTCTTCTTGGTGTCTTGCTAGCCGAACGCGACGCGGCAAAGGGTACGTAGTTCTCAACGATCATCACAGATGCCGCCAGCGGTGGTCGCTCCTGTGTCAGTGTCTTGTGTCGCCACGTGGATGCGTTGCTCGATCCGGTCCTCCCGTCAACGTTTCGTAGCCGAGTAAAAAAAAGAAATCAATTAAACGTCGCTGAAACAATGAAACAATGCATTACATACGCCCACGCGCATATATTTGGGCAACTGTTAATATAAATTTAAAAGTTGTAATAGGCGTCCGATGTGCAAGTATAGCTATAATGATTATCGGTAGTTTATGATTCTATGCTACAGTATTCTTCCAAGGACGAACATTTACACTGCACTACGTTCAATAGTCCATTCATAGTTCTTCTAAACTTTTCTGAAGATCTGTTAAAGTTATACTTACAGGCTATTCATCCGCCTCATTCAAACAAACATTAANTCTTCTAAACTTTTCTGAAGATCTGTTAAAGTTATACTTACAGGCTATTCATCCGCCTCATTCAAACAAACATTAAATAAGTCTAGAAAATTATACCAAAAGGGCAATGCACCGTATTTATGCGCACTCGCTTTAATAATGTCTTACTATGTCTTACTGGGTACTACCAACACTCCTATTTTCTTTCTGTTTTNCTATGCGCACTCGCTTTAATAATGTCTTACTATGTCTTACTGGGTACTACCAACACTCCTATTTTCTTTCTGTTTTTCTTCATATTAATTATAAATTAAATATTATAGTTTATAGATAAAATAGAAGTGAAACTTCAGTTTGATCAAAAATATGTTACTATTAAGTTAACAGAAATATAAAACGCTTGTGACACGTGACATATATACGAAACCATTAACCACATCATACATGGAGTGATTTATCAAAGTTTTTATTCAAAAAGTGCAAAGACACTGCGAATAATCTGTAGGGAGTCTGTGAAGGCCTGCGAGTATCGTAATTTCGAATGTGTACTTCGTGAGAAACACAGGTAAGCGTAAAGGCCTTTCTTCTTGCCACGTACACAGTTTATCACTGATTACGTCGCCAAGTATTCCCGTTTGGTTGTGGGCTAGTGCGTGTTATATTTCCTTTCCTTCTCCGTTTTAAGCGCATTACGCAAGTGGGTAAATAAAATAATAATTAGTTCACAGCCAAGATCGCTTGCAAAGAAAAAAACGAGATTTCTATGATACACATATATACATTTACCAGGGTCCTCTCTTACACAACGACTCTCGCAAGTTGCGACGACTTAAGTGAACATTCATTTACAATTTCATACGTTATTCTGAACACCAGGTCGAAACGCTTTGAGATAATTCCTTGTGCAAAATGAGAAAGAGAATATAATGCGACTTAACAACAATCATGGTTATTAAGGAAGTTACGTGTCGTTGAAAACTACAATTTTCAAATGACTGTAAAGACTGCAAAATTTGTTATTTAGTTAATTTTAGTGGGAAGCACGCTGCACGAGTGCTGCGAATTTGCTACGCATATGCCTACGAGTTAAACGATGTATCGACGGAATTTAAATTACATTTATCGATTGTATCACTAAACTGAAACAAATTTACTTTCAGTTCATGGAATTTACTTTCATTGCTCTTAATTAAGAATATGCCCGAAACATGATCAGAAACTAGAAGTGATGCAGAAAGGCAAAGAACTGTTTATTTTCTTCGGCAAAAGAAAATCTTTTCACGCTGAACTTAGAAATATTTAGATTATTTAAGATAAATTTATTTTCCTTTGAAATTAATTTAGTTAAAGTGAATTAAAAATCAAAATTGATTTTAAAATTACGAAGTTTTTGATGAAATTTACAGTTTATGTTCAATTTCTAACGTGGGTAATTCTCATGACAGCTTTAATGGAAAACAACCAAGTGACATAGATTTGATGAGCACAATTTTTACATAAATAAATACTTGAAGAAATTACTAAACTTCTTCTGACCAAGTACTCAAGCTAAGTGCATGCCATTTTTGTATAATTACAGGGTTTTTTTTTTTTTTTGAGCAAACGAAAACAAAAGGTGCGTTTTTTTTTCAGCAGCGATTTCGACAGTTATTATGGTAATTCATTAGCCAATGTTGAGTACATGCGTAGAACACGGAAATAAGTCTACCTCATCTTCCGTATTTTGAATAAATGCGTACCAAAGTACGGATTTGATTATCATGCATCAACATAGAATCATACTTAAAGTATATACATGCGTGTATATATCCGTTATGCATCCTACTAATATTATGAATGCGAAAGTCTGTCTGTGTGTGTGTGTGTGTGTGTGTGTGTGTGTGTTTGTTACCACTCAGCTCCATAACGGCTGAACGGATTTTGATGAAATTTAGTATGTAGGTACTTTAGGCCCTGGAATAGAACATGTCATATTTTATCTCGGAAAATTGTACTGTTGCTGTGGAATAACAACAAAACGTAATTCTGCAACGGCTGGGAACGTGATCGAAATGTTTTTTCCTCTAGTGTCAGAGTTTATCAGGCCGCCCAAGGACCTCTGAAATGGCTTAACGACTGCTATCAATCGATAACAAACCGGGACCGAATATTTAATGTTCCTTCCGAAGGACGGAAGCGCTCAGATGTTGTGCCACTAAAACATCACCCATTCAAATGAGTGCCGCTGGGAACGTTGCTTAACTTTGATGATCGATTAAGATCCTCAGCCAAGCGCAAAAAGAAGTATCTTGGTACACTTATTTCTAAAGCTACATCTTAATGAAACTCACGTTTTGGTTTTCATACATCGACGCTGGAAAGCGTAAATGTGGTAACTACGCGATAGTTGCACAGAAACACTCCAAAAACAATACCTTACTTCTTGTCTATCGTGTTAAAAATATTTACTTCCTTTGGGTTGCCGTAATCAGTTAAAAACGTATAATTTTATAATTATTTTTTCATATAAATGAATTGTCTTTTCCCAATGTATTTATTAGTGTAGGCTATCACTGCAAAACTCAATTGTATCCGGACGAAGCCGGGCCGGTTCGCAAGTACGTTCATAATACATTTATTCATAATATAACACGTAAACAAATATATTAATTAATTCAGTCGATACCTGTATTGTATCTATAATATACACTGAAAAGCTAAAAAAAAAACCTGGTACACCTGCCTAATATCATGAAGCCCCCCCCCCCCACCTAGGGCACGCAAAAGTGCCGCAAGACGACGTGGTATGTANATGAATCCTGCAGGGCAGTCCACAAATCCAATCTGCGCGAATTTGAGAAAGGGTTGCACGTCTGTCACGTTTAATGATTCCCGTCAGTCGTCGTTTGTCCCGTTTTTTCACGATCTTTTTCCGGCCGCAGTGATTTCGAAGATTTTATGTTTTACCGGATTCCCGATATTCACGGTACACTCGTGAAATGGTCGTACGCGAACATCCAAATGTTATCGCTACCTCGGAGATGCTATGTCCCATCTCTCGTGCGCTGACTATAACACCGCGTTCAAACTCACTTAAATCTTTATAACCTGCCATTGTAGCAGCAGTAACCGATCTAGCTGCCGACCGCATCGCGTTACTCTGATTGGTTCCATACCTCTGTTATTTGCATACGCACGCCTATGCCAGTTTTTTGGCTCTTCAGTGTATTATAGTAACGTTAGTTCGAACCGGCCGCACATGTGCATTGACATACGCGGGGACACGATTATTGATATTGCAAGGCTCTTAACTTATTCCAATAGAGTTCTTTGCTTCAAGAATGAATGCCAATACTTCGAGGGATATTGCCTCGTTCGTGGAGCCTCCTGCAGCTATTCTTAAGCCCCCTCTGCAAACACTAGTTTCAGTCGCCAGCACAATAGTCTGCTCGTAAAATATCGTGCACCTTAGCATGAGACCGGCGTGTGCTGGCATTAAGTACAGGACACGCCACATTATAGTGTTTATAACTTTTGCAGTAGATAAATGCTGATACTATGACTGGCATTTGACACATGGTACGAATAACTACCAGAAGGAAATAAAGACACAGGGAAAAAATTTTTAAAATATCGAGAAATTTTATTTTATACTTACGAGCATTTTCTAGTGGCAGCTGGTATAAACTGTACGCGTTGGTCATGTTTCACCCACCATGATATATTTTAGGCTTTTACTTACAAAAGTATGTCAGTGAGAGAAAATATCAACAGCGCACGTGTAGTTATTTGTCTCTTCTTCAGATTACTCTATAATCAAACAGAAAACACTTATCATTTTTCGTTTATTCGGAACTTAATTAGTAGTCCTAAAACATAATTTTTCGAACTTACTGCAAGAAAATATTCGGAAATTAAAATGCTTTGAATCTTTTGGAGAATAGAACTCATTCAATAGAGCGGATTTATAAAGATAAATCACGAAGAATTATTATTTTAAAATTTACAACGAAAAAAACCCTAAACGACTTTACTAGAGTGGACATGGTAAGCCCTATATGCTTTGATGTTGTTATTATATAACTGAAGATTGTTGTGAACAGTAAGAATTTTCTATAATTAAAAAAAAAAATATTTTCAAGGAGACAATTTTACACATTACTATTATAATCAATCATTACTCACATAAACATATTTTGAAAATTTTTTGCACACAATTAAAACTATTGTATTACAGCTTCATAAATCACCTCACAGTAGTTTACCTCATTTATTATATTAGTTCTTATAAATACTGTAATATAATTTCTAAATATTACTTTATTTTTTTTTTTAAGTTTAAATGCGTGGTGATAGAAATGCATCTGTGTTGGGCGTATTTATGTATTATATATTGTGAATGTTTAGCTTGGATCCTAAATAAATATTGATGTATGAATTGTATTGTCTAAACTTAATTTATATTTTCAAGCAACATGAAAAACTGGGGGACTTAAACTGATGACCTACACTTTGCTATGTAAGGTGCATCCACATTTCTATGGGTGAAGGCATAAAATTATATAACATTTTTAACGATAGCAGTTGACACTTTGTTTTGTGCTCTTAAAAATCACTGTTTTTATATAGGAAGGTTCAATTTTTAAACACATCCTTAAAGGCACGAATTTTTCCTTCGTTAACTGTAAATTATAGAATTGTTCCTGATGGGAACTGCCTGAACTCGTGCTTACTATTTGTTTGAATACTTCGACAAATCCTTTCAACGAAGTTAAAAGAGTGTCGGGGAACGAGAAATAAGCATCGCTTTCTTTAATTTCCTACGGAGGATAGAGAAAGAGTGTTCGGATGGAGAAGAGGACGGAGTGAAACGGAAGGAATACGCAGCCGGATGAACTGGGACAGGATGAGAACCATCCGTAGAGCAGAGAAATCATGGTAATGGCAAATGTGAAGAACCTTCATGCCAGTCAGTGCAATTACATTTGTAAGGATGACTATTTGCGAAATTATGTCTCAGATTTTAGTTCCAATGTTTAATAAACAAACCAAACGTAAAAGCTGCAAATTTTGTTTTTGAAGTTGAACTGCAATGGCGTAATTTAGTTATATTGAAAAATTCGGCTGAGCTCTGCCTTGTGCCAATTACAAACATAAAATGTAATCAAAATGAAGTAGAAACTATACGCCAAAAGGACAATATGTTTACAGGCAGCCGTAGACAAGACAGTGGACAAGACCATTAATAAGTCTGGGAAGTTTAATTACTTTCTTAATATAGTTACGGCGAAAATAAAACGTTGACCACTCATTTAAGTGGTTATCAAGACGAGACCAATAACCTCGCTATAAGTGAAAATGTAATAAGTAAAATTAACCGACGTTAATGTAACACAAATATTGGTAGAGGTCTTAATGTGATGCTGCCCAAACACCAACTAAGGTTACCCTTGCTTTTTGAGTACAGATGATGTAGATTCTTCCATCGGCAAGATATTCAAACTATTTCATACTCTGTTATTCGCGTCCCAAGGCAGGGCACAGCGAAGTTATCATCGAGCTGTCTTCATAAATTAACGTTGACGTAATCTTAAAATGCCGAGCAGTCCCGGGTAGCCGGTAATAAGTGCGTCAATGCCTCGGGTATTTTCCTACTACTGGAGAACAACACGTACTTCCTGTGGAGGGAGTCACATACTGTTGCAGTACTGCCAAGCGTCGCGCGTAACTTATTTCCGATTCTAAAAAAGCATTTATACTTCCGGAAGAAGAGTTGTATTTCGGTCGAAGTATATAAATGTTAGCTGCAACTGGTTGACACAAACATATGTTGGAGTAAACTTGTTATATGATATGGTTTTTGGCAAACATTAATTGTCCACATTTTGGTAACAAAAATATCAATCTTAATTAAATATATGGTAGAATAAATTAAACATTCAAAAATCTTTTTTATATTCCCACAGTTGCCGATTCTACTTTAGATATAATTTTTGTTTTGTGTTGTGGTGAAAGTGATATTAATGACGTTGGTGACAGAAAATTATGATGACAAACACACTATTAAGTTAATAGTAATGCGTTACTCTTATCTCGAAATTAATATACATACGCTGTTTTAATTTTAATTATTATATTATTAGTTTATGCATATTTATGTAAACATGGTAATTCTAGTTAAATTAGGCAACAAAGTATTATTTCATACGCCCACAGTTCATTTGTAAACAGGTAACTTCTGAAAAGAATTAAAGTTATTAATAATAATACATTTTAAAAAGTGTAAATTAAGCAAAAATAATAATTCTTGAGTTATCCCTCCCAAATGGTAGTAACCACGTTTTAAGTTTATTTTATGTGCAAAATTGATACACTTTCTTTAATTTCGCGGGGAAATATATTGAATAGTTTCCTAACATCATTTCATACAACTATAGCAAACAATTTCATTTGTGACTTTTGGGCATATATAAACGATAAAGTGCTTCACAATACTCGGTTTTACACGTAAGAACAATTTTCTTTCAGTGATGTGGTAACGACAAGAACCACCAGCATTAATATATATATTTTTTTAACCTACCGCGACAACACGTGACCATAAATCCAATGGCCTTCGTTGGTTCGATGTACGTGGACTAATGCGGGACTTGAGTAGGCAGTGGAAAGAGACACATTTAAGAGCGATAGTTGCAGCTCTCCGGATCTGGAATGGGGAATGCGAGAGAGTTCTCGTCACCTCTGAACTGTGGTTACAGCACATGACTAATGGGAATAGGCCCTGGGCGTGGGAGGTGAGCAGTTGTGGTATTACAGGCAGGTTTCAGGGGGGAACCCCGGGGAGTTACGCAGGCGTTTAGCTCTTAATCAGAGGTGCGTGATGTGTTTCAACTTGGTGCTCTCTGGTCCAAAGCGAATCACTTCCAGGGCAGCTCGCCTCAGTCACTGACGGTAGCAGTGATCTAACGCAAGACTTCTTAACCGCGAGCTGTGTTGCCTACCGAAGGAAACCGACTACGTTATGCACCGACCGGTTAATTATCACCGAAGAAAGTGTCGAATCATTACTGAAAATTAGAGACCATTAGAGATTTGTCACGTATCCCTATGACCTGGCCCCAATTTCTAATGCTTGTGCGAATGGCATGCCCAAAGTGAGCGTCAGACTTGTACCAACCAAGTTACAGACCACAGCACGGTCGAGCAAAAACATTTTCACATACTTGCATAGTAGACGTTAATGAAAATAAGCGTTACTTGATATTTCAGTTACATTTTGTATGCCAGTAAAAGCACTTTTAAAATAATTTCTTAAGAGAACTCTGGGTTTTCGATTTTCGATCGTTCTCTGAAAATGGGAATTGTTAAAACAACTTTCCCTTTAATTATGCGTGAAAGAAACTTACTCTATCTGGTTCGGGTTAACTCAGCAGTCTTCAAAGTCTTACTTACTTTCTTCTTTCTGCTGAGTGTTTCTTCCCCCGCCATATTTAAATATTGCGATCGCCACTCTAATAGCGGTCAGTATTCAAGCGGCTGTCACGATAACTGGAAAACTTCTAGAAACTTGACAATTTTACCAATACGCGAGTTATTTTTTGAGTATATATAAAACAGCATTATTGCAGAAGCCACTTATTTCATCATCACACTTGAAAATGATGTTTTCAATACCCGCCACCGCATTTCCTACTTCGCTGCTAATGGCACTTTTGATATGTCAATCAGCGTTTGAGTTAAAAATACAGAGAGTTCCTGATCGACATGTACAATTTTGTGAGGTGATGCGTTATCAAAAATGGGGTAAAATAAGATAATACTATCAACGACGTAACGTGATCACTACGGGAGAGATACACCTCTGAAAATTGGTAATTCAAATTAGTTATTATAAAATATCAGAAACTACGTGAGATGGAACATCAAATGCCCCAAACAAAGTTAGCCTGATTTGATATATTCCATCTGAAAAAATTTTCGCAGGTGAAAACTTCGTCCGTCATTAGCAAATTAGGGGCTGCCACGTTATTAGCCAACAAACGTATATTACCCGAGGGAGGATATCGATTACTTTTACCCTCCAAATGCTCACAGATGGCAGATATCAAATCAGGCTAATACTATACAGAAATTTCTTCGTTGTTTCATATCACGAAGTTTTGACATTTTGCAACTCCTTTTAATTCCCAATTTTCAAGAGTGCGTCTCTCCTTTATAATCACGTTATGTCAAGTGAATTATTTTTTCAACTCCATTTTCTATAAAACATTATCTCACAAATTCAATCCACGACATCTATGGGTTAACGTAAACAAGAAATCCTAGTGTTGAAATGTTCAAAAAATTGATATAATATTTTTTAATTGAAATATAAATTATCAACACAGCGCCGGGAGTCCGCAACTTCACATACCAGCAAGCACAGCAGGTTGCATGAGCCGAAGGCGAATGGAACTAGCGCATGGAAATACGTGCAGACACCACATCGTCAATACTGCTGTTTGTGTGGCGTTGGGAATAATCTGCGAATTTCTTCTGCCCGCCTCTACTGCTCAGTTTCTAATCCTTCGTGGGTGATGTAGTTCGACATGTGTACCAACAAGCAACCACCAGCGGCGCCCTCGTACCTCGGACTTATGGTGCCGTGGTTTTGAATTTCGACACGTAGTTTCAAAGCATCCTGTTTACAGATAAGGGTGGAGTTCTTTTTAAAGTTGACTTCAGTTAACTCATTTAACCGTAAACCAACTGCATACTACTCAGAATTATGCCTGTTTTACACGTGTGTCGACCACGCCGAACAGACATAGGGGAAAGCTTGAAAAACCCATCAGAAACAGTCCTCGTTTTCCACGCGAGCCGCGCTGGAAAGCTGAAACCAAGTCGAAATTTTGGCTCTCGGAAAGAGGAGACTTTGCAGGTATATCTCACAGGTATACTGTTTCACATGTTTTGTACCAATAATTACATCCGTTATACAGGATGATTCTAAAATCATGGGACAAACATTGAGGGGTGGTAGAGCTCACTAAAACAAACAATTATTGTATAGGAATATATGGGCGGGAGTGACGCGTTGAGGCACAAACACGAAAATAACACATGAAATGCAACACATTGTTTATTTACAACGTCGCCGCTAAATGCCTTTCTACAGCAATGTTTATTATAATTGCTCAAAATTGCTTCCACCGACAGTAATGCAAGCTTGGTAGCGTCGGTGGAATGATTGGCGAACAGATTCAAATACGCCTGGTATTTCACGCACGCCACCATTGTCAGCCAATCACGCCATATGTAGAGGTCGCCAAGCATGCGTGACTGTTGGTGGATGCATTTCCAGCAACTGTTTTAACATTTTCTGTACGGAATCACTCGTTAAGTATGCTGCTAATGAACATTTTATGTTTCCGTTAATGTGTTATGTTTTTGTGTTTGTGCCTCAATGCTTCACTTCCGCCCATATATTCCTATACAATAATTGTTTGTTTTACTGAGCTCTACTATCCCTCAATGTTTGTCCCATGATTTTAGAATCACCCTGTATACTAATATTGGTTTAACAGTACACGATGGTTAAATATATGTCGTTACAATGAAATACGTGAATCCGAATTTCGTTCAAATATATATCAAACAAATGTAGTTTGGAAATAAACTGAATGGTAGCACCAAACTATAAAATTTCTTGAACGTATAAAAAAAATTATGGGGACTTAAAAAATAATTTAATAAAATTTGTACCGTATTTAAGTTAATTTTGTAGAATATAACATTGCAGCAATTGGTTTGCTGCTCACCACTTATTTCAAATTGTTCACATTTAATACAACGAAAACACCATTGTGGTGGTAAACTGAGCTTTTAACTAAACATCAAAACGGTAACGCAGAGATTATGCTTGCATGCCTTAACGGTAAACTGAACACTTTTGTACACCCTGACTTACAAATAATGATATGCACATTGTGTAGTATTCCACCACGTGTAATATTAACATAGCTATGAGCGTCATCGCTTTATTCATTCGTCCGTCAAGTGAAACTGTAAAATATTTAAAAAGTATAGATTTTACAAATTTACTAATACTTTCACCTATGTGCATTAAAAAAATAGAAAACAAAAGAAATAATTTCAGTGTTTACAAATGTTTATCTGACACTTGTAATTCGAACTTAAAACACGGCACTACTTTCCTTCCGTTGTTACCAACTTGACTGGGCGAATGTTAGTGTGTCCGTTAAAATATACGCAGGTAGGGGAAAGTGACATTTTTCAAATGTTGATTTCAAGAGTGCACAATTAATCGTAAACAGCTTAAGCTAGACTCACTTTATCCCATCACATCCATCAGTTGTCCGTCCGTCCGGCGGACAAGTGATCTTAACCCAATAGATGGACAATGTTTTTTTTATATCCGTCCGTCAAATATTACCCAAAATTTACCTTTCGACGGACGGATGGATGAACCACCGCCTTCTGACGTCATTCCTCAGACAGAAATACGCACTTTGAAATAAAATTTAAGGCGGTGGTGGATCTGTGTTTATTTATCTATAATAATATATTACAACATGTAAAAAAAACTATTATATATTCGTATTACGTATAAAAAAATATTTTATTTCTTTCTTGGAAATGTATTTCAAACCGAAATATACCTACAACGAAAAAAAGATCGATGTTAACTTGTCACACTGAAATTTTGCCGTACAGAATGATTGACGGACGACGGATTGTTGTGAATCGCTTTCATCTGACGGATGAAAAGGACATACAGATGACTGCCGTACGGACGGACGACGGATGACTGACGTACGCGACGAACTATTGTGAGTCCAGCCTCATTCACGTGAAGAAACATAGGTGCTGCGCGCTCTGTGTGGACTGATTAGCGTAAATGTGAACCGAGAATATATAGCTGTATGCAAAACTGTAATGCTACAGACTTGAGGAGGAAGACGCTGCGTCTCGGGGCGTGCTTTCTTCGGTTACGGAGCCCTCGTGCTGCGAGAACCTGTGTTTAGACGTGACCTCGAGCTCTAATGGGTGTATGCGTGCGTGTGTGTGTGTGAGTGGAGGGAAGGATGATGTGACCCTTTCGCGCCATCTCGTACCACGCCACACCGTCTTCCTCGCCTCAAGGTCAGCGCTCAGAGAAAGGGTTGCCCCTGCCCGTCGACCAAGGGAACACGAATAAAAGATAAAAACACGTCCGGGTGGCCTCGAAAAAAAAAAACTTCCCGTCGAAAGGGCAGGCCAGGAAAAATACGTGCTGGGTTGCAGGGTTGCCGAATTTGCTTACCCCCCAGTAGATACTGCTGCCGTTTCATTCCTCCGTTAAAAAAGAAAAAACAAATCTGCACCTGAAAATCTGACGTCGTGATGCTTCTGTAAAATAATGGCGAGCACAGTAAATTCTCAGCCTTCATAAAACGTTAAACCGTAAACAAACGTTGCATTGGATGCTTTCTACTGTGGATATTTAGCTCGGTGACCTAGTCTTAAAATATACAACAAACCCAGAAGTGCCTGCTTCAAGAATTCTACTTTCAGTTCACACATTCACTTGGCAAAAGAGGATACTGAATGTTTCAGTAACACTTCTCCTTCCCCAACTAATTTGCCAACTTACTTCTATAAAAATCTGTATGAATGCTTTACTGTTCCCTGTGAATATTATAATGCAGCGACTATCAACACATGACGCAGCATTTCGGGTAAGGGAAGTCGATCGTTAGAGAAACTGTAACCACGCAAAATCTGACGTAGGTANAAAAAAAAAAAAAAAAAAAAAAAAAAAAGTTACTGTGGAGGATTTGATGCCACTAAATATAGCATGTGCCATTATTAGCCACAGGTAACTTACTTGCTAAACTTACACGAACACGTGGGTTCATGTTGTAAGACGATGATCAATTACATCGCTAATACTTCATATAAGTGAATTCTTTAGATTAAATATAATGCAATACTAATGACGTAGAATTCTACAGCTGTCAAAAACTGCCAAGTTTAATCCAAAAAAACCCATATTTCTTAGAAAATGTGAATTTTTAGCAATTTTTTGCACAGTGCTGTGGATGATACAACCCCAAATTTACTTATACAGTCCTATAAAAATGTGTTAGTCGTTTAGATTTGAATTTTAACACTGAGACAAAAAAATTATAATTTCATCAGTGTTTTTTATTGCGTTGGGTAAGTACGGTCAATCGAAGTTCAAACTGGTTCATACTATCTAACTTTCACTTATTTATTATTTTAACGCTACATTTGATAATAATTTAGTTATGACTACCCGTTACACCTTATATAAGTTGTATGTATGTAAGTAATTTGTTATCTCCATATGTGAAATTTGGATTTAACTTAAAATATTTTGAGTGTGTATTTGGTACTGTTTACATAAATAGTTTGAATGAAATTGGTTTGCACGTTTGATAGGTGTAATTAGAAGTAGCCTAGAAATGTTTCAATTTTTCTCGTGCGATAAGAAACCTCAAAATCGTTTGCAAAGTACATTAGTTTAACATCCTTCGAAGGAACAGTCTATGTATGCTTATATAATTTCGGGATTATCGGGAGAAATGCATTCCTGAGTTAATGATTGTAAATGAGATGAAATAAAGAAGCAAAAACTTTAATGCACAGTCAAAAAAAAATTTCTAGTGTATATAAAAAATGACTGTTGTGTAAGTTGTATTCCAGTTAATAAAATTCTTCATGTGTATAAAAACTCATACCTAAATACTAAAATTAAATTTTTTGGGGGAAAAATTTTATCAATAAATATGTGATTATAAATCTGTTGAAAGACAATATGTTATTTGAAATGTTCATATATCAGAGAGTCAAACGTATTTTCACATCATAAGTAATCGTCATAAATTTATGCACTTAGCTGTACTGTCTACCTATTTTTAAAGGAGGACACGGGTAATTTGTTCTGTAAAAGCTATTTGCTATTCCAAATTGTACTTACATTGATTATTTCAGCCTACACTCTGTGAAAAATTGGTTTTAGCATGGATTCCTAGTCTGATGTTACATTTCTGCTTTTGATGTTACCATGTAAAAATTCCGTAACCCAAGTTATGGGAAGGGGTAATTTTTAGTAAACCGTCATTTGGAAATAAATTATTAAGAAATCGCCTTGCTGCCTGTATGTCTGTATCTAAGTGTGCGAGTATGTATGTAATCATATATTAACTTCTGATCACAACACAGAATTTCCGTAAAATTGGTCCATTTCTAGAGCATAATAGTAAGAACACCATACATTTTAATTAAAAACTTATATAAAAGCAATTTTTCAATATAACGCCTTCACATAATCTTAGGATGCTGTATCACATCATAGGAACAAAACGACTTATTTATATGAAATTTGATGAGCTGGAAATAAGTGGTGTGGACATTAAATCCAGTAAGTAACAGTTGCTTCTATTAACAATTTTGTGATATAATGCATCTGAATAATAGTGTGTATTTTGTATTATCTCTCCCAAAACACAACGTACGATTCTGAAAATAGCTTATATACACGTTGTGCTATGGGATTTTATTGTGTTGGAAAATTATTTCAAAAAGTAGCCATACACATTTAGCGAGATACCTCTTAAAATTATTTTAAAGTGGTATATTATCAGCACATTAGAAGATAATTTTATTCAGTTCTGAGTTATTTCCGTTCTGTAAGTTTTATAGATACTCTAAACGGATTATTTCAGGAACTGTTCAATTAATGGAGATTTAAAACAACAGGCATTAGGCTATAAAATGAAAACTTACAAATTTTTATTCATAATTCGTTTTTCTGAAACCACTTAACACATTCAATTGAAAATCTTTTATCTTAGAGCAGGCATTGAGAAAATAAATATTTCCAACTAACTAACCTATCATTCCTCCATATGGTATTCAAGAGTTTTGCTATATTTTGTCAAAAGTATTGATCAACCCAGATAGATTTACTCCCTCAATTTTCTTGGAGGCCAGGACATTTTAACAACAACTCTGAAAAAATACGTCATCAAAATATCCTTGTTCTGTTTTCAAGTACACTGATTTTGGATGGCAATTGTATTTCATAGAAATGTTTTTAATGGTTAGTACTATCTACAAGATTTTAAGCAATTTATTTCTACGTTATGAATTTTCAAACAGAACCCCGACTCTCTTTGTTCTGAGAATTTCAGTAAAGACCACTTGAAATTCATTATTGGTAACAACATACCTATAATACATTTTTGAATAATATCCTAATTTTGTACACAACTATTTTTATGTTAGTGTTTAATTCCTCATTTTTATTTTAGCACTAATATATACGGTTAATTCAAATAATTTTATTAGCATATTTATTCAATACTTAAAAAGATAGGTTTTATTCCAATTATTTGCAATAAAATTCTCCTCAATAAAATCGTTCCTACGACAATCAAGAAAGAATTCCCGTTTAACGAAAGTTACGATGTGTATAAAACCTTGTAATTTTCATAAAATATGGGATACATGAATTAAATTTTATGTAATATAATATTTCGTAATTTCATCAGTGCATTCCAGCTCTATCTTCCCTTATAATTATATTCACCATTTCTGAACAAGTCGTCTGGCTTAAACAACTCAGACAAACTCAAAATTGAAAAGTTACTACATCAAGCCAACTGAAGCTACATTTGTTGAAACATATTATGCATTACTTTTTCATATTACTGATTATATGTCCTTGTATCCTCTCTGATTCACCTGACAACATCTTAAAAAATTTTATAGTTTCATAAATTCTTGGGGAAAGGAAATAATGGTAAATTTTTTCGTATTTGACACTATTAATTATAATTATTCATTAAATGTTTTTGAATGAGGTATATAACAGGCGTTCCTTCCATTATAATAGTGGAAATATGTATTTTTTTCACTACACTAGTTTTTAAAATTAAGTCTGCTCCGGATTGTGATATGTTACAAGCGCGACTCTAAGGTAATAAAAATTAAAATTATTTTATTCGGAATTTGACGTTTACTTAATTTTTTCAAATTAACGTATTTTAATTTTTATTCTAAAAGTTTGGGAAATGTGTACATCTCGTCACGTACGGGTCAAAAAAAATATCTCAAATTAAGTAAGAAGCTAAGACACGATGTATAATATCGATCAAAACCAAGGCAGTTTTAAAAAGCATGCCTTACTCGCCCTTACGAGCAGAATATGCCGTATCGTATGTCTAAGCGCAACCAACAGTACCACGAATTTTGGCCGTACGTTTGCATTACTGTGTACATTTACCGGTCTCGTGGCTACAATATAACGAAAATGAATTACTTACTTGAATTTACGCGTGCAGAATTTCTGGGTCTCATTTTATTATGATGCGTGGCCTTACGAGGTCATTTAATCTGGATTATGATATCATTAAGTTTCATTTGGCAAAACGGGGAGCCAAATTATTTCTAATTGCTTCATAAGCCACCCTTATCCTGTTGTAATGTTAAAAAATTCTTCTTGAGTTACGTGAGCGACGTTAGTGTATGAGAACGGAAGCTGCACATAAATAGAAGAGAAGGGAGAGACACCGTATTTTCTCAGCACGGAGAGTAGTTAGATATTTTCTAATTTGAACACGCATTTCCATACATTAAAAGCGTGTTTCCTTGAAACAGTGAATCTCCTATAACATATGACACTGCAACACTTGAGTAAGTAATGGAACTCATGCCAATTCTTCATAACTTCTACGAAAACGTTAAATAATCGGTTCGTGAACCTTCATTGAGTTATAAAAATGGGTTTTCTTCAATCATAGCCTTAATGTTTCGTAAAAAAAACTACTAACACACTTCAGCGAATTTTCCTGAAAAACAGATCTGACTACTGGGATTATTTCGATTTTAGTATTGTTTCAGATATCTGTTTGAAAAAAATGTCTGCATATCATCAAGAAATATTTTTAACGAAAATTTTTTATAAAAAAGTTGTGTTATTGCATAAAAAGACAGAGCTATGCAACAATACAAGTTACTTTGATTTAATTAATTACTGCCATAGTAAGATTCTTCCAAAAACCTCATGAACAGTAACTATTACCAAGTAGCTTAGTATAATGAATTCCTCAACAATTACTGTATTTTATCCATTCGCTTCTATAAAAATTCAAGCATAACGTAAATGAGGATGCTTTAAGCAGTTCACTTTCGTAGACCAGTAAACCTTTATCTTCCTGATGCAAGAGGCACAAAGGAAAATGCTTGTGTACATGATATCATGATTTTGGAAATTTTACACTTACGTATATGACTCACAAGTTTTACAGTTTGTATGTATAATTCTTCTTTACAGACAGCTGTAATTTAACGCCCATGCATGACCAACATTTAATATGCCTATTTAATTGTACTGATACTAGAGATAATAACACATATTTATGTGTTAAAATATTTACACGCTATAAATCACGCTTTTGTCAAATAGTCCTAGGCACAATGATAGGATCTTATAATATAAATCAATTATTTATAAATCGTCACAGATTTTCGACGAGAGGTGGCGCACATCGACGGACCTCATCAAGACGATGGTATTTACCGTCTGCCTCATTGCTGGCAACGAACCGTGGACAACCCCGGAGACTACTTCGAAGGATGTTAAACAGCTCGTACAAGTACTATACGTACCCGTTCACATGAGTGTACGCATTTTGTACGGGAAAATATCAAACGGTGATTTAAAGCAGCCATGTTTGTCTTTGTCCCTTGCTGGACATTCCTGCACCCATATCCCATGTGGTGTCACCTTTAGAACGTGCATGTCGTAAACTTTCAACTGTACGTAGTACATTTCCTGTGTTGAGTCATTTTCGTGAGGTAAACAATAGTTGCCATGAACTTTTAAATCAGCCCTCGTACATTTGAGGTCGTAAACATGTGCTTAATTTTATAATAAACAGACTTGTGTGATTTCAAATCGGAAACCATAAATGACAGTAAACACATTTCCACGTGTCTCAGCTGTGGACGAATTTCTCTCATTTCCTTACATATAATTTGACAATATTTGCCACGTGGTTGTATCAGGTCAACGAAAACATAAATAGCTTAACCAGTTGACACGATACCCTGACATGAGTTTAAGTATTTCCACCAAAATAAATAGCAAACCATCTGTACCGTTTGTAGTTCACCAGCACATCTAAAAACATTCATTAAAAATGTTTTTATGCAGACTTTGCTGAAAATTCCACCTGGCACAGATACACATGACGTCCAACATGACATACGTCACCCATGCTACCAATGCGAGGTAGCGTCGTACAGAGTCAGTGTCACGTGTGTTCATCCTGGACAGCGATATGTGTGGTGGGGAGGTTCCCACGTGGGAACATGATTTTTGAGCCCTTGTTGGGATACGGATTTCCATTCACGCATCTAGAGCGATCCGAAGTTCCTCGAATGATTTGTGGAGTTACTGTGCGCGCCACAATACAAGTCCCTGATTCGTCTCAAGTATGGTATTGTTGAGATCGGGGGACCTGGTTGGCCAATCAAAATGTGTTACGTCCTCTGTTAAGGTATAGTTATCCACCAACGTAGTCCGGAGTGGAAGGTTGGTTCCATTCATAAACAGAAAACGTGAACCCAGCTAAAAAATTTTAAAGCTTGACATACAGTTCGAACTGTACGTTGTAATAGTTTCGGCTACCTCTTGCAAAGGACCATTATGGAAGAGGCAACTTCCTGGCCTAAAGCGGCATCATGCCAAACTCAACTGCCCCTCCATATTTTTTATCGTGGTTCTGTAACGAGCCAAGTGTACTGCCAACTCAGGATTATAATATGGAAACTTTTATTAATTCTAAAAACGGTGTAAAGACATTTTTTGCTTTCCATCTCACTATTATCCTTAATTTTTTCTTCGTTTTATTAGCCTTTCAAAATTAGGGTATTCTTTTATACTCATCCTGTATAACTCATGTTGTTCCATTTCCACTGAGATGTTTGTTTCCAACGCTGAACCTTTATTAAAATCACGAAATATGACAGTCGTTTTGTACATAACAGGGCCCAATAGCACGGTATCCCTGCTTAGTAAACTGGGCTCTGATGACGACGATTGGCGACGATTCTGTGTCGTATGAGCCTGCGAGATAGGCCACCCAACGTTCATTAAAACCCTGCTGCAGCGCTGAATGCAGTCAGTGCAGCGATGCACTGAGAGCTGTCGACGCGGAGAGCCGAGTGTCATGTACACCCAATGGCGGATTTGAAATAGCCTTTCGTGTCCGTCTGTTATCCGTCAGACCGTCATACGTCCGGCCGTCTCCCAGCCGAGCGAATTGGAATAAGACTTCGTACGTCCGTTTTAAGTTCATTGTTATAAACTAACAAAAACGAAACAGTTTATAAATCGAAAAAAAAATGCAATTTGATGAGAAAATGATTAATGGTATTGTGTGTGTCTGTGTGTGTGTGCGTGCGCGCGTGTGAAGACACAAGACGCACGTACACGTAATTAATAGAGATTATTCAAAGTTACCAACTTTTTAAAAGTTGCATAAGAATTAATTTATGACTTTTGCTATTGCACGGAAGGAACTCGTATCCCCGAACGTAATTGTCAACTAGTATCCCGAAAAAAATGTGACGTCATTGCAATCCACGGCTGCATAAACAAGCGTATGAAAACAACATAAAACGATTCTAATATTATTTTATTTTGGTTTTAAAACGTTTAGAATTAAAATTTTATGAGGGTTTTAACGCTCTTCGCGATTTTAAGAAATAATATTGATTAAATCTAATAAACTCAGTACTGCCTATTTTAAACGTTAAGATGGAACTACAATAAGCGGTCGTGTACGTTCGTCAAATACGTGACTAACAAGCCAATAAGGTGTTCCGTCAGTGTGTTCAAAGCTTGGATATATTTAACTATTGACGGACGGACGGAAAAAATAACAGTCTTCTAAACTTGTGCGTTTTATTACCCGTTCATTCCGAGTTCATTAGAAGACTGTGTTAGTGCGTGGTGTGTTTTAATTTGCCCGTTTTAAAACTCTGTGGCTTGTGTGCTAATCAGTTTAAAACCAAAATAAAATAATATTATAATCGTTTAAAATAGGCAATACTCAGTTTATCTGATTTATTTAATATTATTAATTAAAATCGTGAAGAGCACCCTCCCCTTATCAAGCTACGAATCGAAAGTTCACTCGCTCCCATCACTTACCAACAAACATTAATTTTAAATAGTATAAGGTTTTTTTTCGGTTTTTTTAATTGCCAGTGGCGTGTGGTGAACAGTTTTCTAGTAGGAAGAATAATATATATGGAGCGTCCAAAAAATATAATAAAATGTGTATATGATGAAGCGATAAATATTTCTAGCCTATTTATATAATTGTTATTCATGAATTGGTGGCATTTCATAACTGTGATTATTTCTTACCATGCAGTTGCTGTTTCATTTTTTGCTAACTTTTCAACTACTGCAATTGCATAATATGCGTATTTATGAAAATTAAGTATCAAATAAAAAGTAAGTTTTAAAGATACGTTAAACTTAAAGTTTAATTTAATTCACGGAACTGCGGTTATCCGAAATATTTAATATATTCTCATGACCTAGTTGATTCTCGTGAATTTTCACTTACAGTTCAACTGAATTCTCTTCCCAAATGTTGACACACGAGTAGCACAAGAGCTACTCAGTGAAAGCCAGCTGTGTGGCGGCATCTTTATAACTACGTTGCTACCTGTAATTGAGTATATTGGTTTCCGTTAATAGCTATGTTAACAACACAGTAACGCAAATGCCCTTTTATAGCCACAATTACAAATATATAAATTAATGTAAATAAATATAAGTTTTTATAGTTCATTTTTTTAAGGGGAGAAAACATTAGACCACTGAGCACCATAGGGCTTTCCTGCTTCGAAAGCATGCGCATGTCACTGCCTAAAACGGGTAATTTCTGCGCATGGTAGCGGACAACAAAATTGACGAAAGAATTTTTTTCCGTCCGTAGTAGAACATAAATGCGACACGATGTCACAAACAAGGCGATCCGGGCCAATTAATTAGCGGCCGGGGACAAAATATTTTATCTGCAAGTATTTTTGAATGTAGACTTTTGAATGTAATTACCTAATTTAACATGAACTACACCTCTCGCTAGCGTAAAACTTGTAATATTACAACATGTCATTGCATTTATTACATCTCCGCGTAAGTAAACGTATGTATATGACTGAAACTTCTGTACAAGCGAGCCACGAAATGTTAACAAGTGAGTGCAGCTCTTGCATCATTGTAATCACTTGTAAGTGGCCTGATTGTAAAACTAATTTAATAGTCGTCCTGGATTACATTAAATTGAATCTTACAGTGGTATTGGTTTTTCTACATAAATAATGTTAAATGGAAATTGTAAAAAAAAAAAAAAAAATTAATATGAAGCTATGTTGATGGGTGGCAAACACAATAATTATTTGTAGCAAAAGTTGAGCAAAGAAATAATTATTGAAACAAAAAAACCACCTCACTGCAGTAGGTTTATTTTGAACAGACGATCTTTCGAATTCGATGTACGTTGCAATCGCTCCATAAATAGCGTTTTGATTTAATTTTAGCTTATAATAGTTAGAAAATGTTAAGCTAACTTAAACAAAGGTAAACCTAAATATTAATGTATTGTTTCATACGGCAAATAACATAACACAAATTTTCTTTTACCTCTTAGCCTAGCTATGACTGAAGTTATCTGCCAAATTTTAAACATTATGTCGTAATTGTTTTAGGAAATGTTGTGTTTTCTTCTTTAAGTAAAAACAAATAGTAAAAAACATAAATCAAGCATTTGTCCTATCCCGGAATATATGTACCTAGCTGTGCCCGCGACTCCGCTCGCGTGGACTACAGAATTATTGTTTAGGTTTTTTTTTTTTAAAGTCTATGCTTTTTATACTTTTTCCTGACAATGTCTGCGCTTGCTTTTAAATTTCAACGAGAGCAAGGTGAAAAACTTCGTCATTGGATGTTGCTTGTGAATTAAATTGTAAAAACGCTTATTAGTATTTCTCCGTTATAGATAGATATACGCTACCGCGAAGTTTTTTTTAAGACTTTTTATTCTACACAATTATATATAACATGATATTGTTCCATATCTAACAGTTCAGACGGCCAATTTCAAGAGAGCGCGCTGGCGGCAAACTTTTTACCGACTTGATTCACTATTATTGTCACTGCTTATTCCTTATGTTACTTTACGTGACAAAATATTTACTTAAACCTGGCCGGAAAACATAGCTATGAATTTTTAAAAAACACGTAAATAGTATACGTGGTTCTCGAGTGATAAGCGCACTTCCAGACAGACAAAGAGACGTTGAGTTTTATAATATGTATAGAAAAGGCAAATTTACTATTGTTTTTTAAAGTTAACTCAACTAAATTCTAAGGGGGTTTCTTTCTTAAAATTTTGGGATAAATTCACCAAAATTGTTTGAATTGTGTATACGATATTTAAAAATGTATATATTAAGTATACATTCGATAGTATTATCTCAACCACAAGTAAAGTAATAACCAGTAGCTTGTAGAAGTACGCAAAAGTATGTTAGCCAAACTAATGTATGAACTGTTTACAAGGGAAGAGAGTAATAACCATGAATGTTTTCAGATGGATTAAAAAAATGATTTTATCTCAAATTCTTAAAATTTATGTTTCTCTGAAATCCAAAGCTAATGACAGCGATTTGAATACAGACGTGGTACTAATCAAAGAAAATGTTTTTCCATCGACTTTGATAAAGCTGTAACACAATTATTTTTTATCCGTGGCATAACTCATATTAACTCTAAGTTGTATAAAAAGCTCTGAGAAATGCAGCGTAAAACTAGTGTGATGTAGGAAACACAGGAATACTTCGTTTTCCGTAACAGGCATGTGTATTCGACAAGTCACGCTCTCCATACAAGTTGGGTTCTAAAATAAATTTCATGTAACTCCTTATATTTCTGAAATGTATGGGAGAGTTGGGTAGCCCCGGCCGGTGGGTATCCTCTGCCAGTGTTAGTTTCAAACAATCTAACGCACGTAGGTAAACAAATAACACGCCACAACGACCGCAGCGCCATTTAGCCGTATCATCGAATCAACCCGGAGGCGACCGCCGAGCGAACAACACGTTACAATCGTTCATTTACCTGTGCCTATATTGTGGTGTGCGCTGTTTACATTTTTAACTTGGTTATTGTTTATAAAATGTAAGTACTTCACCATGATTTATTTATTGTCCTTTAAGATGTTGATTCAAGTGTATAAGTTAGGTTTATAATTTAGGTTATCTTTATTGACATTGTCGATATTAAATAAAATCATAGAATGTGGCGATCGGGTACTACCGGACACGATGTTGTCGAGTAACCCCGGACATTTTTGGATGGATAAATGTTTAGTTATGTTAATGTAATGTTAAAGCAAGTGTGTAAAATGTTGTTGTCTTTTGCAGAATTACGTCAAAATTGCCAAAAGTCAAGGGAAGAATTACACACAGAGGAAATTGGGATGAAAATAAAATGAAACAGGCTAAACTATCTGTCCAGAAAAAACGACATCTGTGAGAGAAGCAGCTGAGAGATATAAGGTGCCTAGAGCAAATGAATTGCTCAAACAGTTGAGCCCTTTTCCTGGTGCTTCTAAGAACGTCTTGCAGTGCGTTCCCGAAAAACACAAAATAGTGAGATTCTGACATCTTCGCCGTTCAAAAACGCACTGACAGAGAAAAAGGTTGCAACCAATAAAAACAAGGCGGCAGTTAATAAAATGAAAACATAGAAGAACATTCACAGTTTGGTTCAGCAACAAAGAGACTAGGACACAGAATGCATAATTTGCGGAGAAATTTTCCAAGAAGACTGGATCCAGTGTCATAAATGCGAAGACTGGACGCATGAAGCGTGTGTGGACATTGACCCTTCGGAGGAATACAACTTTTGTGATGTATGTAAGGCCAAAAACTGTTTGTTCATCATTAAGTCTATGTCCGGGGCTACCCTCCAAAAATGTATCCACTGAAATTTGAAGCCTGATTTAAAGACTTGATATAAGCTAAGATAATGAACATATCAGATTGTTACTTAATTAAAATTGTGAGAGATATGTTGTATTTCCATTCTAGTATAAAAATAAAGATTTAATTCTGTTGATTTTCAAAATGTCATGAGTTTTATTTATGTGGCCGGGGCTACCCGCCTCTCCCCTACTGCATGAGTTATTTAGCAAGAAAACTGAAAACTCGAGCCGTAAAACCTATATATTTGGCCACATTTGGAGATATGTTCTATGTTTATAGGACCAGTTAATTTTAATCGATTGACACTTAATACAGTATACATGCGGTAAATGTATTTAGATTTTAATATATGTGGCTGAAATAAATTTAATATTCCAGTAGTTATATTTTAAATGGTATATAATTATTCAAAACCTTATGATGTAAGAAAATTTTACAACTATAGTTTAATTAAATTTAATCTTAATTTGTAGTGTACATGTTGGATTAAAACCATTACTTTGATTTTCACGTCAGTTCAAGTGTTTGTATTGTTTGAACGTGAATGGATGTTTGGAGCATTTCAAAATATGACTTAAAATATATATTTTTTTATGTTCTTGTTTCAGACAATCGTTTCACGATGCTGAAGTGAGGTTTCGCCCTTCAACGCGTGAACGTTAAAGAGGAACTACGACACTTCTCCGCTGCGATGCGCTGTGCACACTGCGTCGTCGATGACCTTGACGCAAGTGCTCTGCTGTCGCCGAGTCGGTCGGTGGCTGGCGTTGTCCAGCCGGTTGTCGCTCCCCGAGCACAGAGATCCTGGCCAATCAGGCACGTGGAGGCACCACAGGGCGGGCTGAGGAACCTCACCTGTTACCGCTGCTCTCACATCCGCCTGTCACCGCTCCAGTCTCTTCCTACTGTCCGGCCGAGACAAGTGAAATATGTGAACTGCACAGTATCATACCGTCCGCTTCCTTTCTCTGTTCCTCCTGCCCGCAACACTTTGGCAAGCATGGAAATGCTCTACTGCAGGTGATCAGCGTACATGGTCTCCATGCTCTGAGAAAAAAAAAATTATGGTTATAGGAATCATATAGATTGTTAAAATAGTGACAGCTCTCTGGCAGGTTGTAGGTGCAATCTAAATATTATTAACATGAACAGTAAGACCAACAGGACTAGTTGTTGTATTCCTGTATTTGCTACTGTACATTCGGTTGCTACAGCGGGACCAGAGCACTGCATTTCTATTACGAAACAGATGGTTCCTCCGACAGAACCTCTTCAACAATATTTGGATTGTTCCCACAACAATCAGTATTTTAATAACCAACCAGAATGATCTGTTTTTAGTACTGAAGAGTTCTGTAATCGGGCTTGAGGGTGGCTTCAACAAGATATTTAGTTCGGTGATTACAATCTAAGTTGTTGTGGGAGGAATAATTCAAATATTGCTGAAGTTGTTGTGTTGGGGGGTACTATACGAACGCGATGGTTCGCAGTAGCAACCATGTGTACAGTAAAGAGAAAACAATCGTAGACAGGAATACAACAAACAGTTACGTTAGTATTCCTATCTGCGTATGTTAATATTTTTATGGCACCTTCATGGTTACTACTATTTGTTAAAGCATAAATAGCTGGCACATTGTTAAACTTCCCATGTACGTGGTTTGATGGTGGTTCCCAGGTTTGTGCTCGACATTCCGGTGTAGGCAGTGTTACACGTGCATATATTTCCCCTACTCGTAGTTCATCGCCTTCTCTCATTGCCCTCCCTCCCTTCTTCCATCCTTGGCTGCACACATCACTTGGTCGAGTAGTTAGAAGTTCAGCGGTTCTCAAAGAGTGGTCCGCGAGCCATCAGTGAATATTTATGAATATATCTGAATATTACTGTTGCCACTGACAAGAAATACCTGGCTCTAAATTTTGGTGTTACAGTTTCTTCCAGGCTGTTTATCATGTCTTTTTGTGTTTTCAATTATATAATAAAATGGCAGTACTTTTTTTATTAATTTCTTTTCTAGAATTAAACAAAGTAACCATGTTATTTTACGGTATTAAATTTTATGAGCTATTAAATAATTATCCGTACATTTTTGGTACTTTACACCATTTAGGCAACGATTAATATACAATTTCAGGCGTTGGATCACACAAAATGTTTGTTCGGAACTGTACAAATGTCAACATAACACTCTGCCATACGTCGGGACCAATATAAACGTGGATATGTGTGCTTTCATTGGCAGAATCTGTTTATGAGACTGCAGGATATAANATACGTCGGGACCAATATAAACGTGGATATGTGTGCTTTCATTGGCAGAATCTGTTTATGAGACTGCAGGATATAACATCAAGAAAGACTGATGTCTCCCATACGTTAGGGACTCACCTTATTGGACGTTTATTTCTAGTATGTACAGTGTAGACCATTAAATTCCCCTTTGCTGTACAGCGTCTTATATGTAGACCACCATACCCTAAAAGTATTAATGGTAGTGGCGTCGAGGTAGGTAATCCGTGTACAGTCTATTCAATTTTTCTTCACACTTTTTTAATCTAACCTTTTAGAAATCGCCTCCTGTATGACGTGTTTGGTTACTTCCTAAATATGGCATATATCACAAGCGTTTTTTACTTCTACTATCGCAAAAGATCGTAATTTTTAGTAAAATCAAATAAATTTTTTACTTATAATTTGTATATANATACGTCGGGACCAATATAAACGTGGATATGTGTGCTTTCATTGGCAGAATCTGTTTATGAGACTGCAGGATATAATATCAAGAAAGACTGATGTCTCCCATACGTTAGGGACTCACCTTATTGGACGTTTATTTCTAGTATGTACAGTGTAGACCATTAAATTCCCCTTTGCTGTACAGCGTCTTATATGTAGACCACCATACGTGGCGTCGAGGTAGGTAATCCGTGTACAGTCTATTCAATTTTTCTTCACACTTTTTTAATCTAACCTTTTAGAAATCGCCTCCTGTATGACGTGTTTGGTTACTTCCTAAATATGGCGTATATCACAAGCGTGTTTTACTTCTACTATCGCAAAAGATCGTAATTTTTAGTAAAATCAAATAAATTTTTTACTTATAATTTGTATATAANTTTTACTTCTACTATCGCAAAAGATCGTAATTTTTAGTAAAATCAAATAAATTTTTTACTTATAATTTGTATATAAATTATATTTTATTTATAATAAATACTAATAAAAACAGCGGAAAAACATGTGTGTTGGTAATGCCTCGTGAGAAATAGTTCTTATGAAAAATGTTATTACACCAACTGCGCACGAATATGTTGTATAGTCCTTTTGGTGTAAATTTATAGACTTAGTTAAGCTTTGTTGGGATGAGTCGGAGGAGTATCCTAGAAGTATAACTTCAGCAGGACTTCAGACAAGTTGGAAGTAACAGTGAATAGAGTAGAGATTGGTATTCTGCTCTTAAGGAGTACACAGTAAATCAAACGTTTGAGAACCACTAATTTTAAAGTTGTCTCTAATTTGCATTCGATAGCTCATGGGTTCATCTTGACAGGCTTTTTTTTTTCAGCACATTAGATTTCCAACCCCACTTAAAGCGAGTTCTTATGTATTTTAAATTGCATCTCTATGAATTTCTCAAATTCTTCACCCATCCTGATTAACTTAATTACTTGAAGGGAATAAAGATGGTTGTTGTTTTCCGTCCGTTACCAATTTCATTAGCTAATAAAACCTCTTCTAGTTGGTTGTCTGTGAAATCAATAGTGTAAATACTATTTCCATGTGGAACTTAAAACAATTATATATTTTATAATAAAAATATAAGAACAATAACTGAAATTGTATCCTGTTTTTCGTATTTACCCACTTATATTGTAAGTCATGGGCTATGTATTCTGAACACAGTATGTTCCTACAAGTCTTCTAGTGATTTGCCAAGTGCGTTATTTTTAAACTCTTTTTATTTTATATAGAATGGCAATAAATGAGTAATATAAATCCAGCGACTGTGTTTCCGAATAAATAAAAAAAAAGAACTTTTCGAGAATGTGTGCTGTGTAATTGTATATCAATTAGTTTCCAGCTCAGAATGGCCAGAGCAATCGGTCTACATATCTGTGCACACCCATGTGTCATAAACACCTGCTCCGCCATGCAGATTTGCTGGTGGTAGTAACTTCCGCTCAAAACGAAAAGCTTATTAAATAGTAGTTTCGGGAACTACCTTGCAGGTTCTTCAATAAATCCGTGGGGAAATTTGTGAAGATTTTTCATTGCAGTCACTTACCTCGGTTCTAAAATCTAGCATTGCATGTGCAGGAAAATTCTAGAATCCACAACTTTGTATGCATACAACCAGTGGCTCTGACGAAGCAAGGTGGAAAGCGCATAGCACAGTCGAGATACATGAAATGGGGTTTCCAACGTCAGTATGTTTGCATAATAACTGAGATGAGATAAGACTTGTGTTTGGGTTTTACTCTGAGAGTTAATGAATCACAAAAATTCTTGCAGAAACTGCTTTGCATTATTTTAACGAAAGCGACTTCAATTACAGCATGTGCACACTTAAACTGAAGTACACTGAGGAAAAAGTTTTGTTCGAGCCAACAAATGACTTGTTTGTAGAGAGCCAAAAGTATATATAGTTCTCCCAACAAAATATTTCGTTGAGTAAACTTGAAAGGTAACAAAATTAATGATGTGCATCTAACAAAATACCCGCTTGCATAGGTATACAAAACCTCTGGATTGTGCCAAAATAAATTAGACTATCAACATAATATTTGGTTGAATCAACTGTGTGTATTTATTTCACCACTAATTTTTATTGCCTTCATTCGAAAATACAGCTCAAGAGTTTGTATGTTTGTGAAAATTAGGATAGTAGCAGTGTTTGTTGGTACTCTTATTCCTAGATACGTAATAACGGTTAAAATATGGCTAATTATTTTGACTTGCCACAACTCAATTAATGTTAATGGATGATATATTAACTGTAACTGGTAGGGCTAGGTCTTTCAGAAGTTGAAAAGAAATAGACAATTGCAATTTTGTTTCTTTTTGTATGTATTTGAATAGTTTGTAGTATATTTCTGACATTTAGTAAAATTTCATTACGTTGTTCTTTCTAAACTTTTCATTTAAATATTGCTATCTCTGGCGCAAAAATAAGATTACTAAGTAATATTGCCAGACAATATATGAAGGAACAACTTCCTTACTAGGAGGAAGGCTACCTGATTTAGCAACGTTTAAGGAACTTTAATCACTTTTTAGTATTTTCAACTTAACCGAGCTCATTCATTTGATACTGCGTGTCTCCACAGGTGCATAAAGTGTTTATATTCTCACATCACAAAGCAAGCACTTTGCGTTCCAAGGTGTACAAAAAATATGTTATTTGAAGNATAAAGTGTTTATATTCTCACATCACAAAGCAAGCACTTTGCGTTCCAAGGTGTACAAAAAATATGTTATTTGAAGGTGCAGGCAAGTATGCTCTTCCTGTTCTGTGGAAAGTACCACCAAGCTTTCACACATAGAAGCAGTTTGTGTTTACACTCTCGTTATGTTTGGGAACAGGGAAATGGAGAACTATGCAATGTAATCCCAGTGGCAGATCACTATCTNGTTTACACTCTCGTTATGTTTGGGAACAGGGAAATGGAGAACTATGCAATGTAATCCCAGTGGCAGATCACTATCTTCGAGGTCATTGCCGAAGCTAAATATAAAGCACTGTATAGGTTGCTCGCGGTAAACTGGGCACTTTTGAAATCCCTGCTTAAGATATACTTTATGCAAACTGTGTACACTTCCACCATGTTGTGGCGGGTTGTCACAACCCCCTCCCCCGATGAAAAGTATTCAACCGTCATGAATGTACGCTGAAATTACCTTACCTGATGATGCCGGAGAAATGGAGGCCCTCATCAGAGCAGCGGGTGTCTCGTCCAGATGAACAGCTGGTC
>NQII01000624.1:651856-665952 GCA_002778355.1 Clitarchus hookeri | reverse complement strand
AAAAAAAAAATTACATGGTCCTGACCACTTTATTAATGCGTCGGTCAAGTGAAATTAAAATTATTATAAAAATTACTATTTTATGAATTTCCTGATTACTACACTCGTATACTTAAAAAAACAGAAAGCATAAGACGTCAGTTCAGTAATCACACATGTTTAACTAACACTTTTAATTCATTTCAACGTTGAGATATTGAACTAATTTCCCTCTGACTTAACCAAATTTATTGGGAGCATACCAATCACTGCGCCGTTTGAAATAGATGAAAGTAGGTGGAGTGAAATTTTTCAGAGGTTGATTTCAAAAATGCTCACTTAACGATGAANAGAGGTTGATTTCAAAAATGCTCACTTAACGATGAACAGCTTTAGCTTGGGTGCCGTCAATGGCTGAAACTGTGCACATCTTTACTTTAGTTATTTTAATATTTTGAATATTTACCTGTCTTCTAAATCACCTTTTCCATATATCGTGTTTATTTACTGTTATATTTTCACGTTTTTAAACAAAATTATAGGTAGCGGTCCTGATAAATCACAAGCAGCGATATAGAGTCTACCTGATCACGATGTATGCACCTACGTTGATTATACAGAATGAGTATCGCTCTTGTGTTCAGTTGTCAACCTTCCGTAGAAATCAAGCAGAGTATCTGGCAATGCACGGATTGTCGTTCTCTGGCAGGAAGATCTTTTAATGCACGACATTTCTAACAGGGTCTTGGTGTCGTTGTGCAAATATAATACAGTGGCGGGAGGGTTATGCATAAAGGTCAACAGTGACGTCACGTCAATGCTTCTGCAGCTCCTGGATTACAAGGACTCGTCAGAATAAAGCGCCTTAACTTCGGAGGAACTTCCAGGCAGATGCAAATATACACGTGTCAAACAAAACCATCCGTTCATGGCTCTAGTGAGATCATGATGCACATAGAGATGGCCAGCACTGACGCTGAATCATAAAACTGCATTGTACTCGGGAGCGATNTAGTGAGATCATGATGCACATAGAGATGGCCAGCACTGACGCTGAATCATAAAACTGCATTGTACTCGGGAGCGATGGATCACCTTTAGTGTACACCTCCCAAACATCGCTCGCATAGTACACAGACTAGATGAGCTTCCTGACTGGAGCATGTCAGTCTTAGCAAACTTAAGCTACTATCTTTGCTACACAGCTAAATATGCTCTGTAGGGAGGTGGTTTCATCACAATTTTAGCAAGCCAGTATCCTAACTATATTTATATATATATATAAATGCGAAAGTGTGTTTGGATGTTTGTTTGTCCCTCTTTCACGTCGCAACGGAGCAACGGATCGACATGATTTTTTGCACAGAGATAGTTGGAGGATCGGGAAGTGACAAAGACTACTTTTTTATCCCGAGGAAATATCTTATTTAAATTTTTTATTGAAATTCTTATTGGAAAATGAAAAAGTACACAAACGGAATAACAATGCAACGTCCACAATGCAACGTCGACAATGTAACGTCGCNTATTGGAAAATGAAAAAGTACACAAACGGAATAACAATGCAACGTCCACAATGCAACGTCGACAATGTAACGTCGCAACCGAGCAACATATCGACGTAATTTCTTGCACAGAAATAGTTGGAGGGCTGAAAGGTGATATTGGCCACTTTTTATCGCAAGGAAATATCTCAAAAAATTTACAAACGATAATAATAGTTAATTAAGTCGGAAAAAAGTTTGCCGCCAGCGCGCTCTCTTGCAATGCGCTGTCTAAACCATTAAAGATGGAACAATATCNAAAAGTTTGCCGCCAGCGCGCTCTCTTGCAATGCGCTGTCTAAACCATTAAAGATGGAACAATATCATGTAGTAAATAATTGTGTAGAATAAAAAGACCTAAAAAACTCCGCGGGAGCATATATCTATCTATAACAGAGAAATACTAATAAGAGTTTTTACCAGAGGTAAAACGTTTCCCTCCTTCATTACCAAATTTACGGTGCGCATGTCTCTATTCGCCTGGAACGATTTCGGAAAACCATGGAAAGCCAAAATGAGAATGGCCGGGCTGGGATTCGAACCCCGGTTCTCCCGAAAGCGAATGCATTGGCTTGCCCCTGCACTACTTCGCTCAGGCCGTACCATGAAAGATCGGCGGCTGCGCTTCTGTACTGCAGCAAGAGTTGACATAGGCTACTTTTTATCCCGAAAAAATATCTCATTCCCTCAAAAAAAAATGTTTGTAAAATTAGCACTCGGGGTACAATGCTGCGTCAATGCTCGATATATCGATACTTATAGATATGTCGATACTTATATATAAGTATCTATATGGAAAATAACTTTTAAATTGATATGTAACTGAAAAATATATCGGTCCTTGCTATATGTAGCCTAATTATTTTATAAATTCGAAAGTGTGTTTGTTTGTTTGTCCTTCTTTCACGTCGCAGCTGAGCAACGGATCGACGGGGTTTTTTGTACAGAGATAGTTGGAGGGCCGCAAAGTGGCATAGCCTACTGTTTATCCCGAAAAAATTTCTCATTCATCAGGAAAAACATTTTAGTAAAAATAGAGCTCGGGGTACAATGCTGCGTCAATGTAAGCTGTTAGTGTGGGACGAAAGCACAATGTCACAAAGAGGCCCTGCGATAAAATGTACGTATTTAGATTAGAAAAAAAAATCAACAAATAACTTCATGCTGAATATTCAAATGTAAAAAATAAAAGTACTTTTAAATTTAAAATATTTGTCTAGTGATTATTTATCTCATAATTAACACTATGTAAAATTCAACTTTTTTTTAAAAAAAACCTTAACAATAATTATGTAGCCAACGCGGGTGGAGCCGCGGGCACAGCAAGACATTCACACCAAAATTCATTGAGAAGATTTAGATTGTTAAAAATAATCGTACAATAATTTTCAACGTCCTTACACCATCATATCAGCCAGGAGTTCATCAAACGATACAACTTTTTGTTTAACACTTTGTACTCTGTAAACTTTATACACTGTTAACGATTAAAAGAGAAGTTTTGAAATACACATTCGAAAAATATCAGTGCCTCTACCTGTATTTTACGGGCACACTGACTGCAATGCGCCCAGTAATGTTGGCAAGGACGGAGGGAAAGTATTTCCATGTCGTAACTTCGAATTACAATTGTTAGGTAAACATTCATTAATACTAGAATAATTTAGTATGCTTTCAATTATTTTTATTGTAAAATTAAGCAAATTTGTAAAATATTTACTTTTCTAGCGTTGCTTTGTTTCACTTGACTGGCGTATGAGTAAAGTGATCAGGCCCATGACGATGTTAATTTTACATATGGTGGAGGAATACATAATGTGTGCACAAGTATATACTACACGGGGCTTTAAAAATGCTCAGTTTACGTGAACAGCTTGTACTAGCATTTAAGACAAGCTACAACTTTGTCACTTATATCCAACGTTATTTGAACGACATTTATACCGGCATAAGCTTTCCCACTTACTCCCGTCCTATTGATTCGCACCACATTTGACACTTTTAATCCACTGGATAAAGTTCGTTACTGGCTGTCTGTCAGCCAAGGGAGTTTTGAGCTGATACGTCTCCCTATCAAATATCGTTTCATCTAAAAGGTAACACAATCGATATTGTTCAGGCAGAGATGGTGTACTAGCCAGGGTGCCCCCATCCCACCACGTCGATCCGGGCTCGATCCCCGGCGGGTTCACTCCCGGATTCTCGCATGTGGTGAACGTGCTGGACGATGCCTGCTTGCCCGCGGGTTTTCTCGGGGTACTCCCGCTCTTTCATTCCAGTCCCGCTTCATCCTAGAGTATTGTAGCATGTCATGTCAGGAGATGGCGGGCACCTACGTGTCCCAGCTTTGAAAGCCAGTCATTAGGTGGGTATCGCCTCCGCACACGAAATTTAGTATCTTATTTATTATAAATATGGTGCATTCGAACTGCAATTAAAATATAATTTTTAGTGTTGGTGTGCTCTAAAGGTATTTTAAGATTCCGACAATTTTCAACGAAAGAGCGGAAATACATTCATACGAATTTGGTTTTCAGCGGCTGAGAAGATTTTTCTTTTTTGTTACAGTCCGGGCTACGCTCGTGTATAGTGTTCTATTTTGTAACATACCCTCTTTTGTACTGGCGTCACTCAGGAGGTCAATAATTCGCGAGTTTGTTGGTCATCGAGTGGGGTGGAGAGATTTGGGTGGCCCTCACCGTCGAGGTCCTGAGAACCGATGAGGGTGAAGCGAAGTGAGTATGGAGCAGTGCCGGAATGAAGGGGCGGATAAAAACAGGAGATCCCGAAGAAAACCCGCCAACCAGTGGCATCGACCGGCACGATTTCCACATGCGAAAACCCGGGAGTGACCCCGCCGAGAATCTAACCTGGTTCGCCAAGGTAGAAACTGGTTGTCGATGCCACTAGTAGTGCTGGTATAGGATAAACAAAACATTTACTTCCATTGGTCATCAGAACACCCTCGACGAGTTGCACACGTTCTCCGACGACGAATGGGGACCACCCTGACAAGACTATCTTTCACTGCCATGTCACGGATAATTAATGCGTACTGGAACGCCTTGGGAGAAATTTCCTTCTAACAAAAGACCTTGAAAAAAGCCGTTTGTAACTGCATTTTTTCTAGAATTTTTACATTATCAGGTAATCTTATTTTATACTGTTTTTTTTTTTAGTTTAATTTGGAACTTGTTTCTGTTGGTGTGTCCGAAAGACTATCCATTTGCACAATTTTCCAGAATTTTATACTCACTCTATTTAGTTCCATAAACGTGGAAGATGGAAAAAGTAGTTGTCGTTCATATAGGCCTACTACAATTATGAAAATATATATACTAATACTACATTTCAAGTAAGTAACAAACTTAGAAGCTCCTAATTGCAATCAGAAAGTTGAGTCTGCGTTAAAAATATTTTGTCAAATATTATGTTTGGGCCTTGTTAAGTTTATTCGGTAGCATTTACAAATTCCTCCATCCAAATATTTATTTAAAGCTTAAGACTTTCCAAAGCCCAGTAACAATTTGAAGCATTTATTTTAAAGCAAACGTCTGTATACTAGAAATTTGAAGCAGAATGAGAGATTTAACTTACACATTTTTACTTTGTACTAGCAGAATGCACTGAATTGGTATTGGTTACATACTATATCACGTTTAAGATCTGTTAACCCCAGCAATTTAAACAAAACCGATGAAGATGTACTGTTGTGTTTGTCCTGTGCTTTATAAGTGACAAGTGTAGTTAAATTGTATTATGACTCTGGGGAAATGTGTAGTAATTTGGAAATTATGAAATGGATAGTTTTAAATAAAATATGCAAATTTTTTCTAGAAAACTATAAATTTAAAATATTTCATAAACATTACTGTGCCATATAGTCTTTACAAAGATAATTAAAAATTTTCTTCACTAATAAAACACATGTATGTGTTATATAATGTATGTATATACATACTTAAGGCATTGAAAACAAAAACAGGTTTGTGATCAATTTTAAAAGCATACTACTGGGATGCTATGGCCCGGCATTTTTCCAACAATTACGTAGTGTGTCACGTTTAATGTAAATATAATTAGTGATTTTGTAATTGGTGAAGTAAAATTTATTAATATCAACTAAGAATCAATTTTAACATATAAAACGTGTACACAATTTGAAGGTGCGATGAAACTAACTTATCCGGGAAATATACCATAAATAACTCAACCACCTATTGGCAATACCCNATGGATAGTTTTAAATAAAATATGCAATTTTTTTCTAGAAAACTATAAATTTAAAATATTTCATAAACATTACTGTGCCATATAGTCTTGACAAAGATAATTAAAAATTTTCTTCACTAATAAAACACATGTATGTGTTATATAATGTGTGTATATACATACTTAAGGCATTGAAAACAAAAACAGGTTTGTGATCAATTTTAAAAGCATACTACTGGGATGCTATGGCCCGGCATTTTTCCAACAATTACGTAGTGTGTCACGTTTAATGTAAATATAATTAGTGATTTTGTAATTGGTGAAGTAAAATTTATTAATATCAACTAAGAATCAATTTTAACATATAAAACGTGTACACAATTTGAAGGTGCGATGAAACTAACTTGTCCGGGAAATATACCATAAATAACTCAACCACCTATTGGCAATACCCAATTTTTAAAGAATTATACAAATATGAAATATTTTAGAAATTATAATTGAGGAAAACATAAACAATTAACTGAGCGAATTATCGTAACTTATTTGTGTGGGATTTGTATGGGTATATATTATAAAATTTGCCTTTGCCTAGCCTTTGTGATCTCAAAATTGTTATTTGTAAACNTATCCGGGAAATATACCATAAATAACTCAACCACCTATTGGCAATACCCAATTTTTAAAGAATTATACAAATATGAAATATTTTAGAAATTATAATTGAGGAAAACATAAACAATTAACTGAGCGAATTATCGTAACTTATTTGTATGGGATTTGTATGGGTATATATTATAAAATTTGCCTTTGCCTAGCCTTTGTGATCTCAAAATTGTTATTTGTAAACTTTTACTTGAAGTGTATGCAATAAACCATACAACAACAGAATTTAGCGATTTTTTTAAAGTAAGGAATCGTTTTGCGAAGTTATTTTATTTCTGGGTGTTTAATGAACGTGCTTAGAATTGCTACAGTTTAAAATTGTTTTGTGTGATTAAATTACAGAGGTAGAGTTAATAACACTTTTACCCCATTCTAATTGAACTATAACTAATAAGGTTTCCTANTTACTTGAAGTGTATGCAATAAACCATACAACAACAGAATTTAGCGATTTTTTTTAAGTAAGGAATCGTTTTGCGAAGTTATTTTATTTCTGGGTGTTTAATGAACGTGCTTAGAATTGCTACAGTTTAAAATTGTTTTGTGTGATTAAATTACAGAGGTAGAGTTAATAACACTTTTACCCCATTCTAATTGAACTATAACTAATAAGGTTTCCTATTTAACCCCGATGGTTAAAGTAAAGTGACTCAGTTATGTTTAGTGTATTTCTGTAATAAAAAATACGCTTTTTTTTGTCTTATGGTGGCCCGTTTGNTCTTTAACCCCGATGGTTAAAGTAAAGTGACTCAGTTATGTTTAGTGTATTTCTGTAATTAAAAATACGCTTTTTTTTTGTCTTATGGTGGCCCGTTGGTTTTGACGGTCACAAGGGTTTAACATAGACACACGCAATAATAAACCATAATTGACCTTGTTGGGCTGTCAGCCATATGAAGTAGAGATAACCTCTCCCAGTAAACCTTTTAAAAGGGTGTAAGAANATTGACCTTGTTGGGCTGTCAGCCATATGAAGTAGAGATAACCTCTCCCAGTAAACCTTTTAAAAGGGTGTAAGAACGAAGATTTCAGAAGCTTAAAATAAAAGTAAAATTCTTCATTCGCCTGTAATCTTGAAGTTGAAGTAAACACCACGCTTTTATCGCCAAATAAAAAAGGAAGGGAAAAGGAAGCACAAAATAAAGTAATGATTGCAGAATTATTTTTCGCAATTGTTTTATTTTAATCTACTTCTTTGCTGTATTAAAAATGATTTCTTTGGTAATTTGCCCTATATACAGTGACAGGGAAATTTTGCGTTTTAAACGACCTGTAGGCTATACTTCACGGTCCTGTGTATTTTTGAGCCTCAGCTCTCTGTTCATTGGCTGCTACCCCAGTGTATAGCCAGTTTTACCTCAGACCAGGTAGCACGAGATTCGGTGCTTGTTATCTTACAAGGTATGTTACTGGCTCAGAGTTCTTCTGGGCGTATCCAATAAACTTATCCAACTGCAAACACATTACTAGAGACCTGAAAAATTCGCGGATTCATTTCGGGAAAAGCTATAATTTGAAACACGTGTGTTTATAAAACTTCAGCCATTGGTCCACACGGTGATTGACACCTTCTGGAGAAGGCTGGCCCAACCGTCGCCTTCTACTGTGACAACAGACGACCAATGTGCGGTTGATATCGGCATATTTGTACATAAGACTGAAGAGTTTAGCCTGCAGGTCATTGAACTCGCGAATTTTTCTGGTCTCTACACATTACAGAAATACACATATGTTTGAGGTTTTGCTTGCCCTGATATGAGCTCGCGAAATTTTCCAGTTCCTGCGTACGCATTCTCTTGTCAGAAGTCAAGTATGCACTTGTTTCACATGTTAAGATTCAGCAGGTATGTAAAAATTTCATTTGATAACAGTACACAACTTTCTATATTCATTTTTAGTTATTGTTTGACTTATAAAAACTTTTAAAGTAATTATTTTTCAGTTATTTAAAGAACAAAGATTCAACCAGAAGGTGTATTCAGATTTCAAATGTCGCATCACAGTACTCGACCAAAACTTGCACCTCTGCTGGAATATTTTTCTGACTACAAGTACAATCCCGTGTAGTTAAGTGAAGTTGAGGGCCTGCGGCTCCTTTGCTTCTTTCAAGATTCAAGTTTAGTGGGAGTCGGGCATGGATTGTTCTAATTTAAAACATTGTATTATCTACTATATTTTAAATCATTCTTAAAAATTGAACGAATATACTGTGATCTGTTTTCAAACTATATCGAAGGCAGCTAAATATAAGTGACGGAATGTTATATTTTAGAAATAGTTATTGCTTTTTAAATGTAAAATGGTTGATAGAGAAGACTGGTAATATTGTTTTCTGTTGAGAAGCAAGAGTAGAACTTTTACATGTTATTAGTGTTTCCAATTTATTCCAGAAGAATTGTAAGTTATAAACAACAAAATAAAGAAAATTAATTTTTGTAATATAGTACATCGGAATTTATATAATTACAGGTTTGTATTGAAATGAACTGAAGATATGTTTCTAAGAGACTATAAAAGTGTGGGTACTGAGAAATATTCTTGGTTTTTATTTGTTCATAAATAATGCTGTGAGATAAATGGAGATAGTAAACTTTTAATTTACACCAAAATTTACGCTACTTAAAATACGACCCATTCAACTTCGTACTAAAAAAAAAGTATGTATAATAAACATAGTTTGGGTTTAATATTTTTAACCAAATAAAAACTTGTCTTTTTTAGTCAACTGTATTTGGTTTAAAAAAAAAATATGTTTGCTCATAACAGGGCATAGTATTAATAAATCAAGATTAAATTAGTAGAACACAATCACATTTGTTTTCATTAAAAGTTTTTTGGGTGAACAATTTATTGTTGTCATTATCGACACAACCGTTTAGAACTACTTGGCCAAGCATTAACATGATGCAAGCAACCTTTTCTCTGGTTGTATTTTCTACTCATGACACAAACATCTCACATCGCTTCACAATACAGAATGGAAGTTCATTCTCCTCTTCTACTCCATTGGGCTTCACATTTGAACCCTCTGTTAGCTCCCTCGTTTCACCCACCCCACTTCGCCAGTCTTGTGTACTTTTACCAGCAGGTATGAGAGCGTCCTGGCTCGTTTTGTTGACACGTGATTGCCATAGCATCTTCGGCTTCAGCCACGACTGCCACTCGCTCGACCGCCCATGCTGATGCTTTCAGGCCGGAGAGCATAGTCGAATGCGAGCAGAGGTAAAGACCTGGCGCTTGAAATGCGTCACGGTTTGTTAGTAATTCACGTTTATTCTGCGAAACTATCAAACACGCGTCCAATGTGCTGATCAACGAAAATAACACGCACTTCAGACGAGGGCTGTTCGCTGCTTTTAAGACGTCCAGCATAATATAAACAACATTTCTGAGTACTCCAAAATGTGTTTCAAACAGGAGTTTCAAATCGTTATATCTCGAAATATACGCATCAGATATATACAAAACTACTCAAAGGTACTGCGTTGATCCTTGCTACAGACTTCCCACCAAGTGTTACCGCTGAAAGTCCCATGGGTACACGCAGTGCGACGAGAACACTGCACACCAGTTCAATGCCGTGCACTTAGTGGCAAAGGAGTACTTTATGCACGAGGCAGTGTCGCCCTTATCGCTTCTGCACCACTCGGCCTCAAACGCGGAAAAAAGCTCGAGGTAGGCGGGAGCCTTAAGGGCGTTGATCACGAAAATTTATTATTTCATATTTGTACGAAATACTCTTCAACTTGTAGACATTACTTGCAAGTATTAATTTCTCACATAAAAAAAGACGGCTGCATATTTTTTGCATAATGGCGTGTCAAAATCGTCATTTTAGTGTTTTTTTTTGTACGAAAAAATAATAAAAACTATCTCACATACGGAAGTGAGACAATTCACATTGAAATAATATGGCAAGAGTTTATTCGAGAAATCTTTTAAATCATGCTTTAAAACGTTTTCGTAATTTAAAAAATGCTTAAAATAAGACCATTTTGTCATATATTTTTTTTTAGCGGTCTATGATTTTTCATAAAATCAATTTTGCTAAGCATACCTTAAAATAAATTAAGGGATGACCTTTCAGTCACCTTTGTTAAATATTCTGAAAATGTTTTCGTTCATTCTATTTGTACGCCAAAAAAAAGGAGAATTTGTGTTTTTCACATACCACGAGGCACAAACTTTGCGATGTAGAACTTTTTATGCGGGGAAAGAGTGCATGCAAGTCATGTCTACAAGTTTAACGGTATTTCGTATAAATATAAAATAATGAATTTTTTGCTACCAAAGCCCTTAAGAAGGCACATTATTTGTGTCTGTAAAATTTCCTTTGTTTGAAGATATATGGATGAAACCTATACGGGTTTAACTCCATAAGTAAAGAGCAAAGAAATTTTAGCATTGATAGGTTACTGCTGGACATAGTTCCTTCAATCTATGTATTAGAAAATAATAACTGGGCAACATTCTTGTTCATCACTAAGAAATTATGACGTATACGCGTATATACGTTTTTTGATAACCCAATATATAATGATGAATGAGTCCGTATTTATTTATTTAGTGTATTATAAAATGAAACTGGATATATTGCCATTCCTATATATAAATAATAGCTGCCAAGTGATGCAAATTTCTATAATATCTAGAGTATAGAAGAATATTTTAAGTGCTCAAAGTACTATTTCCTGCAAGACATGAGTAAAAGTATAAATAAATACTTAAAAGTTTCCACATATTTACATTTACAATACAGTATGTGTGACTTCAGCATTTAAGCAGAGAAATAAAAATAATATTCCCCCCCTTTTTGCCATGATTCTAATACAGATATTGTACCGTGGTGTGTGACATTGATGATAATTATATGTTTGCTTTCAGAAAATATGCGATCTTATTTTAAATCACGTTAACCAACCATGCTCAACGTGGCAGAAATTACCTCAGTGTCTAGTAAATAAGCAAACAAACATAGTGTCCATAAATTATGTTGTAAAATAAATAATCACCTTAGCAAAAAAAACATTATACTGTGGAAACTTAAGTAAAAATTATAATTTTCTTCTCCTACCATAATGCCAGACACTATTAAGCCACTTGGTATCATAAATAATTGATTACTTGTTTGGAAGAATTACTTAAGAAATGGGACACCACGTTCATTTTGCCTAGAAACTGATTCTTAATAATTGTATTTTCAATCATTTATTATTTTTCCGGAGGTAGACATAAATCTAATAAATGAAAATAGTGTAAAAATACAGTGTTAGAAAGAAATTTTTTAATTAAACAAATTGAATTTATAGACAACAAGCAATTGACTTACGGACTAAATATTCAATTATTAATTGCGACATTCATAAATGAACTAAATCACAATGGTGAAATACGTATGGTCCTGAAAGCCTTAGAAACCCTTCAGTGCGCCCCGTACAGTCTATTTAACTTTAATTTTAATTTTAAATTAAATTTTAAATATCAATGCGTATTTTCTTTTACTTGGCCAGTGATTCGCACTAAAAAAAACCACAAATGACAGATACATATTCCAATCATATATTAGGTCACAAACGTTATAAGGAATGAGTTCAAGCAATTGTGGCGTAGTTACGTAGGAGTGTGTTCAGAAGATAACAAGATTGACATAAAAACATGTCCCATGAAGCTAGCACTTACCTGATACTTCTCCAGGCGAACACAAGCAGCTTGATAATAGTACGAATTTGGTAGACTGGTACGAAAGTAGTACCGGAACGTTGGGGAGATGAATAGTTGAAATAATACTTATAGTGAAACTTTAAATTAAACTTGGAATGAGATGTCGTTCAAAACATGATCCCTCTGGAACACACGAACAAGAAAGTTCGCGGAAGATTAATTACTTGTTCCAGAGTCAATAAAACATGGCGCGTAGTATCGGAGAAAGACTTATGCTGTGCACATGTCAGATAGAAAGAGAAGAAGAAACTGCTTGCATATTTAACTGTAGAAAGAAACTTCTTTCCTAATTTCTAAACTACTTTACGTGAATAAAAAAAAATACGAGAGCTCAAGTTCCCGCTGAAATCTCCCCACGCACGGGAGCACACGTCGTGGTGGTGGACTCGAGTCAGAGCGAAGAGTCGGGCAAAAACTGTTGGCGGTAATGGAAGGATACAAAATTGCGTGCTGCGCGGGGGCACAAAGGGGACAAAATTTACTGTGTCAACTTACATCCGGTTTGCAACCTGAGCTGTCTGCAGGAAGCGACTGGCTTCCTGCCAGGCTCGGCAGCGAAGTTAACTCCGAACCATCTCCAATGCATGAATACCAGGGTGAAATTGAATTTCTGAAATAACACAACTATTCTAAAATTGGAATAAATCACCATTGGCCTAAACTTTCCTAACATACTGACACAATTAATCAGGGGAAAATATGAAAATATATAAAATTAGGTAAAATATAAAAATAATGCGCCACCAAATTTTTGGAAAAATTTATAAAGGCGCAATATATCAATAAAATTACTGAAAAATGTCGCGGGATTCACATGGACGTGATTTCACTTCCAACTTGGGGACTGCTGCCGGCCTAGATCGAACTCGTGACTCTAGATCTAGAGGTGGGCATGGAACCGTGACCGAACGCTCGTTGTTCAAAGCGGCAATCGATAACGATACGATGGCGTGGGTAGGCCTTAGTACTACGACCAGCCTGAACGCGCTATCTCACACAAACATAGTCTATTCGCGGTGTCTTCACTCTTTTCGAATCAATCCTTTGAAAAACTACACCATGAATGGCGTGACTGGTTGTTTCCTAAATATACCGTGTATCACAAGCGTATTTTACGTCTCTTAACATAAAAAATGCATTACTGTTTTATTAAATCTAACTTTTACTTATAGGTTATCTATCAATTAAAATAATTCATTTATAATAAATGCGAATAAATACAGGGAGAAAATAGGTGTGTTGGTAACGCCTAGTAAGAAATAGTCCTTGCGCAAAATAGTATTACACTGGATGCACACGAATACGGTGCGCTGTCCCTTTGGTGTAATTTCCTAGACTCGGTTAACATTTATTTGCATGAGGCGGAGGAATATTCTGGAAATAGAACTTTGTTAGGACTTCAGAAAAGTTGGAAGCGAACCCTCAGGACCAGCAAATATTGCGTATTAACTATTTGATAATAGGAAATACACTTTCACATGTAGATTTCCTATCTCATGTCAAATCTACCATTCACAAATCTATGCGCGAAAGCGACATAACATGTGACAAGAAAGGATGATTTCGTACGTGTTATTTGTGATATATAAAGAGTCGTGAAAACAAGACAGCATGCAATACATTTTCCTCGACTCACTAATTTTAAAAGTTTTCTAGCCGTATACGCCAAGCTGCAGAGCAGCGCAAGCCGGATTCGGGGAAGAAGACCCCTCGACGAAAATCGCGCTGCGAAATCACATTTTCCCTTTTCCAGTCTTCTTACAAATATGTCTCTTCTTCTGGTGCCCCGCCTTCTTTGTTGCAAGCTCGCCTTCCGATCCGCCCCCCTCCACCACTCGCACGGTTCGAGACGTCCTTATTCCCCTCGCAAGAAATAAAAAGTATCCGCCGTCGTCCTCGATCTGCCGCACACGTCTCCACACTTGACAAATCGATTTTTTAAGGGAAGGTGATTTCCCGTGTCCCAGCCACATG
>NQII01000624.1:620599-641806 GCA_002778355.1 Clitarchus hookeri | reverse complement strand
GGGCCGGGGGCGGCGACCCTAGTCAGACGCAGGCGGCCAGAAGGCCGACGAAGAGCTGCCGTTGAGTCAGCGGGTGACAGCTGCCGCGCCGCACCTCCGGTACAGCTTGTTCGCGATTAACTGAGCACTTTTGAAATCGACTCACATACTCCCAGTTAAGTTGGTAACGATGGAGGGAAAGTAGTTTCGTGTCGCAACGTTAAATTAAAAGTGTTAGGCAAATTAGTATAATTAGCAAATTTGTAAGATTTTGGCCTTTCTGGTAATTTCAGTTTCGCTTGACCGAAGCGAGAATAAAGTGATCAGGATCATGGGAATGTTGACGATATGTATGGTGGAAGAATACACTATGTGCGTATACAAGTATAACCTAAGAAGGGCTTTCAAAAGTGCTGAGTTTACCGCGAACTGCCTATACCTGGCTGCGCCTTGTTGCGTTGTTGACGACGGCCAGCACCTCCTCTTCACCACGCCATTGTCGAACTGTAACACAGGAAGGAAACATGCCGTTATGAACCACGTCAAAGCGGGCAAGTCAAGCCAACTGCAGCGAAGCTTCGGTATCCAGGTCGAGAGATAAGAGTCCAAAACATGTTGCAACAATTACAGTTTGAGAAACGTAGCACCGAGGGGCCGGTGGGGCTTCCCTCCCTGTGGCGCAACATCCCGCTGCGAAACCACATAACCTTAAATGGGTTCTGTCTGTGAACCAGCGCCGAGAAGTAGATCCCTCAAGACGCAGCTCAAACATGGCGTGTCTCTCGTCGCTTTCCGTCGTATCGATCAACCTACAGCGACGGTGCGTCAAGGTGAGTCTTATGGCGTCTTTGAGTGGCTCAGCATGTCTTGGTCCTCCCTTACAAACAACTTCCATTGTAACTATTACTTTCTATAACTAAATAAATCCCTTTTCAATTTCTTATGAAACTTCAGTTTAGTTACCGCAGACCTTCCCTAGTTAAAATATAAAAATATAACACTACGTTACGCATGCTTAACTTTCATATGTAATAAATTTCGTCGCTCATGTGCATGTTGTATTAGCAAGCGTACACACGTGTCCCTTGCTCTGTTGCAAACTGTCTGCTTAGATGTAACGAGTGAGTTGAGATATTTGGGCGGCCGTTAACATCGAGGTCCTGCGAGCCGATAAGGGTGAAGTGAGGTGAGTGTGAAGCAGCCCCAGAATGCAAGGGTGAGGTAAACGGGATATCCTTGAGAAAACACACCGACCAGCGGCATAGTCCGNTGAAGCAGCCCCAGAATGCAAGGGTGAGGTAAACGGGATATCCTTGAGAAAACACACCGACCAGCGGCATAGTCCGGCACGATTCCCTCATGTGAAAATCCGGGAGTGACCCCGCTGGGAACCGAGCCCGGTTTTCCTAGGTAGGAGGCGAGTAGTCTATCCACTACACCACCGTGGTCCCTTAAATATAACGAGTACTGCCCTTCTCCTAGGAACTCTAACACCTTGAGAAAAAAGTTAAATGCTTGCATTTCAGTGGAGTGTAGCGTAATAACACAAATCATTCTTTTCCGTTTCATTAATCAAGCTGATTAGCTATCCACACAACTAATTTGACTTCCTCTGAATGAATTTTTAAGCAACCAAGGACTTCGGAACTTATTATCACAGTCACATGACAAAGCCAGGTTTTGCAGTGCATATTTGCAGGTCTTTGCAGGATTTAATACTCTACAGATATGACGGACTCCACCCCAAGTACATTGTGTAACACACATTTGGGGATTTGTTAAGACATACATACATGTATGCATTTTCGAATTTATCTTCCTCAATCTGTAACCGCTGTTTGTAACTCTAATTATTTTATCTACGCAAGCAAAAATGTACGAATATGGTAGTTTATACGTATATGTACAGATTTCTTCAGGTGGTTTTATTTTTAGCTAGGGATGTAGAATGACTGTCGGCAAGTAGGAACGTAGGCATACATGTAGGTAAATAAACAATAATTAGGTAATTAGATAGTTTGAAAACTATAACTGTTGGTAGGTGTAATTACAGTAAATTAAATCATTACGCTGGTAGATATCTAAAAAATTAAGTAAATAAACTATAGATGAGTAGTAGATTTTCTGAGCAGGTAGCTAATCGGGTATCCTGCTTTATAAAAGTATTTATTTCAGAAAATACTGTGTTCGAATGCCCAACACGTTTGGCTTTCTATTGCAATGGTTTGTTGCATTACGTTATGGTATGTAAATACTTAAACATAGAAACAAAAGTGTTCATGCACGTGAATATTTTTATTTATAAGTATGAAACTTAGGAGGCATTCGTGAGTTTCAAGGAAGCGAAACAGCGTTTTGAAATATAATCCATCCAGCCAAATAACGACACACGTTGAGGATTATTTAAGGATATATTAATATTTATATAATTTACTACGTGCCATTGTAGGTTTCGAATAAATAGCGCTCTAGAGCTCAAGTTCTCTAGTCTCTAATAACTAAGGGAGATAATTATGCAATCTTGTAAGTTCGTAAGTATGTAAGTAATCTAGTGTGAAAGCCCATAAGCGCATACGTACGCGTTTATTCAAGTGAAGAAGTAAAACATGGCGTCGAGTGGATCAAACACTGTAAATGCGAAGTAATTTTTTTATCACAAGTGTGGAACGTATAATAATGCGGTGCGTAATGGTGTGCTGTGTGAAGCATGATTGTGATAATTGGTATCACTTCAAAAAGTCTAGTAACAAGATATGTACTTATCTGTTGGAAAATGATTGGTATTGTGAAACCTGTAGTGCAAGAATAAGACCAGCAGTGAAAACAAACGGAGATGAAAATCCACAGGCTCAAAATTAATTTGGGTGTCACATCTCAATTTTTGTTTTAAAAAACCTGCAGGAATAAATTGCATCTTTGCGAGTAATTATTTTAGTTTTAAAATTAGTGCCGTTGGTAAACCTAGTTTGTGGTCAGGGGTTGCAAAAGGTAACAAGAAAACTAAACGAAAACAAACTGTAGTTCCCATTAGGAATAGATTTTGATCGTTACAGAACTTGTAAAAGATATGTGAAAAAAATCAAGTAATATAAACAAGAAAAGATGTTCATATCAGGCTGCAGAGTTGCTCCAAAACTGAACCTAAGAACCTACGTTCAAGAAAAAATAAAATATTTATTTATGGGGACAGCTATGCTAGGGGTCTATTGACAAATCAAGTTCATTAGTAAAACTATTAAAAGAAGAGGGATTGTAAAAACGGCGCTTCGTATGCAAAAGTGACAAGAGCTGTAAAACAAATGACACTAAGATAGGTTTTAACGATCATATTGTGCTTATAGCAGGAAGCAATGAGGCGTATAAGAATAATGAAGATAGGATTATCTACAACCTAAGAAAAACGGATTACTTCACTTAAACTTGTAAGGGTAGTTGTGGGAAATATACCACATAAATATGACTTAATAAAACGTGTGTTAATTTATAGATTATGAAGATGGTTGGTTCAAGATGTAGTACTATGGAGGTTACTGAACTACATAACTTTGCAAGGAACACAATAAACTACTTCACCCATAATGCAGGGGCTGCATATAAACTACAAAGGAAAGGAAGAATTAGTCAAACTAATAATTATCTGTGGAAACTAACATTAAGTCAATTTTATCATTAACTAGTGATAGTAGTTCAAAAACTAGAAGAAGGCCCTGGCTATGGTCTATTCACGATTACTTCCAATTTTTCTGAAGCCCTGATAAAGTTCTACTTTCAGATTATTCCTCCACCTCATGCAAACAAAGCTTTACCGAGTCTACAATATTACACCAAAGGGATCACGCACCGCATTCGTGCGCACTCAGTTTAATAATATTATGAATAATGACTATTAAAGCTTTACCGAGTCTACAATATTACACCAAAGGGATCACGCACCGCATTCGTGCGCACTCAGTTTAATAATATTATGAATTATGAATAATGACTATTAAAGCTTTACCGAGTCTACAATATTACACCAAAGGGATCACGCACCGCATTCGTGCGCACTCAGTTTAATAATATTATGAATAATGACTATTAAAGCTTTACCGAGTCTACAATAATTACACCAAAGGGATCACGCACCGCATTCGTGCGCACTCAGTTTAATAATATTATGAATAATGACTATTAAAGCTTTACCGAGTCTACAATATTACACCAAAGGGATCACGCACCGCATTCGTGCGCACTCAGTTTAATAATATTATGAATAATGACTATTAAAGCTTTACCAACACACCCATCTTATCGCCGTTTTATTTATATTTATTATTAAAGGAATATTCTAATATATAGGTAAAATGCAAATAAATAATCAATTTTATAAAAAGAGGTTTTTTTATGTTAACACAACAATAAACCGTTGTTATACGCGGAATATTTAGCAAACAACCACACACATCTTGCATGGAGAGATTGTTCAAAATTTTGATTCAAAAAACGTGAAGAAGCAGGGAATAAACTATAAATGCAATTATTGGTTGATAGTTTTTTCTACAGCATTGCCAGCTCTTGTGTCTTCTTTAAGTAGAAATAACATACAAATCGTAAATCTAAACCATTAGGAAAGGAAAGAAACATTAGATTTTTAGATAGTAGAATTAATTTTGCAGGCGGTGATAGTCATGTTTATGTCCAAAAAAATTTGAGTACTTCAATGGAATGTAGAAAGCACCTTGTTTAATTAGGCAGAGAAAAGCGTATTAAATGTTCATTTATAAAGACTAAAATTATAATGTTAAGTACGTTTTAATAAGGCCTCCAGATGGGTACTGGACTTTTTTCCAGTAGCTTGAAAAAATGTTAAATAAGGTTCGGAATCTCGGTAAAACTAAAATAACTTTTTGTGGGGATTTAATACAGATTATTTAAAACAAAGCAGTATAATAAATGAGTTCTTAAACTATTTGATATCCCATCCTTTACAGAACAAAATCACATCTTGTATATAATAGCAACTACAGCACAATCCTCTATAGACTACGTAATAAAAAACATTCTTCCATAATATTATACAAGTTACTTTAAAAACTATGGAATATCAGTTCATTATACTTTATAAATAAAGATAGTTCTTTGGATGATAGTATCAAATAAACAGAAAGTTCATAAATTTAAACTAACAGATTATATTTCTGAACAACACCTTATGAATAGGTACAATAAGTGGATTGGCTAGAGTTACATAACTTGCCTACCATAAAACAAAAATGTTATGCTATAATTAAAATATTGGTTACTTATAAAGAATCCCAAGGAGCAAACACAAAACTATAAAAAATATTATACAAATATAAAAAGTTCTATAGGAAAATATTGCAGCAATCTAAAAGAACGTGTTTACAAAATTTAATAAATTACAGTGAGAATAAACTAAAAATCACATGGAATATGATGAAAAAAGAAACTGGAAAAATTATGAAGCGTGATTTAGGGAATAAACATGGTCACTACAAAAGGCAAAGATATTGCATTGGCACTAAAAACGTTTTTCACAACTATAGGCGATAAACTTAATTAAAAATAATAAAATGTCCACCGGTAATTCATTAGAGTATCATAAAAGAAAAAAAATCAAATAATAAGTCTGTATTAATTTCCAACTACAGAAAAAGTAATCGGAAATATATATTACAACTATATTTAAAATTTCTGACTCTCTCGATGTTTAGGGTATATCAAATCAAATTCTTAACTTGACCCATTAATTCATTGCAAAACATATAGCATATAGATTTAGATGGGAAGGATTATATTGTTTACAGATGTTTGCAGACATTTGCAGACGTTTGCAGATTTAAATGGGAATGATTATATTGGTTGCAGACGTTTGCAGACGGTACTTCAAATAATTTTAAAGGGAGAATCCCAATATATCATTCAGATGAAAACAAATAAAGTTACTAATCAATCGGATAAATTATTTGCTGATAATAACTTGTTTTTAATACTGCAAAAACGAATTTTTTTTATTAATGTAAATAATATTAAATAAGACATAGGGTAACTAATACATACAGGTAACTAATAATTCAATTTTCAAGGTCAATAACAACAAATTCTTAGGGGTGTGTTTTGACCTGATTATATTGCATATGTAGCAACAACGTTAATCTCAGTATGTTATGTTTGAAGATACCTTGTTCAACTAGTTAACTTATAAACAAACCATTTAATCTAGAAATATTCGTAAACGTTATTGCTAATTTTTTTTATGTGCAACCTCATTAATTATTACGATAGGCTTGTTTGATGAAAGTGTTTTTGCAAACTGTGCTTTGTAAAGTATACAAAATGGAAATAGGCTTGCATTTTACACAAAAAATAGACTTTCATTAACTAATTTTTAAACTTACAAAAAAATTATACAAAAATACTTTACAGTGTTTCAAAATATAAACATTCTTCTCTCATTTAAAACATAAATCGTACTTATTTTGACAATTTTGGAATTGCGTGTACTATCCTTTCTAAAGAGTTCTGCATTTTTGACAATCGGGTGCAGTGCTCCATTAGAAAACACAGTTTTCTACATTAAAATAATTTTTTTAAATAAAATTCTTCTTAGCATAGTGGATCGTAGATTTTGAAGTAACGACTCGGTGGAAATGAAATCTAGAATTCTACTGGCGAGGACACTTGGGTACCGTCTTCGAAGGTGCTGTTCCAGCAACTCATTGAAAAGCCGAGGCCTCCCCCCCCCCCCCCCCCCCCCCCCCNAAGACCCGGAGCATCCCAGCCACACAACACATACTCTTCCATTTAAAAAGCGTAGGGCTTGAAACCACCATTAATCTTTCAAAATTTCAATTAGTCTTTCTAAACGAGCACACTAGCTGGACAACTAAATGTCCATACAAAACACAGGTGAAACGACCACACCAACTAACCACATATCAAGCATTCCTCGCAAACATCTCTCGAAATTAATACCTTAGATATATCTTTAATAGCTACCTTAAAATACATACCTCGAAAACATACCTCACTGATAAACACCTCACAAAATATCCTTTAAAATACATACCTCGAAAATCATACATCAAAACACATATATCTGGAAAACATACCTCAAAAATCATACCTCAATACACAAACCTCAAAAACATACCACAGAAATCATACCTCAATAAACATACGTCAAGAACCATACATTTAAAAAACCATGCCTAAAAACTTACAACAAAACATACCTCAAAAACACACATTTAATCATACCTCAAAAAACATGCCTCAAAACCATACTCCTCAAATCATACCTCAAAAATTGTTCATTCCTCAAAACATTCATTCCTCAAGAAATTCCTGAAAAAGATACCTCTGTTCATTAATTCATCGAAGAAAACTCAGTCGATATTAAATATATGTATAAACTTATAAAAATCAAACAGTAGTATACATAATTATGTAAAAAAAATTCAAATAATATTATATTCTTACGCATTCAAACACATTAAAATAATGTATAATATTTTGCTATGAAGGTATATGCATGTTTTTCAAATTATCTGTGATTTCTTCATGTGCAAAGGTGTATGTGGGTTTCCTGATTGCTCTCATATTTGTTATATTTAAAAAAAAATGTATGGCAGAAGGCCTACTCTGTGCAAAATCAGGGCTCTTTACTGTGAAAAGAATTGCGATTATATAGAACAATGTCAGTTGTTCTGACACCGTGACGTGAACATTGGTTTGCAAGTGATCACTCGTCTTATACTGAAGGTTATTCGTGCATACAAATGCCTTCATCATTAAATCGTATTCGGTGCCGATACTGCGGCAAGGTTTATGCTTTCGTCTACATTGCGAGGCGATGTTAGAAGAGTAAATGCCTGAAAAACCCCATCTCGTGTGATTTTCAGCTGCAAAAGCTATCCTAGGCAGTTCGCTCGAAGCGATTACTTGAATAGACACGTCAAGCTCTGCAAGTATAGTGTTCCTTCTCCCACCGAAAAAGAGTATGTATCAAAATCGCCGCCTCCTGTTAATACAACGCATTATGTTCGTAGAAGACGAAGGGATTATGTTCAGTGTGCCGTACAGTCGGCTCGCGTGAGGTGCGCTTGCTAAACTGGCAATGTGAACAGGTTGAGCTTCGAAAAAATAACGCAACACCAGTGGCTGCGTAGACAAATGCCGCCAACGAAGCCGCAACTCTCAGTAGAAGGAGTTAACTTGGTGCTGAAAAAAGTGAGGTGGTGAAGGCGATAATGAAGATAGCGATCGTGATAAATGCGATGGCGTTTTTCCCCGATGATCTCTCCGACAATCCTGCTGACACGCATGATGTGTAGAAGACAGAAGACGACAGGAATGCTCGCCACCTATTTCCCGAAGACGCGAATCAACTTATTTATAGATTCAAACATTTTGTTGGGAGAAGGATTGATGATCACTGTGCCAGTTCTGTTGGCACTTGTTTCAAGTCACTATGTAATTCTGTTAATTCTTTTCTTATTTATTTGATGTTTCGCCAAATATCCCCCCTCCCCTCCAATTGGAACTTTATTATCTGAAAATTTTGTAATGTTTACAAATCTATCTGTGTATTGTATTTTACGTTTTCGTTTAAAGAAATAATTTTCTTTGTGTATATTAATTATTTACGTACGTAATATTGTGTAAACTTGTAATTTACAATTATCAAATGCAAAACTTCATTTGTGAATTATTATGTCATTCTCGAATCTCGATTTATGTATCGATTAGTCGCGCGAGACAACGAAGTCCGGAGCATACCTTGATGTATATAGGTTTCCGCTCAGGTAACTTCCTTCTTCTTCGTTTTCTCGCCATACAGCATGTATTCCACTTACGTTTGCTTACTTCTTGAATCTTTCATCATCTTGAGATGAAATAGTTTTTATCTGCCGTTTTGGGTAAGTATGTTTGCGGATATTTTATTTTACGACGTGATCATATTATTTTTTTGTGATTAAAATCTTTTTCAAGCTTTATTTTGCATTAATGTCTAGCGTTTCCTGGCATGGCTTAATCTCGTGGCCAGCTGTTTCATCCTTGTTGTGTTGTGAGCCACACATCCAATCGTGGCATGGTCGTTTTGACCATGATTCAACTATTTTCGACCGGCACAGCAGTAACTTCTAGATTCGTGGAATCAAGTAACCTCTAAATCAATTCTTGCCTGCTTCATGCTCTCAGGAGTGCTCCGTACTTTCTGTCTGACGCGACGTCAGTTGATGTTTGCGTAATTTTTTGGACTGTTCAGCTACGAAATTAGTTTAGTTTTCAACTTAAAATAGAAGTTAATTTTCAGTAATAAAATTTTTTTAATGAAGCGATTGTAGGTACCCGACTATAAAGTCATGGCTATATAGTATAACAAAAAAAAAATTATAGTTTCTTAAAAACTATTTGGCTAATACTCAAAAAATAACACTAAGAAGAAAAAATTACATACTCATAAAAAAATAAAATTTATTTATATATTTGTATATCTGTTATTGTGGCAAAAAAAAAAGAGTGTCAATAGAACAGTTTTTCAAAAGAAAGAAGTATTTTTATTTCATGGTTTTTACTTTATCAATAATCGCCCATGGAAAATATATAATTTTATAACTCTAATGTTATGATTGATAAATATTTCAGCTACAACATGAGTGTACCTATTACTTAATTATTACTGTATGTAATATGTAAAACAGGAGCACGCCCATATATTTTGCTTTCAGTAGTAAACCCTAGTGTACACAGTAATCTAGATCCCACCTTCCGTTTATATGCCTACCTTGTGTTATAACGAGAGTACCTATGGCTGCTCAAGTTTGCGACATAGAGGTGCTACCTAACATCACTCGCACATCAATTAGATATCTAAAGTCATCGATGAATTGAAGGAAATGGGTTACATCGAATAAAGCCATTAGGTGCTACTATCAATGATGCTGCAAACATCTGAAACATCCAAAGTTCGAGAGTACAAAAAAAATATATATTTATGTAAACGTAGTAGGGTGTGTTTAATTTCTTGAAACTTTCCCTACTACTTTTCTGAAAGACTTCTTAATTCAGTGATTTATGAAATCGATTGCTAGAGTTCTCTTAAGGTAAAATTTCTGTGAGCAAGTCCACGAAGAGGGCTATGGTTCAATCCGAAGTACGACTTTCTCTGATCGTTTCAAGTCAGCTGAGTATTATTTGACGAATGAATGAACTGAGGAATATTTTTAAGGAATTGTTTGAGGAATGAATGTTTTGAAGGATGAATTATTTTTGCGGTATTTGTTTAGGTATGTTTTGAGGTATGAGTTTATTTTGAGAGATCATTTAAGAATGTACGTTTTCTCGTATAATTTTTGAGGTATTATTTTTTAGGCATGTTTTTGAGGTATGTTTCTAAGGTACACATTTTGAGATATGTTTTCGGAGACGTGTTTTTTAGGCATATTTTTCAGTTTTTTCTGTTTTGACATGATTTTTGAGGTAAGGTTTTTTTATGTATGATTTTTAAGGTATTATGTTCAAGGTATGGTTTTTTTGGGTATGTTTTTTGAGATATGTTGCTTAAGATATATTTTTTGCGTATAATATTTGAGGTGTATTTTTAGATATCTTCCATTATATATGATTTTTTAGGTATGTTTGACATTTTGTTGGTCTAGTCGTTTGACCTGGGTGTTTTATAATGATATTTGGTTGCCCAGCTGGTATACTCGTTTGGAAGATTGATTGAAATATTGAAATATTGATGGAATCGTGTATTGATGTCTGAGAAAAGCACGGAAGGTGAGACAGTTTCTCACCCATGATGGGCTCATAAATTGCAAGTTTCAACTGTCTTATCTAATGGTTTGCGAAAAGCATCGACAACATAGGCAGTCCAGCTGGAGTCGTCGATGGTACCACCAAAGACGAAGTCGGGATGTTGGTTGTATGTACGAAAGTAAACGCATGCTTCCTCTTTATATCAATAATTCAATAGCTCGCTGGTCCAAAGTAGTATTCGAAATTTTAGGCAGGGTTTTCACTTCGGTGGGGAAGTATATACTCAATTGCGAGAATGTTCGATAATAACCTGCAAAATTTGATGTAAGAGATGAATATAAAAAACTTACCAGACTAAATGCTGAAATCATCAAAGAATAAAGAGTGAAAGCGATCGGCCCCCTCCATCATCAAACGAAGTACTGTTAAGTGGCGCAGCTTTGGTGACATTAATTATCTGCAGATGGCGAGATATCACGTCACCAACAACCAGTCGCGAGCGAGAAATGTGATGTCATCATGTAATCACCAGTGCAGTCCAGTGGTAGTGATAGGGGTTAAGCTGTAGTGTGTAAATTGAGGGAGAGTGTTAGAAGGTAGAGAGTCGAGCGAATGCGAGTGAAGGGGATGTGATGTAAGCACATGATTCGTTGGAGGAGGTAGTTGGGTTGGGGGGGGGGCATTGACTTGATAGTCAATTAATATAGTTGTGGGGTGGAAGGGGTTAATGTTATAACACATAAATATTGGAGGGGTTGATGGTGGAATTCAGTTATCTGCTGGTCTTCGTGCTGGAAATATGTGCGCTCCACCATCTTTGTTTCGAACCCCGGACCTCCTGTTTGCAAAGCTTCAAAAAAAAATTTATAATTTTTCAAATTCCACTTTTTTTTTAAATTAATTTTTAGTAATGTTTCCCAATATTTTCACAATTTTTCTCGATTTTTTGGTTTTAAGTTTGTAATGTAATTTTTACTCAGATGTTTACAATATTTTACATTTCTGAAATTTCACTCGTTTTTTGTTCGACTTTTAGTTCATCAGAAGGTTAATGTCACGGAAGTTCAATATGACGGTTGGGTTCATTAATATAATTTTACCAAATTATTACGAATTTGTGTGATTTTTCTAGATTTTTCGTCTTCGTTGTCATATGGTTCAAGGTCAAGATCAACCTGTGTTAACGTCAAGGCCATAGAAATTTATTTAACATGTATGTCGAGTTCGTTAATGCAATTTTTCCCGATGTTTTACGATTTTTGTAGTTTTTCATGATTTTCGTGTTTAAGGTCACACAAGGTCACTGAGTTTATTTCTCCCTGTTCTAAGATGGCGGCTAGGTGACATCACAACATGGTGGTCAATCGGCTACAGCTTCAGTCCCCTGGTCCCCTTCCGCCCGAATCAGCAAGATTACAAGAATCAAAAGAACACAAAAAGTTTCAGAGAATGATTACTTCAGCATAGCCAGCTTCTGAGGACCCCAGATAATCAAATGAATTATTTCTAGTACGAAGTAGATGTACAGCTGTTAGAGACAATTAAAACAAATAAGGAGACGGGAAAATAAAATAATTATGAATTAAATTGAGGTAGTGCAAAGGAAAAACACAGAAATTAAACATTTTACTGAAGAAGGCATAATAAAAACTGAAGAGAGGCAAATGAAAGTATATAAATAGTCACCTGGTAGAATTGGCATTGAAATCCGTATGAATGGTGAAGATTTCTCTGGCCCCTTCTTGGACTACTTATGACACATGGCGCCGAACCGACATTTACACATTACTGCCATCAAGAGGGACAGTAGACTTATGTAAGAACATGTTTATTTCCGGTCCTGTCTGGCCACCACAAGGGAACATAAATATGGTCAGCAAACTACATAGAATACTTGTAAAGTACGTAATCGGCATAAAATATAATGTATTGGCAATTTTTTCTTTCTTTGCCTTTTTAAGCTTAGTTTTTAAGGAAGCAAAGGCTTATGAAATCACTTTTCTGTCGGCTGTATGTTCGTGTGTGTATTTTATTATGTGTGTGTATTTTATTATGTGTGTGTGCATGTGTGTATGTCTAGTAATAACTATTGAATGCGTTACCCGAATTTCACCAAACTCGGTTCACGTATAGTACTTAGCACGGACATCCGACTTTTATAGTTTTGCACAATATCGGGTGCTTATTTTCAAAATGACGGTCATGAAAAGTCTGTGTGCTATGTCATATCTTGGGAACAATTCAACCTATTAAAACCAAATTGTGTATGTTTGCAGTGTATCATGTAAGCATTGAATTTAGAGCTGTATATCATTGTTGGTGCGCCATTTTGGAAGAAATAATTACATTAAAAAATAAAGCCTTTACATTATATCTCGGAAACGTCTGAATTAATTCTTACCAAATTTTGCATGTAAGTAATACTATGGTAGGCCATATAAACGTAAATTGTTGAAATTTATTAGACATTTAATTTCAAAATGGAGGCCATACAAATAGTTTAGGTTTATTTGGTATTCCTACCAACCGTTCGACCTATTTTGACATAATTGTATTTGGTAAAATTATATACCACAATCTTAATATATACCAACAAATAACTACTTTAGTGTGCCATTTCGTAAGATAGCACCACATGTAGAAATCTAGTTTTTATGTCATACTTCAGGTAACAATTGACCTATTCCTACTAAATTAGGTAAATAAGTAGCACAGCGGCATTTTATGTAATCTGGTATGTTTTAAGTAGGTCGGACACTATTTTAAAAATGGTGGCCGTATAGGTATTCTAGCTTAATATACTATATAATCGAAAGCATGTAATCAATTCCAACGTAACTGTGTATGTTGGAAGTACATATCACAACTATGTTTCTACAAGGAGTATCTTTAGTCCACCATTTTGTAAAATAGCATGAAATAAGAAATATTATTTTCATATTTTTGGAAACAATTCACTGATTAACATAATATATTAACAAACAAATATTACTACGGTAGGTAATTTGAATTGGGATGTTTTAATTTAATCTGGCACTTATTTTCAAAATGGCGTGTATAAAAAAGATTTTTGCCTAGTATGTTATATCGTCGAAATTATGTAATCAATTCTGACTTAACTTTGTATGTTGACTTAATATATTTCAACTATCAAGTCTGTATAAACTAAGTTCAATTTGAAAGAGATCACTACATTAAGAAAATCAAATATTAATGTCTCACATATTTGAAGAAAAACAGATCCTACCAAATTTGGCGATGTTGTACAATTGTAGGACATATTAATTTTTATGTTTTAAGTGAGCTAGGCACTTAATTTCAGAAAGGAGGGGATATAAACATTTTATGTTGGTATACTACATCTGGAAAATTGTGTAACCGATTATAACATAACTTTGTATATTATCATTATCGATGAAAATCATCGAATGTACTAAATAAAATACCATTTTGTCCTTTATTTACGAAGATTGTCACATGAAGAACAATTGAGGTTTCATACGATATCTTGGGAAACAATCAAACAACTTCCACCAAATTTCACACGTAAGTAGAGCTGAGTGACTGCATAAAATGCATGATGCCACCATTTAAACTCTTTTTCTGTAACAGCCAGTATGTGTGACTGCATAAAATGCATGATGCCATCTTTCTTTAAACTCTCATTTTAACTGCACATAGGCGAACCACTCATTTTTGCCAAACATTTAAAAAGTAATTCCAAATTGCTTCCAGATCTTATTCACCACGTGGAGCTATGCCGATGCTACGGTAAGTAGCGGTGTAGGTCTTACTCTTATATTTGGGACTGTGTTTTTCCGTAATTAACTTTATCTAAGTAAAAATACGGTTGTTAAACTAGCAGTCAGTCAAAAACTACTTGCTCTAGAAGCAGTGTAGTGCCCTTCTAATTTGTAGATATCTATATGCAATTTTTTTTGTTATAGAATAGCACACAAGAAAAGTTGGTTCTCGGAATATTCTTTAAAAAAATGTATTTCTTCATTTGTGGAGCAGAAAGAATTGTCAAATATATGTTAAGGATAATAATATAATCACACATAAATAATAATTGCAAGTTCTTCTCAAACCGCAAAATATCACTTTCAGAAAGTTTGCGTACAGCACGATAACTTATATTTTTGTGGCATGTGTATTGTGGAAATCGTAGGAAGCTGTGTGCGGTATAATCAGTGTGGAGTGAACGACAATGAGTAGCCAGCGCACCTCGGAAACTCGTTTCACACAGATATGAACAACTAACGCTGTTTGGAAGAAGGCGCATCGTTGTACCACTGGAAGCCGGGTGGTCGTTCCGTCAAATTGCTGAAACCCTGCTTAAGGGCTACTTTCAGGCTTTTCCTCCGCTTCATGCAAACCAATCTTAACCAAGTCTAAAAAAAATCACACTGAAGGGACGACACGCCGTATTTCTGCGCACTCGCGTAAATAATATTTTCCATAAGAACTAGTTCTCAAAGGCTGTTCACGGTAAAGTGAGCACTTTTGAGGCCCTATTTACTTATATTCATTTCAGCTTTTTTTATTATATAACCACCTTTTAAATAAATATTGCCATTTAAGTAATAAACACGGTGTGTAGATTCCACACAATTCGGAAGTTACCGTCTAAGTCAAAAATAAAATTAATTTATTTAATATTATTCCAAATGAGAGTGCTTTCAAAAGTGCTCACTTTACCGTGAATACCCTATACTATGTATTACCAACGGACCTATTTTTGATCTTTTTTCATGTGAATTATGAAGGAAATATTGTTATTTATAGATAATATAAACAGGAATATGTTACCAGAAGTGTAAAACACTTGTGATGAATTACATATTCATGAAACAACGAAACACGTAATATATTTCAAATGTTTGATTATTCAAAAAGTGTAAAGATGCTGCAAATAGACTATAGCTTAAAAGTTGTGAAGTAACTGTGCGAAGGTGCTGGGAACACTGAGAACATGTGGGGAAATATACAAGCCATGTTGGCTCTGGGCGACCTGGACTGACCAACAGAAGAGAGGAACGTTTCATCCTCCAACAGCGAGACACGCCGCGGCATCGCTAACAACCCCTTGTTTTCCACCCACTTTATTGCGAGGCGTCTTACAGAAGACTAGCATTCTTGACGTCCCTTGCGCTGTTTTTCACAGATATGTGATGTTCACGGTAAACTGAGCACTTTTGTAAGCCTTGCTCAAGATCTGCCTGTATGCACATTGTGTATTGTTCCACCACGTGTACAATTAACTTTTCCATTGACCTAATCACTTTATTCATGCCTCGGGCACAAGTGAAACTGTAAAATTATTACAAAAGCAAATATTTAAAAAAAATTGCTCATTCTTACACTTAAAAAATATAATGCAAAAGAAATAATTTCATTGTTCACAACTGTTTTCTTTGCACTTTTAATTCGACGTAAAGGCATGTGTGTAAATACCTCGCCTTTGCCGTTACCTACTTTACTTACTAGGCGCATGCCAGCCAGTGTGCCCGTTGAAACTTATGCAGATAGAGGCAGTGACTTTTTCAAAGGTAATTTTGAAAAGGGTTTATTTAACTGTGAAGAGCAAAGTTAAATTCATTTTTAGTTCTGTCGTAATCGGGTGGCGTGGACGGCTGAAAAATGGCAATGCATCGTTTTTAGAGACGAATCCAGGTTTCGTCTATATAACGATGACAACGGCGCGCGAGTATGCAGATGCACTGGACAAGACACAAATCTAAACTTCCGGATTTAGCGATACACCACCAGAACTGGTGGTGTCATGATGTGGGGAGCAATCTCTTATAATCTGTGCCTATAAAACTGTACCAAAAATTACCTGATAAATTTTAATATAAATATTAAACAAATATAGTCTAATCTTAGATTTGGAAGGGTTGCTGGTTAGTGGACATTTTCCCTTCACCTTACCGAGCTCCTGGGAGTATAACGACTGCAAACATTCATTGAAAGTTTAATTAAATCGTCAATTTAATGGCCCAGATTCCTTTTTATACGCCATTTATTTAAAAGGTATTTCAGCACTACTATTCTTTATAATACACTTCTAAAGAAAACTGTATCAACTAAATAAGTAAAAACCAAACTGCATGTACTCATTGATCAAAAATTTGCTGCGGATTGCCAGGAATATTACTTAAAATGTAAATATACTACATAGTCTAATTTCCTTCTTACGCTCCGAACTAGAATGAGAAGGCCTACCCTGAATAAAATGTTAATTCATAAATTCTAATCGTTGTAGTCTCGTTGCCAGAACAATTAGATAATTTTAATATAAAATACTAGTCTTCGCAATTAGACTAATTCTACGATTAATTTTCTTTTTTGCTGAGTCAACTACTGTAAAGATAACAAATATAAATTTTAAGCAGATCACGCAAATATATCCATAACATTATTGTACCGGATTAATATGTAATTAACGTAAGTTGCCACAGCGCTAATTTTACATCATTATCTATAAATGTTTTCTGTTTTAAATGCTTTGTATTTAACTATTTGTGTTTTGTGTTGTTTAATATTTAATTACTTATTAAATAATCACATCAACTCATTAAAAGACGTTCCGTAGAAACCTACGCAATATATATTAGTTCTACATCAAAAGTTGTAAGGCTTGCAAGTCCACATGGGTTTCCCGCATCTAGTTATAGTTAGTTAATCTTTCTACTCTAATATTCTTAGAAAGAGGTAATGTGTGTAAAAAAAACCAACAACTAAATTTATTTTTAATGGCAAGGGAGATACAGCGTTTATATGTGACTGCTTCGATAATTAAGTACACGTCAAGAAATGCTACTTGCCTGTTATAGTGAGGGAGTGAAGAGGTTTGGGCGGCTCTTAACAGCGAGGTCTTCAGAGCCGATGAGGATAAAAAGAGGTGAGTACGGAGCAGCGCCGGAATGCAAGGGAAGGGGAAGCGGGAGATCTCTGAGGAAACCCGCATAACAAGCGGCATCGTCCGGCGAAAATCCGGAAGTGACCCCGCCGGTAATCTAACCCGGTTCGCCTAGATGGGAGGCGAGAAATCTAACCACTACACACCTCCGCGGCTCCTTGGCTGTTGTAGATTTGGCAGTAGCATGCGTTACTCGAACTATTATTAGAAAGGCTTTTTTCCCACATAAAATAATACTTAAAATATATTTTCCCATTTTTAAAAACAATTATCGTGCAATATAGGTACATATGTCACTTTGATGTGATTGGCATCCGATAAATATTTGTAGGGAGAAATATCTTAATTCCGATCCTAAACCAGTAGAAAATGAAAGAAATTTAAAATGAATTATAATGTATCTGTAATCCTATTCCTACCAAAGGTCTTCATCAAATACGGTTAGCTATTAATGTTGATATTTTCAGCTACAGAACAAGATTTAACTCAATTTCAAAAACCTAAAAAAAAAAAGTGAAACGTTCTGCAAGTAGAATAATTATGGGGACTTTGGCGATAGGGACTGGGGACTCGGATCTGTTCATGGTCTGTTATTCCGACCCCCCCCCCCCNTTTAACCTTTGACACCAAAATTCCAAAAAAAAAAAGTTATAATTTTTTAAATAATTTAAAAAATATAAAAAAGTATTTTTAAAATATTAAAAATTGTATTTAAAAAATTTATTTAAAACAACTTAAATTTTCTTTTTCTGAGGTCCCCGCGCCCCCTCCACCCATACTCATTTCAACATCTTGGTACTTGCAGTCTGCCATCTTGGTAGGTGCAACCATCCGCCATCTTGGTCGGTGCAGTCCACCATCTTGGTATGCGTCACAGCCACCGTCCACCATCTTGTTTTTATTCGGTTGGCATTTGTTTATACATTAGAAGAGTTTGTCTCTCACCTTCGTTCGGCCACCATCTTTGATTTTTCGTTTACGATTTGTTTTACATTGCTGGTGCTGTCCCCAGCCCCGCGCCCAGCAGACGACTAACCTCGTTCTCTCCCCCATTAAATATATTTAATTGACCAATTGCCCCACCATTGATTCTCATTGGCTAATTAATCGGGTGTTTTCGGAAACCTTCGTTCGACCAATTACTCAGTTCCCCTCAACCCCTGTTTATCAATGGCAAATTGTCCCACTGCCATCACTTTCTCCACCAATTATTGACCTTCGTTCGACCAGTTAGTGGGCAGGCCTCCACCCCTACCCCTGATTCCCATTGGCTAGCCATGTCATGTGTCAATCTTTTGGGTTGGCTAATTGCTCTTGCGTTTTCGGACACCTTTGTTCCTACTAATCGGCGGCATACTTTAATCGCGAGTGGGGACAATTTTTTTCTTCATTAAAAACTCTTTATAAGACGCACCCAGGGCCCCCCGAGAAATCAGTCATTTTTCTCACTCTAAGAAATGTACGCGTGTTGTCCAAGCAGCCATAAAATCTTTTCTGCCATTTCGGCACTTGGAAGTGTGCGCTCGCTAGTGCCTTGGACAAACAGGACGAGTTACCATACCTGCCGTAAGAATTTAACCTGGTCTACGCACCTTACGAAATTTCGACCGTGTCAAGTATTGGCCGGCCTACCTGCAGCAGGACGAAGACATACGGGACTGCCTCTCGTGCAAGAAGTGTTTCGAGGGCTGCACCACCTCGGTTCCCGAAACGCCTTATCGCAGGGGTTAGTGCAAAACCCGCCGAGCAGCCACCGCGACGTCTGCGCCCATGGAAGATAACGTCCCCGTAGAAGACGACGTCCGCGTGCAAGTTATCTACTTGCAAGCTGTACCCGTGGAAGATGTTCCCCTTCAAGAGATTTACTGGCAAGTACTTCTCGGCGTGCAAATCAACCCAGAACACAGGTGCCCTATGTGTATGGACCTTGATAAAGTTTTATATGGTTTTGTAAAAAAAAATTTGAAACTCGTTGTATGCATGGGAACCTACAATTTTTATATAGCAAAAAAACATATATTAAAAAAATGTTTTGCAACATTCAAGGTTTTCGCTCCTTGGACTCTTACACCATCAAGCAGATTGCCATATCGTACAGTGGCGAAAACGAGAAAACCAACATTTTCACGTTTTTACCGCCGTGTCCATCGCAGCACCTCGACCGCGCCATGCAACAGACGTACCTCCTACAGAGATACGAAACGCACGGATTAAGGCAGGACGAGGAGAATATTCCGTACAAGGAAATTCCGGCAATGTTGAACTCTGCCATAATTACCTATTATCCCGTGTATGTGTTTGGAAGACGCCAAGAGTTGACGATTCGCAATGCATGCCCCAACGGAACGAACTTTGTAGACCTTCATAAGCTTTGCCGCTGCCCGCCGTTTCGACAGCTCGTCGAGACGTACGCCACAAGACTTCACGAGTGCAAAAATCAAAGATAATGCTCTGCCCCTTACAACGTCGAATGTGGATTTATGATAGCCCGTAAAAAAAGCTGTGAGTAACCCGTTGTACATTAAAAAAATATATATTACGTGTGTGATGTTTTCCAAAACTCAGAAAAGAAAAACGTGAAAAAAAAACAATATTCCTTGCATTATGCATAAGATGAAGAATATTGTAATGTGTGTGCATAAATAAAAATGTTTAAAACTATATATAGATTTTCATTTTATCTTGATTTATATCCTCCTCACATAATATTTTAAAAAATACTGTTGGTAAAGAAAAATATTTAGTATATCAGTTTTGTTATAATTTAAGGAAAATAAAATATTTAGTATATCAGGTTTGTTATAATTTAAAGAAAAATATTCAATGAGACTCTAACCGCCACTAACATAACGTATATATATTTTCCACGTACTAACGTAATATTTAAAAATAAATTAAGGATTTGGAAAAAATCATGCCTTATGCTGCTGCTTTCTATAAAGTAATCACGGCTCGAAAAACCCAAAAAAAAGAGTTACCGCTTAGCTGCCCCTCACTGTATGCGATACGCACAGCGAAGGATCCCATGCATCCCCCCCTAACTCAGGCATAGACGCTCATCATAAAAACATTTCCTCCCAAGTTTAAAATCAGTTCATTGGGAAATTTAGGCAGCGGAAAAAAATACCCATATGGTGACTCCACGTGCTGCAATTTTTCTAGCATCTACTGTCAGCATATAAAACTCTTTATACGCATAAATATTGCACATATAGTAAATTTTGCAGGGAACAAATTATATACCCTGAGGAGACACTAGCGTAAAGGTACACCCATCACAAATACAAAAACATAAAAAACCGTCACCTTCGGCATACAAATTTCTGTTTTTTCATACATTCGTGTGCGCTCTCTATGTTAAGAGATATATCTGATCCGCGGTAAAACATCGCCGCCCTCCCCCTCAGAGTCCCATCAAACTGCTACGTGACTTTAGCAGAATGAAAAGTGACGTGTGAACATGTGTATTGGATTTGTGTGTGGCCTCTAATCCAGCAGGTGTCAATAGTATTCACTCTTTATGAATCACGCGAACA
>NQII01000624.1:568287-620476 GCA_002778355.1 Clitarchus hookeri | reverse complement strand
TTTTTTTTTTATAACGGGTGAGGAATTATCACAGTCTTTTCCCGTGGAACATGCTATTATTAAAACCAACTTACTTGCATGGACGACATGATGAAGCCTATGTCGAAAAGTGTAGTAGGATACTTCGGTGACTCGATTGAATATAAAAATTCGGCATGCGTAGTACTCGTGTCGTCTGTCCTCCACGTTCAAAAACACAACATTGCATTAAGATTAGCATGAAATGAGTTAAGATATTTCCTTTCAGTCTCTGTTTTTTTTTTATTGTTGATATTATTTACTTTTAAGTACCATAAATGCTGAATTTGGTGGAAAAGTACATCGCATGTGCTGTGTATATAAAAACATTGTTGAGCACAAATAGAGAATAGTGCAATTTTTTTATATATCCAGTGGTTTTAAAAACGGCGTTTTACGTAGAAAAGGTGGGGAGGGGATTGCGCGAATGTAAAACGGGAGAAAGAAAAGCGTGTTGCCCCGTGAACAACCCGCCGAGTACAGTTTTTAGGTCATCAGCAGCGGCGCACGCAGATTCCCTTATCGACGGGGGTTCGCGCAGGCGGCAGTGGAGTATTGGGTTAACGCGAAGTCGATAATTACTGGTCGTCCGCTGGGAGGGTGTCAGAGCGGCGAGGGCAATGTTTGTGAATGAGCGGCGCGCCTAGGGAGGGGGGCCTGGCGAGCGGTGCTGCCGCCTGGCGGCCAGATCGCGAACCACGCGACAGTTCGGCCATGTTAATCGATGGCCGCACCCTCGTGTGCTGTGGGGGTTCGCTCGCCGCGGGAGGGGATGATTGCTTAGTCATGTATGGCGGGCGGGCCCTCNGTAGTGGGGTGTGTTTAGGGGGTGAGTTTGGGGGGGTGTAGATATTAGAATATGCGGCCCCGCTCGCGTTGAGGACAACAACTGCCCACGCGCCCCCCTTAACACGCTAGGATCAGCAGCTGACTACCGTCAAGGTTACATCTACTACCGGTTGGGAAATTCAATGTTAAAAGTTTGGCAACCAATAGTTTTCACCACTAGGTAAGCGAAAGTGTCGGCAATGTAACCGGTTTTCTTTATTTTCCGTGTTAAATAAACAGGATAAGTGTTATAATCATAAATCAAATATAAAATAACTTCGTAACTAAGTAAAATCTTTCTCCTTTATTATTCACGTAGCTTAAAACTTTAATTCAATGTTTTCGTTTAGCACACTGCGCACCTAACCTAGGAAATTTTCCCTATGCCAAACTATCCCATAAGAAATCACGTTTTATTTTTAAACCTGAGTAGAATAAACCTTACCGTCGACAGAAATTCTACCGCTGGCTCGCACTTTTGAGCACCTTGTGTGTTTACTTCACCATAGCCACACGACTGGTGTCAAGATAACGTGTTAAGTAGTTAAAATCGTCAATAAAATACCCTCGCACCAAATTCGTATTCTGATTTAAATAAACCAAATTATAACACTGAAATTTGCTCATTTAAGTGGATATATTTTTCCTAATGCGCTATGAACAACACTGTAAGTATTCCGATCAGAATTTACATTAAAATGCCTGCAGTTTCAGGAAGGAATTTTTTTGAAAGGTTTGATTTAAAAAGAGCTTAATTACTATTATTTACTTTATTAATTACTTAATTACATATATATATATATATGCGTGTGTTTGTGTGTGTGTCTGCGTGCGCGCGCAAAAAGATACGAAGATCTGAACTGTAATGAAGGAGAATTATTGTCACCGTAAATTATCAANGAAGGAGAATTATTGTCACCGTAAATTATCAAATTTGTTTGATTGTTGCAAGTACTTTCAGTGGCACTCATATGACCATCTCTGAATATAAAAGTTTATATAAGCTAGAAATTATATTTTTGTAAGAATATAATTAAAACTGTTGCTGAAGTTCAGTGCAGGCATACTTAAAAGTAAGTTGCAAATTATTTCAACCGACAACACTAAAAAATACAGCACAATAGTGAAGAAAAAAATCATATACTAGGACTTGTATTGCTTCCTCCTATCACACGCGTTTTATACTACTGTTGACATAAAAGTATCTTCTTTTTGTTGAAGTTAACTTTTGCTTTCATTTTAAATACAATTATAATAATTCATTTATAATTAATACGGATGAAAACAGAGAAAAAAAGCCGTGTCGGCAATGCCTTGTAATAAATCGTTCTCATGCAAATTAATATATTTAGCTTAGTGCACACGAGTTCAGTGCGTTGCCCCAATGGTGTAATTCTCTAAATGTAGTTACACTTCGTTTGCATGGGGGTGGAGTAATCGCCTGGAAACGAAATTTAGTAGGACTTCAGAAAAGTTGGGAGTAACAGGAATGGAATTTATCAGTTTGCACTGGAACAGTAGCCTTCACGCGCTGGTTTTTCCAGACGAAGCGCAACCAACAACGGATTTGCTTGCTTTGCTCTAGCGAGCCGTAAACCGGTTTTTACCATGGACAGAACATGCCGGTGCACATGCACCGTGTATTAATAATCATTCAAACTTTATTTTAATCATATTAATGGGCTACCACAACTTCCATATATATATATATATATATATAATTTAATTTCTTCGAATAACTTAATTACAGAAATTTCACCTCGTAACAGTAGTATTAATTTGCATTTTGACCACGTGATTGTCAGCCCGTGTGCCAATTGACACTTATTGTTAACAAAATGGTCACGTGACCCGATTTCGTCGACAAAATCCATGGCGAATTTTTGTAATTTGCATTTTACGTTTTGGCAACGCCGAAACTGACAAATTGCCGAAGACAACACCACCACAAGTTCTGATTTTCTGAAAAGTTTAAATAGAGCCACTACATAAATTTGAGGTTTTTGAAATAAACTAACGTGTTTCCTACTCATAATAATTATTTGACAAGGCAATTTCCTGGAATATTCTTGAAATAAGTATGATACCATTTTTGTTTAGTAACGATTTCGCGTCATAATTATTATTATATTTTGTTGAATTTCAATTTGGAACGGCCCTTTAGCAACTTTCGGGAATAATTGCAGTTTATTTTAACACTACGCACAGTTTTAAGTTTTGGAATCACGAAACAACAAAATAATATTATACATGGCATGCAAGCAAGACATCTGAATTCCTTGGTGTACAAACCGAAAAAATACAAAATGCTAAATTAATTATAAAAACAGAAACTCAAAACGTATTGGAACATGGTTTCAAACTATTCACTAAGATCGTTTTTTTCATTTAATTTGCATAGAGGTTATCATCGTAACTGCTTGTCAACANAGTTTCAAACTATTCACTAAGATCGTTTTTTTCATTTAATTTGCATAGAGGTTATCATCGTAACTGCTTGTCAACAGGCAGAGTAGCTAATTTAGTGTCCGGCTTTGGAGGATAGAATTAATAGATCCTGCATAAAAGAACTGGGAAGCGCACAGTAACGTCTTCTAGGTAGTTAGACAGCCAAAACTAGAGCAAAAAATAGAACAGACTATATCATGATGGTCTAAAAATAAATAATAGTGGCTGCTGTCAAATTTACTTACAAAAGTCAAAACCACAAGTATTAGAAAAAAAAATATATGAGTGGAGATGAAAAATTCTCCCATTACAAAACAGACGTTTTTTTTTTCAAATTCACAAATTTATGATTTCTGAACTACTTATTTTAGTATATTTAACAGGCTTAGCGGTTGCATTACAGCAGAAATACTCATACTAAAATTGAATTAACTGTTAAAATCATCTAAGAAATCCAGGTAAGGTTGGTGNAAATGGTCACGTGACCCGATTTCGTCGACAAAATCCATGGCGAATTTTTGTAATTTGCATTTTACGTTTTGGCAACGCCGAAACTGACAAATTGCCGAAGACAACACCACCACAAGTTCTGATTTTCTGAAAAGTTTAAATAGAGCCACTACATAAATTTGAGGTTTTTGAAATAAACTAACGTGTTTCCTACNTCTGATTTTCTGAAAAGTTTAAATAGAGCCACTACATAAATTTGAGGTTTTTGAAATAAACTAACGTGTTTCCTACCCATAATAATTATTTGACAAGGCAATTTCCTGGAATATTCTTGAAATAGGTATGATACCATTTTTGTTTAGTAACGATTTCGCGTCATAATTATTATTATATTTTGTTGAATTTCAATTTGGAACGGCCCTTTAGCAACTTTCGGGAATAATTGCAGTTTATTTTAACAGTACGCACAGTTTTAAGTTTTGGAATCACGAAACAACAAAATAATATTATACATGGCATGCAAGCAAGACATCTGAATTCCTTGGTGTACAAACCGAAAAAATACAAAATGCTAAATTAATAATTAAAACAGAAACTCAAAACGTATTGGAACATAGTTTCAAACTATTCACTAAGATCGTTTTTTTCATTTAATTTGCATAGAGGTTATCATCGTAACTGCTTGTCAACAGGCAGAGTAGCTAATTTAGTGTCCGGCTTTGGAGGATAGAATTAATAGATCCTGCATAAAAGAACTGGGAAGCGCACAGTAACGTCTTCTAGGTAGTTAGACAGCCAAAACTAGAGCAAAAAATAGAACAGACTATATCATGATGGTCTAAAAATAAATAATAGTGGCTGCTGTCAAATTTACTTACAAAAGTCAAAACCACAAGTATTAAAAAAAAAAAAAAATATGAGTGGAGATGAAAATTTCTCCCATTACAAAACAGACGTTTTTTTTTCATATTCACAAATTTATGATTTCTGAACTACTTATTTTAGTATATTTAACAGGCTTAGCGGTTACATTACAGCAGAAATACTCATACTAAAATTGAATTAACTGTTAAAATCATCTAAGAAATCCAGGTAAGGTTGGTGNGCATTACAGCAGAAATACTCATACTAAAATTGAATTAACTGTTAAAATCATCTAAGAAATCCAGGTAAGGTTGGTGTAAACACTAAGAAGATCTCGCTACTTCTATCGGAATTATCCGAACAACCCAAATAGACGTCTTACGGCGCGTCGGGAAAGTCTAACGTGACGTGGGTTGGTAAGAACTGGTTTATCTGAGTTTCCAAACAACGAGTAAATTTCTACGGCTGCGCAATATATATTGATAAAATTTTACTAATTGACATTCATTGTAGAACAATTGACGCTTGCTAGAGTATCACACAAATCAATCAGTGTTCATGGTAAGTTTTCCGAAACTTTTGTTTATAGAGTTATTCAAATGCTTTGTCAATTACTTTCCAAGGTTTTTTTTTGTATAAGGGTAGGATGGAAGTAGTCCGCCTTGCCTTTTACAGAAAAGCACTGATCTACCGAGATCTAAGTTGACAGTTTCGTTGCGCTGTATCCGGCTTCCTGTCGCAGTGTTGAGCACAGTCGGGCAAGGGTCGACGGCACTTCTTGATTGTATTGGACTCCGAACTACGTGATCACGAAATCAGCTTCTGAGTGCTGCCTTACGTGCACTCTTAGACATTTATGTAGATTTATGGAAACTTTTACGGAAATGTATAGTTATTTTACGGAAAGGCACTCCGTGATGATGAATAACGAAAACGTGCTCCGTAAATATGCTATACGGAAGCTCTTCGTATTCTTATGACTTCGACTTTGGGACACGAACAATGCCGATGAGACCTGAAGCGTNATGCTATACGGAAGCTCTTCGTATTCTTATGACTTCGACTTTGGGACACGAACAATGCCGATGAGACCTGAAGCGTATAAAATCCCATCTTCAGTATACTACTTCGTGTAAAATAGTAGTAGGTGAGTGGCAAGCCACTCATGGAGTGCCAATTATTTGATTATTTTTCAAATTCCACTACAGGGCAAAACCTTTTTTATACACAGTGAAATACGCACAAATCTAAAATAAAAATTATTTTTTTTACCTTGTTTCATAAACCGCAAATAAAATAAAATAGCTAGCGCTCTAACATGACCTGAGACTAAGANTTATTTTTTTTACCTTGTTTCATAAACCGCAAATAAAATAAAATAGCTAGCGCTCTAACATGACCTGAGACTAAGAGAGGCGCGTTCATCACTTTCGTGTAAAATTCATATTTACGAAATACAGCCCATATAGCACACAGACATCCACAGAATATCTAATGGATTTCTCCACGGACGTTCTGGATATCTAGGGACATCCTGGAATAGCAAAATCACATCCAAAAGACTGCCAAAAGATATCCAAAAGTTGGCTCAATATCCACATAAGCATATAGATATTGGGGATATCCTACATAAATCTTTGAATTTAGACACTTAAGTTATAGCCACTGGAGGTTTTTGTAACATTTAATGGGTATCCAGGAAGTGGTACGAACTGATATCTACTACTAGATAGCAAACTGATATACTAAAGAGATTTAATTCAGNTGGGTATCCAGGAAGTGGTACGAACTGATATCTACTACTAGATAGCAAACTGATATACTAAAGAGATTTAATTCAGGACCTAAATGACTTTAGGATATTGCGGATATAATTAGGATATCCAGTGGATATCCTGTGCTATGTGGGTGGTTCCANTGGGTATCCAGGAAGTGGTACGAACTGATATCTACTACTAGATAGCAAACTGATATACTAAAGAGATTTAATTCAGTACCTAAATGACTTTAGGATATTGCGGATATAATTAGGATATCCAGTGGATATCCTGTGCTATGTGGGTGATTCCANTACCTAAATGACTTTAGGATATTGCGGATATAATTAGGATATCCAGTGGATATCCTGTGCTATGTGGGTGATTCCAGTTATTGAGTGTTAATTTGTCGATTCGTGTTACAAGCCCACTATAGGACAAAATATTTAAACTTTGTTTAATTTCTCTGTTATGCACAGTGAAATACATTGTAGAAAATAAAAACCTTTTTCTTATCCTTGCTTTTAAAGCTGAAATAAAATAACAAACTCGCAAGCACTCTAACATGACTGTGATGTGTTCGTACATAATTATACTGCATCCTTCATTTACAATTCTCTTTATTGTGAAAGTGAGGTAAATGAGTGAATAAGGAGTTGGACTGTGAAGTTTTTATCTCCGAGTTCAAGTCCCGCTAGCGGACAACAGTTTTTAAACTTTTTTACAGTCATGTTTATACACAGTNGTTTTTATCTCCGAGTTCAAGTCCCGCTAGCGGACAACAGTTTTTAAACTTTTTTACAGTCATGTTTATACACAGTGAAAAACACACATAGCGAAAGTAAAACGTTTTTTTTTTACACCTTTTTATAAAGAGCAGATTTAAAAAAACTTGCAAGTTTATGGACACGTTTCGTGAATTCACAGAGATTTATTTGAAGTTTACGGAGAGAACGTTAATGAAAATAACGAAGAGTACGTAATTTCCTGAAGATGTCTGGATAATTTGTANTTGAAGTTTACGGAGAGAACGTTAATGAAAATAACGAAGAGTACGTAATTTCCTGAAGATGTCTGGATAATTTGTAACCGGTACTTTCCGTAATTTTACGGACACTTTTCATAACAGTGTGGCGCCTCACCTTTGCCGTTTCCACCTGTTCGTCGCGTAATTTATAACATCTTAGTGCTCGCAGGCAGTTAAAATAAATCTTTACACTGCTACCTCATACACCATCGTGCAATTTACCGATATATATTCTTCCAAAGATATGGTTTTTGTGGCTTAATGCCCTCTTGCAACAGCGGTCGAATGAATTTTGGCAAACAACATGGCCATGCACTATGCATAATATTTTTTATTGTAAATTAAAATTTTATTTACATGCACTATTTGGAATAGTTAAATAGTGGTTGGGGGAGATCGAAATGTAAGTGATCTTTGAGTGACACAGTGCTTCCAAAAATAAGAGTGTGTGCAGGCTATGTCGCTCACGCACTCATGTAACAGCCAAGTTTATCTCATAAGACTAATAGCAAACAATTATTTGGTTTGTATTCTCGTATGCGTTTGCTTCTACGCACTGATGCTTGCTGGCTTAGTATTGTTCCTGCAGTCTTCCGAACTGCAATTCGTAGAAAGGTTGGTGAGCAGGGATTTGTGAACCGTACTATAATTACAGTGTTTCAACTATAAGTTATAGTTTTATACGATGTTCTATAGCAAATTTATTAGAGTAAACAAAAATACTATGAATAAAAATTAACCTTGCTATTTCTACACTAACTACGAGTGTATTTAAAACTTTAACAATTGGTTGCACATGGCTATATTCACAATGGTACTTCACAAATCGACTTAGCTAGTATTTGGCCAAGAAAACACTAACATAAATATTTTGTGAATAAATTTGCATACAAATAATGGTAGAAACNACACTAACATAAATATTTTGTGAATAAATTTGCATACAAATAATGGTAGAAACACCTAAGCTGTTAAGTTTTAGAATAGTATTTTTAATAACATATTTCGTGTAATATAGCAAATTTATAAGTTTTAAACATATTAAAAATTGAAAGCTGAAGTTATGTATCGATAATACGACACGTAGTAAATTTCAAAATGCAGCCGAAAGAATTTTCTTTGGCGTACTATAACTTTGTACAAAATGCTATCATATTCACAAACGTTTACTATTTTTTNAGCCGAAAGAATTTTCTTTGGCGTACTATAACTTTGTACAAAATGCTATCATATTCACAAACGTTTACTATTTTTTTAACTTCCGAGGTTCACATCCCTGGTGGCGAGATTGGCAGATCTGCTAAGAGACTTTTGGGTGATCACCATAAAAATTCAACACCACGAACCGTTATTGAATCCGCTACGACGTAGGCCACCCGTAGAAAAAGAGTGTCTTGAGAATGCTGCTTTGCTGTCACGACACTTCCCGATACCCTACGTATACTTCATACACGTCACACTTGTCCCTCCCAAGTCGACAGCCCATAGAGTGTAGCTGCACTAATTGAATTCAGTAGGGACTTTAGGGAAATATCGATATATCGAAATTTTTTTATTATATAATTGAAAAATCGATAAAAATCGTCGATGTATTTTAACGATATTTTATGTAAATCAATATATTTTCCCAGGTATCGGAAATGGATATTTAAAAAAAGCTATTTTAATAAGCCCTGTTTTGAACACAAAAATTTAATCAAACAATTCCTATGTTTACTTTGACCACATGGACCAAAAACAGGCGCAACAACTTCCTTCAATGATTTGTCTCTTCAATATGTAATATTCTAAGCAATTTTACATTCGTCAATAATACATAAACTATCGGATTCAGATTAACCGAAAATCGATATTTTTCTTTCGATATACCGTTTTGTAAAACGATAGTTTTGCAAATAATCAATATAAATAATATTGATATTTTTTCCCGATATAAGCATCACTACATTCAGGAATTGTTTGCATTGTTGCTTCAGTTGTTGGTCGGGTGGCCTACCTCGGAAGGTTCGCATGTCGCGGGCTAAAATGTCTGTTACTGACTTCGCACGATGGTCTTCCCCAAGCTACCGTTTGCTCAGAAGGAATATTTCCGCCATGCAGCCCTCTGAAGTTATACCCTCGAGTTAGACTAACCACGGTAAGCAGAAGTAGTTGATCCGCGTGAAGCAAACTTCAGCCTGGATAGTAACTCACGACGCGAGTTCGTCAAAGAACAACGCCCTCACGGCGTCGACCACCCAGAGTTAAAGGCGGCCGCCTATGTAGGTTGCCGAGCAATGTGCAGAAGAGCCAGAACTCCGGCAAAACTCGTTTGATTAAAAAACAGTCAAACGTGCCTGAGTGAGGTCTGCTTACGAATAGCATTTAAAAAACGTTACCCGTCTGTATACGTTTTTGAGTTCCTCCATTTCTCTCTAAAGCAGGTTTGTGTGGTAGTGAAAATGACTCAAACNCTCTGAAGTTATACCCTCGAGTTAGACTAACCACGGTAAGCAGAAGTAGTTGATCCGCGTGAAGCAAACTTCAGCCCGGATAGTAACTCACGACGCGAGTTCGTCAAAGAACAACGCCATCACGGCGTCGACCACCCAGAGTTAAAGGCGGCCGCCTATGTAGGTTGCCGAGCAATGTGCAGAAGAGCCAGAACTCCGGCAAAACTCGTTTGATTAAAAAACAGTCAAACGTGCCTGAGTGAGGTCTGCTTACGAATAGCATTTAAAAAACGTTACCCGTCTGTATACGTTTTTGAGTTCCTCCATTTCTCTCTAAAGCAGGTTTGTGTGGTAGTGAAAATGACTCAAACGGGTGTTTTCGCGGTCATTTTTAGGTATGAACATTCCAGTACAACACATTAAAAAGGAATACAGACGTGCATAAAACCTTTATTTTAATTACTACGTCATGAAATCGTGCAGGGTCTCCGCTGAAAGTGCCATAGAGGCGCGTTATCGACGGCAAGACTGCATGCCAGTTCAGTGCTTTGCGCGTAGAGGCGATGAGAGAGTCGATGCGCATGTCTCGGTCCCCCCCTAGCGCTCCCACGCTTTTAGGCCTCCAGCGTGCAAAATTCCTTCAGCCAGGCGTCCACCTTAAGGTTTTCGGACCCATTAAAATTTCAGTTGTCAGGTGTTACAAACAAGAAATTTTATGATGCTCCCTGTACTTAAGTTGGCACGCAGCTAATTTCGTTGTAATAACCAGCGAGCTACAGGCTCTGTATTCGGTGATAAAGGTTGTTCACGGTAAAGTTGGCACTTTTGAAATCAACTTATGAAAAATTTCACTGTCCCTACCTGCGCCTGGTAAAGTTGGTAACGACGGAGGAAAAGTAGTTCCATGTCTTGACGTTCAATAAAAAGTACTAGGTAGACGTGTGTTGATTCTAAAATGATTTAACTTCATTTCTGTTTTTTATGCTTTTAAATCTAATAATTATAAAATCTGTAAATTTATAATAATTTAAAAGTTTTTCGTGACCAACGCATGTATAAAGAGATCAGGCCGGTGACAATGTTAATTTTACATATAGCGGAAGCATAAAATGTAATCGGAGAAGTAAATCGTAAGCAGGTTTTCCGAAAGTTCTCAGTATACCGTCAACAGCCTATAGTAATATGATAACCTTGACCAGTAGCGCGGTTAAGGTTGATTTTACTCAGGTTGGGAAGCTCATAGCTTTTAGTTAGGCAACTAAAACTTTTCGCTACAAGGTAAGCGCTAGTGTCGCATGTGTACAGTATTTTCTTAATTTTCTACGTTAGAAAATAAAATAATTGCAATAATCCAAATAAAATATGAAGTAACTTCATAACTAAGTAAAATCTTTATTATTTATTATTAACGCAGCTTAAAGTTTTAATTCAAAGTGGCCTCTTTTGAACACTGTGCACCTAGCGGCGAAAATTTTCCCTATGCCAAACTCTCCCATAAGAAAACTCGTTTGGTTTCTAACCTGAGTATAAATAACCTTAACGCGGTTTTCGAATCCGTTCCCTACAGGGAAGGTCATTGGTCATTAAGACTCGCAATGTACAGTACCGGCCAATGGACGTTACGTGCACAAATGTGTACACTGCGTCTGAATGGGTTCGAAGAACTCGCAGGCGTGCACCCTCACAACCAAACGTCGCGTGGCGTGCCGCACGCCTTGGAGTCAGTCGGAGTTGCACGGGCGGTGAAGGGTAACTGCGAGTTGTCGTGTTGTTATCCCGGGGAACGCAATTATAAATCCGTGTGTCGCCGTCTCTGTCTGCGCGGGCCGGCGCCGGAGAGAGAGAGAGGAAGAGAGAGAGAGAGAGACGGCGGATGGGCGCCCCTGTCTCCGGTCTCAGCTCGTTAACACTACCGCCAGTAGGTCGCCTTGCGTCCCTCGTGCCACCACGAGGCCATAACGCGGCGCCTAGCGCGTCATGTCAAATTGTTTCAGGCGTATCTCAGTTACCTTTCACGCTATCACCAGCAAACGAAAACCACTTTTTCCGTATTTTCCCGGGCTACATTTCTACAATAATATTTTTGTAAAAATGTTAATACCCTGGAAATTGCAGGTTGATTAAGATTTATAAACTCAACAAATTACGAACTCTTATTAACTTACTCTTACTTGCTCTCTTGTAGCACGGTTCTTATCTTCAAAGTGTACAATTTTTTTTGTTTTTGAAAGCGATATCGTGAAAGGTGACTGCGATAAGGCTGAAATTGTTTAACATGTAGAACACTGTCCATTCGGTATACCAGGCAACGCCCATAACTCGATCGCGCAGTGTCAAAGTGTCTCGTCTTGCTGTGTTCTCCCCACTTTGGATTTAACCGCCTCTTCTTCAAGACCGCAAAGCACGCAGTAAGTGACGTCTTCAGTTGCACGTTTCGTGTTTCAGGTGGAAACGGCAGACGCCCGCAGCCCGATGCTTCGACGACTCGACGTTCTTCTTTCTTCTGCCACGAAGGTAAACCCAGGCTGTGCTCGATTTGAGTGCAGTGTGGCCTTGATCACTTGCCCTTGATGCCTTCCCCGCAGATTGGGCCCTTGTTCCCTTCATGTCGGATTAAGCATCTTGTGAATTCGGATATCCTTAGTCTTACATACTATCACAATCAATAAGTTTGTGGAATGACTGCAGCCCTGATTGTATGCAGCCACGCACCACGGCGTACGCCATCTCATGTGTCGGTCCTAAAATAAAGAAAACATGTGCGCTACGCGCTTGCCCACAGCTACAAAAAATAATTAACTGTTGGAAGACTTAATAAATATACTCTTCTTACAGGTCTTCAATTTCTTAGGTGCCTGTTCCGCCATTTTTAACCCGGGAGAGCCAAACTACAAGACAGGGACAAGTTAATTCCTTCAAACAGCGCAGCAACAGAAAATATATTTAGGGCTCGAGAATGGTTTGCCCCTTGACTCAAAGGGCAAACCTAAGTGGCGTATGTGCCCTTGCGGCTAATTCTAACAGGGGCATTTGACGTCGCGACCTCGACGTGTTTCTCCAGATCAAATGCAACTAGACGGTCGGGTTGAAAACAGCCCAATTTTCACTTAAGGTTGTTTCGTCCCCAGCGTTTCTGATCATTCGCTTAGCCGTGAAAGACTCGTTTGATTTTACCTCCGCGTGACAGCCATCCCGAGGAAATCTTCGCAGTGAACAAGCTGCCATATGGTTCGACTAATCTTTCGTCCCTGCACCCAGCTTCGGAGATCGATGTGCGCTTGAGGAGCTCTGCGGGTCTCCACCAGGGATTCCCCTGTCCTCCCCTGACACGTTGCACAGGAACTGGTTGTCGGTACGATATGCGGCGTGTGTTAGATAAACACGTCACGTAACGGACTGGAAAGCAGGGGCGTTGAAGAAAAATCTCCTGATGAGACTTTTCATGTGGGCTCAACTGTGGGCTCTCATTTTGACGCGTCTATCAAAACTTACCTTGCACAGCTATGCAATAGCAACTTGATATTTTACCGTTTAAAATGGAATTATCCTTTATGATACATGTTGTTCCCATAAAACTACTGGGAAAAGATTGAAATCGTAGTCCTATAATTCATTAAAGTACTGCACTGCGATGAAAGCGAAGATTGTTTACTTATAAACACCACCACCTTCCATTTTTGTATTTAAGCTACCTAACTGATAATGGTTCGTTTTTAAATTGAATCTACTACGAATTTAAGATGCATTGCCAGTGCACGATCAACCTTTTTCGTGGCCAAAGCATGAATACAGTTACCTGCAGAGGTGATGCCACTTCTACTAGCCGAAAAGTGTCGAACCGAAATACCAACACTTTGGAGAAAACCACTAAACGCGATGTTTCAAAAACTGCAATACCTGCACCTTCGATATCAATAAAAGACCAATGGTATCTTAGATCCCCACAAAACGCTTCCTGTAAAATTAAATTTAAACTTAAAAACTCAAGTATAAGTTATTAATATTACCTAATTAGCTAATTAGATTTCTTAACTTCTTCTTCTCTCTTAACTTACTTTCTCGGTGCCTCAACGAGAAGGTTTCGTACATCGAAATATAAATCTGCCGGAAGAAAAGATTGCTGAAATTGTATCATCTTTTCTAACTAACCGATATTTTTTTCTGTAGTAGTCATAATATTGAACTTTCGAGTTAAATAACTTCCGATGAAGCGTACTTTCAGAGTTGTTGTCGATGAACTCATTAAGGTGAAAAGTAATATACTGTATTTGGTGTGTACGTAAGTTTATCCGAAATTCGTATTATTAATAAAATTATGAAAGCATTTTAAACAGCATTGTTATACAAATATTTTGAGATATAGTTAAAAAAATATATTTGATTATGTGCTACATGTCAATATCACTGTAAATGATATAAATTAAATTTCCTGTACGTTTCACAATTTTGTGCACGATGTCACTTATTCCAGTTTATATATTTTTGGGCTTTGGACTTGGAGCCTAGACTAGTGTTTGTCAAATATTTTAAACAAAATTGTTAAACTTTGAAATGACTCCACTTAGTAAGTCTCACTCTTAGAAATTATTGCCGGTATATAAAGATAATATTCAGTATTTCGATAAGTTCCAGAAATAACATATATAATGCTGAATATTAGCAAACACTCTATTTCCAACATGTAAATGAATAATAATATTTATATTTACTTCCTCAATTTGAGAGAGTGTGTTACGTGAATAAATAAACTTGGTAAAGTTTGATTATTCACATAATACACTATCTTCCTCAAATAGGGGGGATTAAACAGAAATCTTATTATTAATTTTAATGTTGTCATAAATCCCTGCAAGTAGGTCTATACCAATTTTAATTTCAGTCAGTCAAATTGTTTTATAGATATAATTAGAGACAGTAAAATACCATCAGTTTGAAAATAGTGTCCGTCATCTTCAATTAGTATGAATCGGTTGAATATTCCCCAAATTTTTATAAACACGTCCTATTTTTCGCCAAAATGGCCGGTTAGTGACTTTTTATTGTTGAATGCAATACCTTCTAATGTTAATGGCATTTAAACAAATTGGTTAAATGAAAAACGCAATGTTAATTTCGAGGTTAGTTGTATGTTGCAGTAAACACACAATATATCGAATACAAGCCAAGGTTTGTTCTAATCAACAGATATGTACATAAAACATAGATAATTTCGTAGAAGTAGTCATGTCATTAGTTACATCTAAACGAAATAAAGAAGAAGAATGTGCATGCGTGTACACACAAATAACTCTGGACAACACAGGTAAGAAACACAAACACGCTCGCGTATTTTGTGCACATAATATACACACACATATGCATTTAAACTGGTCAACGAAGACAAAGCAGACGCACGCAACTAATGATGCACACTGAACGTGATCACAATAGTACGAAGGAGTTTTTGTATACCTACACCGAACCCCCTCTCTTGAAGCAACCAATGATGGTGGAGCATTCTCCTGATTGGCTGCGCATTTACGTGTTGATTTTAACTGTTGGTGCCTTTCTGCGACGGTTTATGGTTCTCCATTATTTTTGGGTTCAAATCGGCTTCTCTTAAAATATATTAGATATTAGTGCTTTTTTTTAATTAAATATTTTATTATAAATTATGATAAATGCTGATTCCTTGTTTTTCTGATTAATTTAGTGTCCTTTTAAAATTATTAAAGTAGAATTTTCTGAAGGTGTTCTAGTTTTTTTCGATAGCATGTGCAGTGTGTATCGGTTTTTAAGTTTTGCTCTTCTTTCTTTAATTTTTGCGCTGTTTGATGCATGTGATAGATAGAAGTCTGCCAATTTCTCCAATAATCACGCACAAATATTTCGCAAGGAATTTGATTAACACATTCCTAAGTTTCTAAGTTGTTACGTTCAAATAGAATTTGACGGGGAAGCTGTTTGTAAACCGTAGTTGTAACCCAATTGTGTGCCAGTGTTACCACTGTGTTTTCTGTCTTTTTTTTGTGTAGCCGTGGAGGGGGATGATATACGATTTTTTGTTTATATGTACAGATTTATGACACCAAACAGAATAATTATTGGCCAGATGTTCTTTCTTCTGGATGATGTTCATCAGCAGTTTATTTTTAACTGTGCATATTTTCTTATATATTTTAGTTAAAGTGCGGAAAATGTCAATTTTGTGCTAATTAACTGGTTAGAATTAAATTAGAGGTGTTGTCAAGCATAAGTAGGTTTCCTACACATTCATGTTGGAGTAACATAGATCCGACGTTCACGACATGGCACGACGAAACCTGCAAATACATGACAGAAACTTTTCCAACGTAGCTGCTTGCATTTACAGCACGGCAGTTTACAAATGGTTAGTATTTTTCTGCGCCATTTACAAGACGTTTATGGAATAAATTATTTTCAGCACAATTTACAAGGCATTTATGACTAGTTTCAAAGGCGGTGGACAGAAGGTAAATTTGGAAATCACATGCTGACATATAGTGCAGATATTACACCACAGCACCACGAGGTATAAACGTTAATTTCTTAAATTTAATCCAGCAAGCGGCAAATAATTTTTCCTTTGCAAAATGCAAATTTTTCACCGTATTGGGAAGTCAGTTGAACTATTCCGTTTTACAACGTTGTACTCCGTATTTGAAGTGATGTAAGACACGACAAAAAATGTTATCGTTTCTAAACCAAACCTGCTGGTCGTGCGACAGTTTTCATTCGTGCTGACGTCAGAAGTTTCGTATTTTTTATTGAATGTTCGGTTTTAACTGTGTCGTATCGTGCTTTTTGGAGTTATTTGATTCCGGGATTAAATAGTAATTTTGCAGATCTCTTGTGATATCTAAGAAATGAATGCTCCCATTGGATTTCATTTGATATATGAACTGTACTGATAGCCGGAGATAATTTAGCACAGTTTCACACTCGTTCAGTTTTTTAGATCCGTATTATCAGATAGTAAAAGTGTCGTCAGTATATTCTCACCAGACGTCTGGTGAAGGGCTGGTTCATTTCGTTGTTTTTTACTCAAAATGTTGACATTTTGGCAGTGAAAAGTGAAAAATATTATTCCATTGCTATTTCATCCATTTTCTTGAAGACACCATCTTTTAATTGAAAATAGGTCGTGTTTTTACAAACTGTGATGATCTGTGTGATTGACGGAAGATATATCACGGTTTTTTCATCCAGAAATATGTCAGTTTTACAATTTTGTTTCAGAATAATGTTTTCACTAGTGAACAGGCTTAAAAAATAGAAAATGATTCGGGCGTCAGTAGGTCTTATCTATAACATTTGGACTACGAAAATGAACATGCGAGAATTTTTGACGAAGTTAGATGACTGGGCTGTGAGAGGTTCAGGAATGTTTATTACGACTTTAGACAGATATTGGCTGGGAATATTGCCGGTGCTGATGGTAAGTCGTAAAGGCGTTCCTGGTTTATTGTTTTTTGGAAACCAATAAACGTGAAGTGGCTTGCTGCTGTACGATGCAAGTAGTCTGCTCGTTATTTCCAGTCGACTCTGATGCCTGGTTCACTTTGCGTTCAGTTCTGACAGTTAGATCTTTGGCCAGAAGTACGTTATTGTTAAGTTTTTGTGATTTGGTGTGGTATGCTGATTTTTTCTTCGTAATTTAAACAAAGCTCTGCGATGTCCTATTCCCAAAATAATTTTTCAGTCGATTACTTATATCCACTGCAAAAAGGTCCAAAGAACAAAACAAGTCTATCATTTTTATATTAATAGAGTACGACTTTAAAATATTTACAGGGTCACTTTTTTATCCCGTAACTGGCACAAGTAGATTTTCATAACCTTTAAGTAAATTTGTCAGAGGTGTAATTTTGTAATGTGTAGGTTTATTGAATAAGGGTATAAAATAAGTGTAATGGCGATTAAACCTTCAGTTGCCTTCTGTGTCACTAACTGTATGCCAAATTGGTTTGGAATAATATAAGAAGTTCTTGAGTTATATTATAGAGCTTAATTTTTCAAGTAGTGATGTCTTCCAAACTGACAGGCGAAAAATTTCAGTTGTTTATTTCATTAAATGTTAATTTCAGAAGTGAAAATTTCGTTTAAATTCATGCGGTAATGACAGAGACATGTCATATTAGTCTAAAATATTTATTACTCCACATTTTGAAGGTAGTTTATTTACACCTTAAAAATCCTATAGCTGTAATTTGTTTTACTAGGCCTACTATTGGTAGCTTAATATTTATTATTTAAGGAACCTTATTTTCCAAAACGGTAAACAAAAGAAGTTATTAGCTATTTAATTAAATTTTCTTAAGTATTTAGGCTACCAAATTTTGTTTAATTCTGTCATATTCTCCGAGGTGACATACAACCCTAAAAGTTTGTAATGTGGGGATTATCCTGTGAGAGAGTTCTTTCTTGTGTGACATCCCAGTGGAAATATTTAAATCGTTATTCTGCGGATTTTTAGAATATTCGGTTTCCAAGTACGCTCTCGGGAATTCTTTGAGGTAGCGACCTGTTTCCTCAGTCATAATGGAAGAAAATTAATTTAAATTCATTAATATTTTGAACATACATCAAAGAAATATAAACTCGTCCCAATAATATTATAATACAGATTTTTGTAACCAAATGCACTATTATTTTTTTGTTTTTAATGGTATGGTTTTATGCTAAGAGATGAATCGTAGTGTAATTTTATGTTATACCGCTCTGAAACTATAAATGTTAATTGGAACAAATTAAAAATATACTTAAGGGAAGATGGGTAATGCAAATCATCTTAACCAATATCGCTCTAAAATAAAAACAACTGGTTTGATTCTACGTATTAAAATAAATTCCTTGAAAGCTATAATTATTACACAAACATGTGCTATGTAAGAAGATTTTTTTTTAAAGCTACAGCGCAAAAATATAAATCAGATAGGTGTTCATGTTTTTAGTGTGTAATGGCTCATAGTGTTTAATGCGCAAGATAATAATAGTAAACAATAGATTATCACAACTTATACTTTTGAAAATACGGCTAAATTAATGAAACAGTATAGACCTATAGCTTCTAAATACGCACAAACACTGAAATTGTTGAAGTATGTAAGAATATATTCTTATATCTAATAGCCAATATCTAATATCATTACAATTTATTCACTTGGGTGTTTTCACATGCAGTTGTGGTATTATGGTTCTAACACACTTGTGTCATAAACATCCACTTTTGTCCCTTTACTTCATGAACTGTCTCATATATTTGAAAATGTATTTTAACGAAACTGCCAGTTGAGATAAATAATAAAATTTTAAGCTTCATTTACATTCACCTCAATATATCAGTTTGAAGAATTCGAAGTATGTAGTCGTTATGAGCTTATAATCCTTAAAGTATGTCGTAGGGCCTGCAATAAGCACAACTAGCCATGTATTTGTAATTCGTTGGGAATGCTGCAATAAGTCTTGTCCTGTTTACAAACTACAATCATAATTATCATCACATGGTTTTGTATTCACCGAGAAAATCTTCTGCACTCGCACGTAAAGGAATTTTGTAATTTTTTAAGAATATCAGCTACATATTTCTTGCCTCCTTGCTGTAATATGTTTAGTTACAGTCCACGTCTTGTGCTTAACATGCGGGTTTCTAGATCCCCGTGTCTACCAAGGCACCCTCCAAAAATGAGTTCCCGTAGGTCATTTCAAACTACGAGGTCCGAGGTTTGAATACTAAGTAAACTATGGACATTTCCACCTTTTTTAAGTTGTATCTTTATGTCTGTTATTGAATAATTTCAGTGGACACCAGCAAGACGATGAATATGNTTCCACCTTTTTTAAGTTGTATCTTTATGTCTGTTATTGAATAATTTCAGTGGACACCAGCAAGACGATGAATATGATGAATATTTTACTAGCTGCGTTTGTATTCCCCCGCTTTTATTCAGTGATGCTGACCAGGGGATGTCCTGTTTACTAAAATAACCTGAAACTGCATCAAGAAACGACACACTTACATGACTTGCTTGGAATTTGGGAGTCTCGGGCATTCTTCCTAATTAAAAAGTTGTATAGATGACTGAGAGTGTCAGTTCCTGGCAGTAATGAGCAGACAAATAACTCCGTTAAACAATCTGTTGATCTTGTTACTCTGATCCGTAATGCTTTTCACAATTTTTTCCCTTTTCTGCTTGTATCATTTCATACCGCAGACAAATATGATTTTAGAATAAACATATGTTGCAGGTGATAGGTACAAATGCAAAACCTACATGAATGAAAATTTTTTAACAAAATGTGTAAATTATAAAACTTTACTGCCGTTAACATGTCAAACCAAGAGCTTTCCTTCCAGGTGACATTCGGCCTTACAGATGGACGTCGCATCGTAGTTACAATTTTCTGTTTTTCTGAGTTTTCTTCCCTGCGATAGAAATATGACTATCAGTAAGCAAGTCTCCCGGAAGGAAATAGGAAGTTCAAAATTATTTATCAAACAGTTCTCTTTTGGGCACAAAAAAATCTGTTCCTGGGCTCCCATTAGATACTTAATGTGTGCTTATTCACATTGTCGTTACGAAGTTCTTATCACTAACTTAATATAATTCATTTTCTTGTTTTTAATAACTATAGATTTTACCTTTTATCAAATTGCTTTAATTTTCATGTAACTGGTAGGTTTTCATGACAAGTACCATCGCTCCCACAACAACATCGGCCAATAAGACAAACTTACTTTCTCAACCCTTCGCACCGTACTTAACTCAGACCTTGTGACCCTAATTCCTTTTTTACAGATTTAGAGATGTTTAAATTTGTATATAAAACTAAATATTTTCTTTAATTTCTGATTTTCCCCCGCAAGTAAGTCATTCTCTCGATTCCCATAGATTTTTTACATTAGGTGTCAATTTTGCAGCTAATGTTTCACGGAGAGCATGCAACACAACGTTACTATATAATTGTTGGTATTAGAAGATATGAATATTTCCATAACAGCGCATTTTAGTGGTGCGAAGCCAAGATTCCAGGCACACAGGAAAGAAATAACATATGTACATCCGTGATACAGTGACTGGATTTGAATACGGCACCCGACATTATCCTATTCGTGAAGCAATTTTGTTACTCACAAACGGTGAAAATTTTAACTTTATGAAATAGGAACGAAAAGAGATGCATCGCGTCTAGAAAGTAGTATCGCCATATTTTATGTGCTTCGTGTCTAAGGAGATTATTCCTGGAGGTTAGATGAAACTTAAAATGAAACATGAGCTTCGTCGCAAACAGACCGCTTCGCCACCGTAATCATAAACACTATGGAGACCAACACAGCTCCAATATGCATTGCATGATCACTCGAACACGTTAGAGTACTGCTCGAACTCATCTGCGAAAAATTCCATCGCTCCTGTGCATTTGATAGATAACTTCATAACTGCGCTGCGTATAGGCCTGTGTTGTTCGCAATTCACTGAGCACTTTTGAAAGCTCTGATTATCATGTACTCTTCTGCAAACGTTCCATCCCTCCACAGCATGTTAAACATTAATATTTTAACTAAGGACTTCATTTAGCCTTCAATTAAGTTCCACTATGATATTGTTAGCAACATAACTGTTTCTAATAGGCCTATACTAATTCTTATACTTATGTGCATAAAATTGTAACTAAATAAAATTAATACTGTGCCCACAAACGTGTTAAATTTAAAACTTTAAATTAGACGTTGACGCGTGTAACTACAGTTCCCATATAGCTGCCGACTATATTGGTAAAGGCATGCAAAATTCCCGTTATCACTTGGAAACAGGTTACACTTTATATCAGAGTACGTTTTCACAGCGTTTATCATTGGACCACAATTTTCGACACCCCTCAAAAAATATTATATGTCAATAAATAAATACGCTATATTAGTGTGACCCAATCACGTGCAGTTTAGTCACAAAGGAAAGGACTTCCCACTTAGGCAGCAGCCAATTGAACAAACGCTATCGCGATCACTCGAAACATCAGTGCCAGTGTCGGGACCATCGCTCACACATCTTTCGTCTTTCCAGGACAGCGCCTGAGCTGGGTCATCGCTCACTGTTCCAGCCCTTTCCAGGGTTCCAGGAAGATACACACCCTCCGGCGTACGGAGTTAACCATTGCCGCTACGAGTCAAACCCATGCTCACCGATGTACAGCCAGATGCTACAGTACCCACCGTAGGAGTAGCTGGAAACGTGAAAAAGTACATGCGAAATACTCGATTATAAACATTATCTATATGATAATCTACGCACCTTTATGTGTGGATGAAACCATTTGCGCACGCACGCTGCANCGATTATAAACATTATCTATATGATAATCTACGCACCTTTATGTGTGGATGAAACCATTTGCGCACGCACGCTGCATACCGACCTGCGGGGTCGCATTCGGGAGAACCTGGGTTCGATTCTCCGCTTAGGCCGACCTGATTTCGGTTGTCCATGATTTCCCGAAATCTCTCCCGATTCCTTCTCCGTCCCTGCTTCTCTGAGCAACTTGCTCCGTCTCTAATGACCTCGCTGTCGACGAGACGTCAAACCCTACCCACCTTCCACGTGCTGCAGTTCGGTCATACTAGTACGTTGAATGGCACACTATAGTTTTTCCAACAGCTTTGGGTTGTACAGTCCATTCACAGTTACTTCCAACTTTTCTGAAGCCCTGCTGAAGTTCTAATTTCAGACTATTCCTCCACTTCATTTAACCATAGCTTAATTAAGTCAATAAAATTACACCAAAGGGACAACGCGCCGTATTTGTGCGCCATCAGTTTAATAATATTTATCATGAGATCAAACTTCTTCTTACTAAGCATTACCAACATACCTCTGTTCTCTCTGTTTGTATTTTCTATTAATTATAAATAATATAGAATTCATAGATAAAATACATTAAATATATAGGAACAGCGAAACATTTCATACTTGGAGTGATTTTTCAAAGTTTTTATTTAAAAAGTGTGGAATGCCGTGAATATACTATATACAGGTTATGGACAAAATAATATGAACACCATGCAATATAGTACATTTTGTTGCATGTTGGCAACACTGCTTCCGTGTAAATAATGCGACGCGTGTGTATTGCACAGTTTACGTGCCAAGTCTTGTAGGTTATAGGTCAGTGTATTATACGCTTTGTTCTGCAACGGTTAAATCAAGCGATCGGTGAAATATTTGATCTCTCAGACTTCGAAAGAGGGCAAATCTTTGGTGCTCGGTTAGCGGGAGCGTCTGTGACGAAAACAGCTGAATTGTTTAACGTTTCACGAGCGACAGTATCCACGGTAATGACAGCATACACAAAACATGGTAAAACATCATCGGTGAAGAGGAATAGTGGGCGAAACCCAAAGTTAACTGACAGATACCAACGAATATTAAATTGAATTGTGGCCAGACAACATAAAACTACCGCGGAAAAAGTGACAGCAGAACTCAACACTCACTTGAGTAATATTGTTTCGACAAAAACAGTATGGCGAGAGCTCCACAAAGCTAACATTCATGGAAGGGCTGCAATTGCGAAATCCTTTATAATGGAAGCCAACCCTAAGCTACGAAAGAAGTGGTGCTACGATCATAAAACCTGGACACTTGATGATTGGAACAATGTGGTATGGTCTGATGAATCATCGTTTACATTGTTTCCTACAAACGGCAGGGTTTATGTGTGGAGAACCCCAAAAGAAGCCTACGATCCGGACTACCTGCTTCCTACAGTCAAGCATGGGGGAGGTTCCGTTATGATTTGGGCGGCTATATCGTGGTATTCAGCTGGTCCTCTCATTCACATCATTGGCCGGTTACTGCGAATGAATATCTCAACATCCTCAATGATGAAGTTCTTACTATGACTGCCAAACACTGCCATATTCCAAGATGATAATGCACCCATACACACAGCTAAAATGGTTCAGTCTTGGTTTGAGGAGCATCAGAATATCATCAAACATCTTCCCTGGCCAGACCTCAACATAATTGAACCGTTATGGGGAGTTTTAGAGCAGAGAGTGAGGAGCAGATTTCCATCTCCAACATCATTGAAGCAATTGGCGGATGTTTTGGTACAAGAATGGGACAACATTCCGTTGGAAACTATTCAGACACTCTAAGAATCTATTCCGCGAAGAATTGCAGCTGTTCTGAAAGAAAATGGTGGCCCAACACCTTATTAATACATAAATATTGTGTATATGTCAGGTGTTCATATTATTTTGTCCATCCCCTGTATGTGTTTCCCTAAGTGAATTAATACGCACGTATATCTTCCCAAAGTCAGTGCTTCCTTTTTAAGAATACGGCATCATCCCAATTCAAATAACCCCAAATCTACAAACATGTAGTGAAATTAAAGAAAAAATAACGGAAATAAACGTGTGTGTACATCTCGGTATGTATGATTTATTGTGCAAACTCACATTTCTTACGGATGTGACACAAAACGATAAAATATTGCGATACATGTGTTATCAATAACGAATATGGAACCACATACTACTTAAACTCTTACATCTGAATAAAACCAATCTTGGATATGATATTTTTTTTCAAAACAATATTAGTTATATATCCTGGAAAATATATTTAGAAAATTTTTTTGTGATCATTCATATTTCTGTGAAGATTTGAGGCAATCACATGGCTTACGTTCTAACAGCAGCCTAGTCCTGAAAGAATAAAAATTTAAGAGTGAATTCAGCAAATAAAATGTGTCCTTACAGAAGAGGGCAGTATAAAGCACGCATTGCAGTTTACGAACTTTCCCCACTCTTTGCCTCTCCTTTGCAGATTCTTCCGCAGTCAGTGATGGTAGGTAGGATGGCCTGAGGTAAAAACGTGAGAAGTTTTAACGACCGTGCTGAAACAGACCATTACTCACTGCGACATTATTCTGTTGTACTAAGAGTTTCCTTCAACCCTGGCGAGAGAGTGCACAGCGCTGTGTCTGCGAAAGTTGCAAGGTTCCGTTTCTTTTACCCTAAATAGCTACTTTTATACAGAGCAAAATGTTCCACTTTCCTCAACATGTGATTCTGGTAAACCACGGGTCCCCAGGACTGTCATCTGCTCGTGAACACAGCTATTAGCGACAAAAACATTAGGCTCTGCCTCTGAACTTTAACAATCACTTCCATCTTTGCCCTCGTCCCGTACGAAGAAATTAGAAAGAGAGCGAAAGACAGAAAGGGAAAGTGGCTGCCCTCTTCCAGATATCAGTTTTTTTGCTGTGTTTGCATCTGTTTTATTTTTCGAAATGTAAACGCTGTCCGAGCATAAAATACAGTTTAGTATATTTTCAGTGTCGGTTCCTGATTGATAATATGCATGTTTAGATATGTATATGTAGCGATTAGAAAGTAATCCCATTGATCGCTTGTGATTAACTAATAAAGATCATACAACCATTAATTACTTTAGTTATTACAGAGAATCATAGAATGTATTTACCCGGAGCCAACAATTGAGTAAATGATACACAATGAGTTTTAAATCTCAGAACTTGGCAACTTTTATCTCTCTCACTTACTGGACCTATTTTGCGCGTTTGAGGCATACAAGCAGGAAAACGAGCATTTTAAGAACTTTTCTTTGCGAATTTACTACATAATTTCATACGTACACTGAGATAGTGGGAATGGTAGAGTAATTCCTATAAATCTGTAGTAATTTTCCTTCATTTGCTCGGGAAAATATATAATGTACTCGGAAATTCCTAACTTCGTATAGTAAAATTTATTTAGCTTCCAAATATATTAAGTTAAATTTTCGAACAGCGTTTAGGTTAAAACCTTATATTACGGCTTAGGAAGTTAATTGAAAAAATAATTTATTGTGAGGGCGGTATAGACACGTGCATCAAATAAATTCACACGGAAAGTATTCTGCCCCTTCNCTTCATAAGATAACCATATTATTTTAAAAGTTTATTAGTGAATAAGCTTAAGAGAATTTCAATTCAGTCTCCTATGGAAGTGGCACATACGTTCACGAGCGATAATACGTACTTTCAGATACAGCGGTCTGAAAATACTGTTTGGTTTTACCACGCCTGAAGGCTCAAAAATGACGTCTTCAATAAGCGAGTAGTGTTGGAAACGTGTTCTTGACTGGTAGGAAATGTGATTTTTATCATAGAGAAACAGACACGTGGGTAATTTTACAAACGCGTATCTAAAGACTCCCTGCAACGCAAACTTCGACCTACATAAACTTTATTTAATGCTGAACGGGACTCGTTCGTCATTTGGAGTTTAATTCAACCGGAAATCTGCAGTTCATGTCAGTCCATGGACAATTCCCATGCATTGTACAGCAGCGCGACGTTGCCATGACACAGCAGCGTCCGCGAAAGAAGTTATTTCATATGCATGCATAAACGGTTCTCAAGTCTTATATAATGTCTACGAAGAAATTTCACACATTCATTCCAATATACAGGATTATCCTTAACTCCGGATACTAAATTTTTGCGATAATTCGTAGTGAAAAATTGGGTACAAACATAACAATTCATCTTACCTAACGTAATTATTAAGGATGAGAAACGTCCTTGAAATCTGGGAATTAAAATTAGTTATTCGCAGAATGTCAGATTGTTTTTATCGAGAACCGATATTCTGAGCGTGTTAAACCACGGTAACTTGGTGTGTTCCTCTAATGTACACACTATCATTACGACATAAAAATCGATAAACACCCAGCTAGGTGACCTACGGTATGAGGATGCTGTGAAAAACATAGAAGCCTGTGATAGTGTGAATCATTCCCGCCTCTACTACACCCTGGTGCCTGTGTACAACCCGAGCATCACGAACACAGAAGGCAAGTCATACGTGTATTTAACGGACAGATTCCAGTGTGATGGTGAAACCTGCGCAGTGTACAACATGAGGCGGGACGCAACCCTACCATGCAGCACCGACGAACATTTTTATCATTTAAGAAGGCATCCAGCATAGGGACTATTAAATACGACGAGGGGGGCAGGAAAAAGTGCTTCGCTTCAGAGAATAATGTAATGGCGAGATGCATAGCCTCCTACCGGACAAACAAAGGGAAGGACACAGGATAATAACAAACAACATAAATAAACGATGTTTCGAACAGAGCAACATAGAAAAGAATGAATTTATAGTTGAGAATTCTATTTTTAGGCACATGGTGTGTGTTGGTGTATGTAATCAAAAACAACAGGGAATTTATCATTAAAAATCTGTGTGTTTTAAAAATTATCTTGCTTATCTATGTATGAATAATGCAAAAATATGTCGCAACATAAATTCAGAAAACAAAAACAACATAAAATTTTTTTTTGCTTGCCAATGTAAACTAATATTGTTTAACATGTGTGTGAAAACATAATAAAAGAGCTTGGTGAATAAAATATGTTATATGATTTTAAAATCTTTTTTCCTCTTATTTTATTGTTTGTCATGTACCCCATCAATTCAGCAAAAAGGTGATGTAAAGTATAGTGGTGAAAAAACTTATTAAACATTTTGTTTTTCAAATCAGAGAAAAGAAACTAATACAGAAAGGAGATAAATTGTTGAAAAATTACTTTCGGAATATAAGATGTATACCATTTAGGTTACTGGATCTGAGTTTGCGAGCATGAGTAGACAGGCAGGGCAAGTTACCTTGCCAAAGTTTAAAATATATATCTGTGCTTGCATGGCAATGGATGTGTTAGCATTTTTCACAGGCTTGCACCTGCTTGGTTTCAGGTAACTAGAGTTAACTTAAGATGGAAAAGAGAATGAGTCAGCGGGCTTAACGAGCAAATACTGCCCATCCAGAATGGTGGCGGAGTGGGGGAGGACAGTGGAGAGGGGGAAGCCGAAATAAATGTGGAGGAGAAATCGTAGTATTAGTTGTAACCTTACTTTCATTATATAATATCTGTGCAGTTCCGGCCTGAAGATGTAGCCATTTACTCGGATATTACCATGGGTTACCGCAGAGTTCGCTTCCGGATACCTGGTATGATAGAGAGAATAGAAAGCTGCAATTGACTGGAGCACTGGATCAGCATGAATGAAGACGATGGTTTTTTCAGCTTTTTTCCAACACCATGCTGCTTATTACCTGCCCAGTGTACCACCTCCGGCTAGAGACTAAAATCTGCCCTGCACTACCAGTGAGCTGATAAGTCAATCAAAAGATGAACGCCTATGTCAAGTTTGGCGTCATAGAAGCATTGTATATCAACTCAGAAGACCAGACAGCTAAAAGATTACTTGGTGCTCCGAGCATTGTAATGGAGAGCTTCACACTGCCATTTTGAACCATGGCAGAACAACTTGGGAGACAATGTGCACCCCACTTACCTGACATATGAACGTTACATTCGTACTCTAAGCATCAGTCTTCATCCAGTCTTCGGCCGGCAATCAGCCATGTTTGATCCAGAGAAAGACGACTGGTGTGTGCACCCGGCCTTCCAGAGTGTGGAATATTGTGTGGACGATCCCCTGGTAACATGTGTTGAACAATGTGCAAATGATGTACGTATTTACTTATCATAGGGCACAACAGCCATACGAGACTGTATATAAACTGAAATTGTGAGAGATTTTATTAGCAGCGAATGTGCAGTTAACCTTTGCCGACCATATATGCATAGATTTCCATGCACACTACAAGAAATAAACAATCGCATTTAAAAGGAAGTGGACAATACATTTGATGATTTTTCTCACCACAAGCATTTACTGTCTAGGATACTAATTTTAATTTCCTTGAAAAATTACAATTTGTTTAAAGTAGCACCCACAGTGCCACTCTGATATGCCAAATAGTGTACAGGGGACCTGCACAGTGCTGTGAACTACCATGAACCATCCTGGACTGATCTGCAAACTAGAGTGTGTGAGAACGAACTCTGCCCCATTTACAGGCATAAATTACTCAGTGAAGTCAAGTTTTCGTCATCAAACCTCCTGACCAAGCAGATGGGACTCTTAAATAAAGCAGGTATGTGTATAAATGTCAATTTTCTGTGAAGTATGGATCCAGAAACATAGTATAGTCTGTGGCAGCAGTGGCCATGCTAGCAACAGTGGTAACTCATTCATCTGTGACATTACAACAGATGAAACCAGTGACTTAACCTCCAGTGACTCATCCAGTTGTGTACCATTCTACAACCAGTCTTCTTCTGCCTAGTCTCCAGTCAGCAGCAGTCAACCAGTCCAGCAGTCAGCCGGCCCAACCACCATAAACTCTGGATACGATGGTGACGAAACATTTTCTGAAGACAGCGAGGAAGATGAAGTGTTACTGTTGCCTGATCCTACTAGCAACGAGTCAGCACCATACATAATGTATAAACCCAGCACTTGCTACGACTATGTGTATTAAGGCTCACATTGTTTGCATTATGGTATTACTTATAAAAATGAGTGTGGTGATATTTACAGCTCGATATGCTTTGAAATGTGTACTGAGAACGTACATTTCCGTCAATAGTGTAAATAATTTTCGCCATACTAAACCTCCAGGGTAGTATCCAGCTTCGTGTGCGAAGATAGTAATTGCGCTGTACATCTCTGTGCTCCAAAGCTAGCACTGTCTTATGCGATGCCCGGGGACCCCAACGTCATCAAATACAGAGAATCATGCGATGGGAAACAACATTATAAAAGTATTAAGGACACACTTGGTCATTTACCGACAATGAATATAACGTATGCATCAATTTTGTGAATTGTATATAGACAAAAACTGCTTCGAGAAGCTATATTTTCCCCAAAAACAATCATATCAATTCAAGCTGGACTGTATAAATAATGCAGATATGTTTGTTCATGTACCATGAACCAAGAACCACAGTTTATGTTCTCCAGCAGCCGTTGTGTTAGTAGTAGCTCCACCTCCAGTGATTCATCCTCCGGTGACTCCACCAGCAACAGTTCCGCCCTGTGGGCCTTCCATGTTTATCCATACAGATGATGATGCTGTTCCCTTCAAAACATTAATAGACTCTGATATGCCAACTTCGTGGGAACGAATAATTGTAAAACTAATAGTAACTGATGTATTAAGTTCTTTTTTTTTTAATGTGAATAAATCTATGTATGTTAAAAAACATATATTTCTTAAAATACCCCATGAGCCATAAGTGTATACAAAACTTGTATACACATAAAAGTGTCATGCAAAGAAAGTTTAACTAGCGAGCAATGTTGAAAGTTTTCATACTAATATAAATTTTAGAGTCTGATATAAACACAAAATCATTACCGCATTTCTCATACCGGTCGATACCAAAAACCATCTTTGTTACTAACCACACTGAACCTGTATGTCTCTTTATTCCCACACGAATGACTGGACTAAAAACTTGCCGCAAAAAACATTTCTCAGTTCATTCGTTCGTCATATAGAACTCAGCCGATTTTAATCGACTCGAATATGACATAATACTTCAGATCCTACCATAGCCCTTCTTCTACACATTCTCTCACAAATTTTATTTACAATAGACTCCCGAAATCAATTGTATACAGCACTGAAGCAGAATCATCTATATTAGCAATTAAAAACATTAATTGGTATAAATAAATTTAATTTATTTACTTGTTATATACATTCTATCATTCTAATTTTTTTATAAATTCTATATTTTCATTTCCCTCTGGTTGGCAATTCATGGAATGTAGCTAACAGACTCGTATGATATAACCCTGATCCTCCAGTTTATTGGTGATTGAATACATCTCAACAATGGGTGAGAGATCCCAACGTTTGTGCAGACCAATCAAATATGTGAGTCTTTCAACAAGTTCACTCGGGTTTTCGGGAAATATGTAACGAGTGTTCTTGGCACATTCTGCCTTCTTCACATCACTTGTCGAAGGAAACTCATTGGTGAAATGTGTGGGAATGTCGAGGGAATCATCATCCTTCTCACCAGATACATCATCAACACTGTCACCATAGTCATTATCATCAGTGCTATATTAATGATCGTCTTCATCTCCTGGTCCATCCTCACTATCAAGTTTACTTTTCTTTGTAGTAGTCGCATGGACATCATCAGTATTTAGAGCTGACAACCGTTTATTTCGAAGTTGGTCCACTTCACGCGAACGCCTTGCAAGTGTACATTCCACACATGCCGACTCAATCATGCCTCTTAGGTCTCTAATTCGGTCATTAGTTACCATTAACTGTCTCGTCATAATCGTCTGCGTAAACAGTATCCATCGATGTAGCAAGAGGTATTGGCGACATCACTTGCTGGCTCCCAGTAGACAAAACCTTGCAGATATTGATGTGTTCCTTCATTGTATTCCCTTGTATAAACTGCATCCGGTCATTGTCGTAATGCTTCATCAAACGAGTTCGTTCGTCGCCTGCGAACATTTTATATATCGTATGAACAGAAGGTAAATAAGTCGTCACTGGCTGTTTCTCAGTGAGCATAAAAATACCACATGTATCAGCCTTGATATGTTTATTTTAGTTATCACTTCGAGTGAACTGTCTGGAACATTTATAGCAGCTTAGAAAAACATTATATGGTTTCTGCAAACAGTCACTCTTCTCATCTCGCCGTGCATTGCAACTTTTGCTGAAGTACTTGGCACAGTAACAGCGTTGTTTTCCATGTAATTTTTGGTCAGTCGTTGAAGGTACGTAACGTACAGGACATACTCGTTTTCACATCGTCAGTGGCTCACATCGTTTTCAAGCATACATGGATTCGTACACTTTACTCTTTCCGACTGATCCCTGCCGACTGATCCCTGCCGACTGACTCCTGCCGACAGACTGCCGCAGACTGACTCCTGCCAAGATGTTACTGATTTGCTGGTTCAATAACAACTAACCTATGAGGCATGAATATATTAATTTATATATATATATATATATATTCATTGCGTTCATTAAACGTCATGTCAGGTATCAGCCATTTGTCGTAGGGCGCATGGCCGATGAATTTTTACAATATATTGTCCGACGAATTCTCGAGCTAGGCGAACAGACGCTGGATAATTCACCATCCATACCGCTCGGGCATTCTCATGATAGCCAATGTAGCACCATCCGATCGGGACTCGAACTGGTGACACACTCGAAAAAAAACCCTCGATACCCAGAAGCATTTCTCCCTGTTTGTGAAGCATTTCACGAACCATTCATCCATTGTATGAACTTTCCCTCTTGACTTCACTTTACGAAACATATTGTGAACGAAACATCTAATTGGAGGAAAATTCTTATACTACTCTTTTAAGGAGCCCGGATTTTTATCTCAGAAGACACTCTTTCATACACTTTAAATGGAAACAAAATATAAATTTAAATATAAATAATAAATGAGCACTATTCACGCGAGAAGAAATCGCATATAATTGGAAAATTCGTAGATGCCACTATCGATACATAAAGACATTATACATTTTTGAATATATTTTTACTTATATGTTACTTATATATGAAACATAAAAATAAATATAAAATATGAATACATTATTTTAACATAATTATTATAGATAAACCGACAAACGTAATGTAAAATAAATTATATTTAAACATATTAGTTACGTTTATTGCATAAATATTGTAACAAGGTACACATACACTGAAGAGCCAAAAAAACTGGTATAGGCGTGTGTATGCAAATAACAAAGGTATGGAACCAATCAGAGTAACGCGATGTGGTCGGCAGCTATATCGGTTACTGCTGATACAATGGCAGGTTATCAACATTTAAGTGAGTTTGAACGTGGTGTTATAGTCGGCAAACGAGAGATGGGACATAGCATCTCCGAGGTATCGATAATGTTTGGATGTTCGCGTACGACCATTTCACAAGTGTACTGTGAATATCGAGAATCTGGTAAAACATCACNTCGATAATGTTTGGATGTTCGCGTACGACCATTTCACAAGTGTACTGTGAATATCGAGAATCTGGTAAAACATCACATCTTAGACATCGCTGTTGCCGGAAAAATATCGCGAAAGAACGGGACAAACGGCGACTGACGAGAATCATTAAACGCGACAGACGGGCAACATTTTCTCAAATTGGCGCATATTGGATTTGTGAACTGCCCTGCAGGATTCATAATGTGAATTGCCTCCTGCGTACCTTCAGACATTAGTTGAGTCCATACCACGTCGTCTTGCGGCACTTCTGCGTGCTCGGGTGGGGAGGGGGGGTGGCCTACACGATATTAGGCAGGTGTACCAACTTTTTTGGCTCTTCAGTGTATAAGACATCACAACCGATGAGAAGTGAGTAGGTATTACTAAAACCATAACGAGTTAAGCCCCCCACTGATGGTGTACGACACGTTTCTCTAGTGAATTCGTTCATGCAAAATGTTTTCAATTTCCTCTTATCTGGCCATTATGATACAACAAAGGAAAACTGGAAACTTCTAGCACCTATATACTGTATTGTTTTAAAAACTATGTGGTAAATCACCTAAAGTAGGGTTTTCATTGTGAAAAACTAAATATAAAAACTGTAAGGTAATAATGAACGTTTTCCATAATTTTTATAGTGGAACAAGAGCTTGCTACATTCGAAGATTGCTGTTTAAACTGCTGTCTTGCATGCCAGTGAGTGTTGTCAGTCCCGAGCACACGTGCTCCATATTGCACAGAATTGAAGCATTATTCCTATGACACTGTGAACAGAAACATTGCAATGGGCTTGCTTTGAAGAACGTGCATCGGGATAGTCCGACTGACAAGGGAAGGTAGTTAATCGTTTTGCACAAGGAGCTGCATGTGAGAAAGCCTCATTTGTAAAGTAATACAAAAGCTCTTACTGCCCTACTTCAGTTAAGCACGACTGTTCTGAGAAAACAGCTTTTCAATATTTAGTTTTTTCATATAATTCAGAAAACTTGCAAGGAAAAGTGTTCTGAATTTAATACAAACCTCACACTGGTGAAATGTAATTTATTTATTTATTAAAATACTCCCATATTTAAAATGATATCTTTCTATTGAGAAAATTGTCTTGGTATGCATTATGAACTGGTGTAAGACATTTCACTGGTATTGTAAAACTAAATGTTTTTTTAACTTGCGGTACATAAATATTTGTTTCAAAACGAACTTTGCTATGCCGACAATTGCTGAAAATATTTCCTCTGTAAATATCGAATTATTAAGACAAAAGGCAATGCCACACAGAAATATGAAATACTTTTTATCACAAAAGTTTATTTACATTTAAAATCTGGAATATTTTCAAACTCAAAATTATGATAGCCCTCTTCGTATCAGAGGAATTAACGCAACATAAGCTTTTTCTTTCAAGAAATGCACAAGGACATTTTGTAAAGTGAAGGCAGCTGAATATCATCAGGTTTGCCTCGATGATTTCATCTTACACTGGTTTGGAGAAGTTTTGTATCTGGTAAAGCTAAAATTCGATAAAGTCTTTTCTTATCTGAAGAATCTTTATTTCTGTCCAATGTAATCATCCTTATTTGCATTATCATAATGTGTATTTTCTACGTATTTTTCTCACAGAAGCCTTTTCCATTGAAAAAAATATATGTTTCCAGTTCTTTCACAATTTATGAAACCAGAATTTTTGCATATTTGATAACTATACGCAGTATAATAGTTTGTTCATTTTAGAAAAAATTCCTTGGAAAAAATAGAAACGTTTTACTGTTCAGCTTATTGTGCAGGTATATAGAGTGACGAAATTCTAATTCATAGTATTGTGATGTACCACGAAATAATGTCAAGCTGACTTAAATGCGCTGTTAGTATCATTGAAACAAAAACCAAACTCAGGTGCCCATACAATACGATGTTCGAAGATTTTAAGATGTATTTTTATAGCTCTTATATTTCTATTTCCAGTTCATTGCAAGGACAATGAAAATGCCTTTGAACTACAGATCAGAATTCATATATGCTAATGAGCAATACAGAGACGTATTTCTAGTACAGTGAACAGACACAAATTCATAGTGTATTTCTCTAAAATAAGAAAAGTGAATTAAAAAATATATATATATATATATATATTTCAAAGTCATGCTGTTTCGAAGAGTATATTTCACGATTGTATACTAATTTTAAACGATATTATAGAAACTCTGTGATAGATATTTAGAATAAAAATAATTTGTACCACATTTAAGCATTTCATTACTTCAGGTAGAATATATTTTGAGTACAAAATCTTAACGTCAGTGCTTTGTTAAAATGTTACATAAATAACTAAAACTAAAATTATTATTTTATTATTATTATGATTTTACGGTGTTTTCCAGTTCAATTTGGGAAAATGTCGTACAATGGGAAACATTAAAAATGTGCAAATAACACTACAAGTAAGCACTGCAAAATAGGCAGAACGTTTTCCCCAGAATTTTATCTGTACAAAAAAGCTTTAATGTTGATATTTAAATCGCCAGTGTTAAAAAGAATTTCTATACCAAAATCAGAATTAACCCTTCATACTGAAAATTAAGAAGGAGCTATATAATCAGGATAGCAAGATTACGTTTCATACACAGATTACAACCTAAATTTATATGCTTCTCTTACATAATATTTAAAGTGATGTGGCAGTGCTTGAAACTGTAATTAGACGCAGAAAATAAAATTTGAACAAAAATTTAACGACTGTATATGATAATGGTATTTTTTTTATTGTAGTATTGACATTCGACAAGTATTGACATACTTCACCTTAAATATTTTACTTTTATATATATATATATATATATATATATATAGGATGCACTCAAAGTCCAAAAGAAATCACTAACTGTATGAAGACAATGAAATGTATTGATAAAAAAATAATAAAATATATATGTAACTTTTTTATGCGAAGAAAGTATTTACAGAATAACACGCATGAATAACCCACAAAATGCAACAAAATTGCTTACAACGCCTAAAGGTTATAATAATAGGTATTTATCANCCCTTAGACGATTGCTTAAATCCTCCACTAATCTTGTGTTACATCATGCGTAAATATTTCCCCATCTTTGTCCGTGGATATTACGATCTGTTGGCAGCTGCTTGCTACATTAAGAGTGCTGCATATAATAGTCCGTTCATTGCTATTTCCAACTTTCCTGATTATAAGCTAATGATCTACATTCATGCAAACAAAATTAAGAACAACGAACCACATGCATGCGCGTATTTCTTAATAGCATGCCTATTTACATATAAAATATAGGCAACAGTTAAATTAAGCCAAGAAATTAATGATAAATTATGACACATGAGACAATCAAACACCTGTGTTGGTTTTTCAAAAAAAAAACCGTGAACAGAGCTGCGTTTGAATGTGTAAATCATTAAACCTGGATTTTCTGTATTTGTGTATGCAACACGGATGAAGTTGACTTTTCAAAACATGTCAAACCCATAGCCGAGCTCTCGGATGTAGCTTAGAAACGGTATTTTATTTAGAGACGTAACACATTAAGGAGCCCGCCTAACTCAGCTGAGTCATTAAGCTTGACGCCACATTTGTTTATGTTCCCGCCAATTACACATTTTAAAAATATAGACATCGGTATATGTTGGCATGTTTTACGAGCACGATCGTATTTGATATACATGTATCAGTTCAAACCCGCTTCTTACCATACATTTAATATAGTTCGGTTACTGACTGCTTAGAACATAAAGTGTTTTTTCCTATGTGGACTGATACATAGTTCTGTGCATACGTGGTGTAAATTTTTAATGGCAGTCTTTATGATTTTCGTTTGCATATTGTTCTGCAAGACTAGCAATGCAATGAAATCTGACGCGAGTACTGTTTCCAATGCGATTATTCTTTGGATGCTTATCTGGACTAGGGGCTAAGTTTATTTTTTCAGGTGAAATAATTTGATATTTGTTTGTTGTGGAGAGGAGGCGCAACTGAGGCTTATCCCGTGTTTCCTGCCTCGCAGTGCGTGGGGCGACACCGTGGCACAGCCACGCGACTTTGCCTCACGCTGCACGCTGCAGCGACGCGACGGTGAAATGTCACTCCGCACCCACGGCCCGTCGCGCTGCGTTGCTCCGACTCTCAGTACCTGGCCGCCGGCATATGTCTGCAGATCAATAAACTATTTCTAAAACTAAGATTACGATCTACTGCGACACTCTCTGCGATTAATTTTTGTATGAAAACTGAGGTAATATCTAATAATCCATGCTAGCATGCTAATATTTAATTTTTTTTATAAATTAAAAATTTCATTGAAACGAATTATTATTGTATTTAAATAATAGTTAGCGTTACATGTTGTTGGGAAGGAGGGGGAAGAGTCTTCCGTGCCTGTGACGTCAACTGATTTGGTTGTCCCAAATTCACCTGGTATTTTCCTACTCTTGCCATCCCTACATAGTTTATGAGAAAATAAGTAGGGTGGGAGGGGAAGTCAACTAATAAAAATGCCTGGCCAAAATCGTTACCTTATATTTCATGTAGTTTCTGACAAAATAAGTAAGACGGGAAGGAGGGGAAGTTGGCCAGTGAAAATGCTATGGTAACTAGAGGCACTATTTCCCTTGTGTCAATCCACGCATCCCCACAACTCGACTGCGATACATAAAGGTGGAGCGTGCTGAAATCTCTCACTCCAATATCAGGGCTTACCGTCTGCATATCCGAGTACCCTTCTGCTTCGTCGCCATTTTGAGTTTAGTGAGAGAGTTTGAGGAATCGCAGTCGCCTTCCATTTTGCTTCGAGTTTTTACTCGCGAAGGTATGTTACGTTTGAATTAAACTTTTATTAACTGGTTAAATTAATTTTCTCAGCGATCTTGATAGTTTCTTATTGCAGATTGCTATTTTTAATTAACTAATGGCTGTATCATTTTTTGTGTTGTGTACATGTTAAAATGCAAAGTTATTAATGACGTTTATTTTATTTTGTGCAGTGATTGGCAGTCAGTGCGTAAAATCCCCTCACCAAAGGTACGCGCTTGACCTGTTAACGAGCAGTGGAGCATTTCAGCACCGACTGCTATTTCGCAACGCGTTGCAAATTCTTTTGAAAGTAAGTACTAACACTATCAAGATAATTAAAAGTTATGTATTTTGTTCGCGTATATTCTTTTGACACACAATTGCCCTTTTATAGGTTACCGCTGGGCACAGTCGTAGGTCCTGTCAATTCCTGGAGTTGTGTCTTCAGCCGGCTTGCGGTGCTGTCTGTACGGCCGTAAGGAAACCTCCGCATCTTCACGCTAATACAAGCGGTGAGTATTTCCGACCATGTGACAAATATATTGTGTATAATGTTTTTAATGTAATTTTTTTACATTATATGATGAACTTGTGTCCAGGTGAAGTGACTTCCGTGGTAGGAACTCAGAGAGTCCCCTTTTGTCCAAATCAAATAGTCCGATTTACGGGATTCCCTAGCAACGCAACCTATCGTTGTTAGGAGAGTAACTCCAGTCCTCATTTTATTACTCTGGTTTGTAACTCCGTCGTATGCACACAAAATGTTAATTACTATACTTATTGAACATAAAATTCAAAGTAATGTGATAGTAAGAAAAATATTCGTATTCATAAATAAATAATTTGCCCATAGCTTTAAATATATAATTCCATATGCTACACCAAGACATTAGCTTATTGCATATTTAAAAAGAAATCACATTACTCTTAAGCAGTATTATTTTATATTTTTTAATATATTTTGTGATAGCAAAATTGTGTAATTTTTATTTTACACAAAATTGCTATATAGTTAATCGCTCAACGTTCACAATAACATTTCGCAAAATAATAAATTTGTGGTGTGAAACGTACTTATGAATTTTCGTTTATACAAGCGTAACTTTGGAACCTGTGTAAAGAGTTTCAGTATAACCATGGCACAAGACACAAGCAATTATTAAAACAGTGTGTCAGCAGCAACTAATAACATTTCCCAAGGAAAGGTGCTCTCTGTATTGGTGCTAGCTTCTGGACTTACACAGCGACGACTATGATTCTTCATATTCTGCAACATGCCTAACGTGTAAGAGTATACTCGGGGTAATATATTAAGAGGTTAATTGGTGGCAGGGTAGTTTTGTATACTCTGGCTTTGTTTGCAAATAGGTATTTTTAAGTTTAGCATCACCCATAAACACATTTTTTGCATAGTTGCTGTTAACCTGTCGTGATCACATTTTTAATATTATTCGTACCCGTATGTTGCAGATTTTTTTACTGACGTATTCGGCATGGATGACCAGTTTTAAACCGAAGGATGGATGACAGGTGCAAGAAGAACAAATGTCTTCAATGAAAAAAATTATATGACCTTAAAACCCGAATAAAAAAATTTAATAAAAAAAGTGTATTTTATTTTTAAGTGCATCTTTTTATAATTTTAATAAAAAAATTATATAAAGAAAAGCTACTAAAAATATCATTATTACACATTCTTAATCTGGAATAATCATTACAACGAAAATTTACATTATTTTAAATATAATTTTTTCCCCATATAAATATACTTAATTTAAACCCCTGTACCAGTACATGCCCCGATAACCAAATGTTCTAAGGCNATTTTTTCCCCATATAAATATACTTAATTTAAACCCCTGTACCAGTACATGCCCCGATAACCAAATGTTCTAAGGCGTCTGCATGCCGACACAAGATTCGGCAGTTTGATCCCATCCTTCTCCGGGCAATATTTTGAGATCTGCAAAAATTACATTTTAAAAAGCAGCGCCCCTAGCGGCCATCTCTAGAACCAACATGGCGGCCGAACGAGAGCCACACCAGCGCCCCTAGCAGGCGAAAGTTGAACGAAAGACAAGTGGAAACATGATGGCGGTGTCGAACGAAGGTGAGTAAAAGAGTAGCATGGCATACTCTAGCAGCAATAAGCATCGCAGGGATCGGTGGTGCACTCTAGCAGACGACGAGAGAACTACAGCACGTGGAGCGCATGTGACAGATGCGAGGGTGAGTATTGGGAAACAAGGCAGTAGGCGAAAACAAGATGACCTACGAAAACAATATGGTGGCCAGAAAAAATATGGAGGATCCAAGGTGGTGGACGATCCTCAGATCCTCAGCCCCCAGCCCTTGCCTTCGAACCTACTATTTATATCTACTGATAATGAATATTATGTATAGGAAGAAGGAGTTGCCTGATTTTCAAAGGAAATGTAGGCTTACGAGGCCATCTTTTTTTCTGTGTTCCTGTGTAACACTTTAAAACTTTTGAATTCTTGAAACTAATTTCACCGAACTCGATACGACTACGGCNTTCTGTGTTCCTGTGTAACACTTTAAAACTTTTGAATTCTTGAAACTAATTTCACCGAACTCGATACGACTACGGCACTCTGTAAGAATACACGAATTGTATAGTGTATAAATCATACTGAATTCTTTTTTTTTTGTAATGGCGGTCAATAAGAATTTTAGTGTGCTATACCATATCTCAGCAAACATTCAACCGATTTGAACCAAAACTGGTTAGCTAGTAGTTCACACTGTCAGCATTAANTATACCATATCTCAGCAAACATTCAACCGATTTGAACCAAAACTGGTTAGCTAGTAGTTCACACTGTCAGCATTAAATCCGAAAGGCATGTTCTCGTAAGTCCGCCACTTCGAAGATAACTCCCCTTGAATGAAAGGAGCTTTTACATCATATATCGAGAACTCTAATTAACATATTTCCGCCAAATGTATTATACGGGAGTTTATCTCGCAGCCCACCTACAATGATAACATCTTTGGATGACCAGACTTGAACAGTACTTTCAAATCGGCTATCTTGAAAATGTTTTAGTTCAGTATGGTACTACAGAGCCTTTAATTATATTTCAACCAAACTCAGTACGCTTGCAGTACACATTGCGACCATTAAACGCACGTATTCGTTGCATCTATTGCCCGACATTTCAGAAGAAAGCACTGCCTGAAAAACAATAGTCTTGTAACACATCTCAGGAACCACCAAAATGAATCTTAACAAATTTTTTTATACAAGTAGCACATTGACAGCCCGTATGTACTAAGGAATTTTAAATGTATGCGGTACTGACATTCTAAATGGTAGCCGGATTTTACTCCGTATTGCATGCGGTATCTTTGTATTACTGAAATACATCAGAAATTAACTTGGTGTGCTGGCAGTACACACTTTGTCCAATAAATAGGCTACGCTTATCTTCGTTCCGCGAAAGTTGGGAGGATAACTTCAGCCCAAATGCACCTCAGTAACGTTTCGACCAGATTCTAAAATATTTTGCATACAAGCATTATAAAAGGGCACATAGAAATAACATAAAGTGGTCGTTCATTTTAAAAAAATTCACACCATATTACATAAAGAGTTCCTTTATTTTCAAACATAATTCCCCACTATCTAAGTTTATGGGAACCAAAAATTTTGGATAACTTCGTAAATTATATATATATATGTGTGTGTGTGAAAGTAAGCTATTTCTTTGGCTCGTAATACCATGGCTTTTATGCGCTTTCAAGTGTACGAACGACTAACTGCAATTGGTACAACATCAAAACTGTTTTTACGAAATTTTTATACCTTACTATTTCCAAATACACCATTCCGCTTTAAAATACTGGTCTTTTTTTTCCAAGCCAAGAAATGTTTAAAAAAAATAGGTGATCAAGCTTACTCATTTCACTCCTATTTTACACACAAGTGGGCGTCTTAAGTACCATATCGTAAGTATCAGGCAACGGTTTGGATGTAGCTGGTCGGTCGAACTCTAAGAAAACAGTGGACGTTAAATTTAGAGCAAAAGTAGCTTTAGTCTACTGACGGAAAGAAATGTTCCTTTATAAATTCCTATGCGCCTGCCCCCAATATATTTTCCTGAGCTCCAGTAATACAATGTCGTTAACTGTTTCGTCAGTTCTCCTCAAAAAGGAAAGAACTTTCGATGTGAATAAAATGAGGAGATTTACAAGCATTTACTAGAACAGTTACTTTCCTAATGTGGCGTGAACTACTAATTATACTGTGCTCCTAAGCACTTCATGCTGACTGATGGTCACTAGGAAAGTAACAATAAATGCAATAGTTGTATTAACGTAATGGGGACGAATCTAAGCACCCTATTATTTTATTGGATTAAATATACCTTGCAGCTACGAGATTTAAGTCAGCAAACGTTTCGTTTGCAATCATTTAAGCGGAATGACCTTGGGCGATACTGCTGGTGCGCTGTTGGGTTCCTACTCCTTAGCGTCCTGCTCAACTATTACTCTCTGCGCGTTGTGTATCCTTCCACGTCAAGTGAACAATAACAACGCCGTGGATCCGTAGACTGGTTTTCGTACGTCGAAGAAGTGTCCCTACGAAATTGTTAGAAGCACAAATACATTCCTGTTACCCCAGTTCATACTTCAATGTATATATTTTTTTTCAAGGGCGATTTCTGTTGTCAGTAATTTTGTACAAAGCACTTTTGATCATATGTTAATACATGCAACCNAGCGCCGTGGATCCGTAGACTGGTTTGCGTACGTCGAAGAAGTGTCCCTACGAAATTGTTAGAAGCACAAATACATTCCTGTTACCCCAGTTCATACTTCAATGTATATTTTTTTTTTCAAGGGCGATTTCTGTTGTCAGTAATTTTGTACAAAGCACTTTTGATCATATGTTAATACATGCAACCGCTTTCCGTAATTCGCTGCCGACATTACTAAAGGAATGCCACTCAGAGTTTACCTTGAAGTGTATCCGGTTATAGGGGAGGAACTTTGTTTTTCAAATGTTGGTTTGAAAATTGTTCAGCCAGACATGAACCACCTACAGTACGAGTTGATCTGAGAGATCTGGAATGAGTTTAATAGCAAAGGTTGACCCAATTTGGAATGAACTCCAGATCATCGTGGTGTAAGCAAATTGATGCGATAGCCACTTATTTAAATACGTGCATATAGATAAGCTTACACATTTCATTGACTAGTGTCAGATTCTCAGACATGACGGTTCATGCGTGACTCATCGGGACGGGCGGTCGTACCTTACCAGGGACTCGAACACAGAACCCCTGGCACCATAATTATCACGGTGGAGTAATGGCCAGACTTCTCACCTCCCACCTTGGCGAACCGGGTTCGCTTCCGGATTTTCGCACGTGGGAATCGTGTGGGACGATGCTGCTGATCAGCGGGTTGCCTCGAGGATCTCCCGTTCCCCCCAACCTTGCATTTCAGTGCTGCTCCATACTCATCTCACTTCGCCATCATCGGCTCCCCGAATCTCTCAACTCACCTCGCCTGAAGGCGCGTTAGGGCAAACGAGCCGAAGCGAAATGCAGGCGATGCCCGCGTGCACCGGGTTTGTTCCTCTCGCGTTGAAGAGCCGCTGCTGCCTTGGCCTTGGAAATGCCAGACACTGAAGGAGGGAAGGAGTAAGGCCGCAGCATCCCTGCTCCAGCTACCTGGCCCGACCACACCCCTCCACAAAGCCCGCGCCGTGAATGAGACCGCCCTCAAAGCAGCCAGATGACAGTTGACGGCGGCACAACGACCAGGAGGTCCCCAGCGCCCAGCCGCTGTATTCAAATTAAATGGGACTTTGCATATGCCTCCAAATTCTCCTCGTCTTCCCCTCGCGCTCCGTTATGTATATTTTTTTGTGTCCCGACTCGTTTCTCTCTTTCATCTTCTCCTTTCACTTTCATTACGCTACCATTGTCGACGACGGCGCGCGGACGTCTACCGCTGGCGTGCCGCTAACTGGGCGCCAGGGGTGTACCACGTGGTCTGCGTGCCGAGCGGAAGTAGCTGCGTGCGCGTCCTTGTTCCGTTTCCTGCTCTACGACACTCAGGTTTTTTTTTTCTACTCTCAGGTTGGGAAGCGCAGTGCTAATAGTTTGGAAACTAAAATTTTTCGCCGTCAGGTAGTTCTGATGTGGCATTTGTACTAGAGTAAATATATACCGAGTACTATCACCTCGTTCTTCATTTATTGAACGGAAGTAGCCATTCAGAAGGCAGCTTCGCCGTGTTTGGAGGTATAACGTCCAACAAAGTATAAACCTTCGACTTGTTTCCACAGGCTATATAAATTTTTAAAATAAACTTCAGAAATCAAAAAGTATAGTGATTTGTACCATCCAATATAATGGTATTAATGCGTATTAGTCGCATTACGAAGTTTATATATTAATTTTTCAATGTATGTTGGCATTAGAAATATATCTCTAAGGTATTAAATTTTTCTCCCAAAATGTTGAAATTTTACGCTACTAGCTCAAATTGTTACCAACAAATTATTGAAAAATCGTTTTTAGTACAAATATAAAATTCTTTGACCTTTTTTTTTTACCTTTTGCAAAGCGGTTTTTTTCTTTATGAATTCGCCGTATGTTTTTGTATGTATGTCTGCGCTTTCCAAATTACAGAAATTTTTTGATCGACAAATTGTTGAACACAATTTTTTTTTTGCGCGTCTACCAGGGCAATAGAGACGACGAACCTTCTATAGTGTCTTTTCCAGTGAACAGGTCGCTCTCAATATTTCAAGAAAATATTAAGTTGAAATAAACTCCGAAAGCTTACAATAAATTTCTAATAATTTAATACTTTTAACAAAAGGGTAATATGAGCTGGCAAAAAAAATGCTTTTGTTGTCTTTATTAGTTAGCTCTAAAATGTGTTGTGGACCAGCATGCAAATATGAGCTTACGAAATACTTGAAAAATGTTTATCCATACAAAATGTNAATGCTTTTGTTGTCTTTATTAGTTAGGTCTAAAATGTGTTGTGGACCAGCATGCAAATATGAGCTTACGAAATACTTGAAAAATGTTTATCCATACAAAATGTTCTCTGGGTATTTCAGTTTCATAACGTGGTAGTATGTAACTTGAATTTTTATTACCACAACATAAAATTATTAATATTAATTTAATTATTAATGTTTGGATTTGATGAGATAATTTATAATATATCACAAATAACACTTTTGCGCAAATTATAGGCTAACTAATGTTATAATTCAATCACTTTTATTAAGTTTACAGTATTTTAACAGTCGAGTGTTGCCAGCTTCCTCTAGTCTTTTCTTGACTAACATAAATACTAACTGGAAGCTTTAACTTCGACTTTATAACTTCGTAGGTTGAAAACATGTCTCTTAGTCAAGGTTGTGTATCGAGACAGCTTACGATGAATTAAATCTTAGAACCAGGTTAAGAAAAATATCAGTGAGAGGGTTTGCTGGCTCAAATTAGTGTCAGATCCTGCCAAACTATAAACTATGAGTTTTCTTATTAAGCGTTTTGAGTTTATCGAGTTGTGTAGGTTTTGGTGTAACGGCAAAAAAAAGTATTAAGGATTAGACTTACAGCCTAACTTATAGACTGACATAAGTACATTAAGACAGCCGGATGACTGCAGAATTCTCTTTTCAAGAAAGAGTAGACAAAAGGGAATTCTTACATATTGACAGCTCATGTGTTCAACTTTGTCTACAAGCAAGATTTTAGAATTAAAAGCCATCGAATCACTCTCCCATATAGGTTTTGGTTATGAATATAAATAATAAACACTATTTATCGAAAAATGCTATCCTGTTACATTAGAAAACAGGTTAAGTGTACGAGGTTAAATGTAAATTTCGTCAAAATCAACAGTTCAAAATTTCTCTTATTCGATAAATGTACCAAGCACAGTGTTTTGTAGAGTATAAATATCAACATTTCTGTAACGGTACGTGATCCTAATATGCTAGTACTAGTCTGTCAAATTTTATCGAAATTAGTTTTTACCAGTGGATAATTGCATTCTACTTAAGATTTAAATAAATAAACATGAAATATTTCTTTAAAACTGGGCATTGTCTCAAACTATAAGAATATTCGACAAATATGTAAATATTTTATGAATAAAATATTAATGGATAGTTTTTTACTTGCTTATTACATGAATTACAAAGGTTTTATATCTAATATATTTTTTTAACAAATGCTGGGATAAGTTGGCATTTTAAAGAAATTAGATTAAAATTTCGTTTAAATAAGTTTTGGGAAAGTTGTCATTATTTTACTATAATCTGTTATGTACTCAAATAAAAAGAAATTATTAAAATCTGGTGGGAAAAAAACATGTATTTATTCCACATAAATGTTTATATATAGTTGCGTAAGTGTTCAGTTCTTTTACAGGATTCAGTTACAAGTAATGTATTTGTGACTGTCAATAAATTAATAACACATTTCAGTTATTGGCCAATTTTTGTTAAATATTAATAACCAATATCTGTCCGTTCTAAAAGACAATCCGTTTAAAGCATTTGCCTTTTTTGTAATGCGAATTTAATTATCAGTCTTACAATACTGAGTGACATATTTTCAAGATAGTGTACTTAGAAAACCGTGAAGTAGAATAGTTAACATTTGTCATGTGCGTAATTTTCAACTCTTAAAAATGTAATCTTTTAAAATTATATTATATATTATTTGCTCTTTCTCGCGTAAGTTTACATTCAAAACAACGATTACGCAGCGAAAAGATAACAAGTCATAAGAGAAATTGACAGATCAACAATTCTTTGACTTCCGTGAAAATGTAAATTACCAAAAGCATCCTGTGCGATCCAAAAGTAGTCATAAACACACAATAATTTGTTACATGTGGTCAAACATGTCATTTTCATGGAGTAAAGGAGTAAAATATGACTCTAAAAAAAAGTTTTTTGTTTTCGTAAAAACGTTACTATTATTCGCAGTGGCTACAGTCGTGCAGGTATTTGTGACTCACCCTCCTAACATTTTGTCTACTTTTATCAAATTTCAGAGTAATTTCGTAGGACTGTGCCGCCGTGAATTTTGATTTTAAAAAATGAAACAGCAGGCATTGCGCATAAATAAAACTGAGAAAGTGCAGTACACTAATATATTTGTGATTTACTGATGCAGTTAACAAATATACTTTCCACTCTCTGCACATCGTAGTTTTGAAAGTCTTTTTTTTTTTACATTGTGATGCCAACACTTTTCTACATATGGAGAGACTAAAATAACAAAAGAAAACCATTGTAAAATTGTGCATGTGCAACATATCGTCTGATATATTAATTACTCTACTTCATTTTTCCGTGTGTTTTGCAGTTCCTTCGTAATGCACTTTGTTTGTTTTATCATTATCTCTGAGGTTATTAATTCCACATATAAAGTATTACATACACTTCTGCGGAAAAATTGTTCGTTATGTTTATAAAAAATGATCGCAGAATGTTATCCAAACATCTTCGTAAATTTACCAACACTGGTTACTTAATAAATGGACGCATTCGCATTCTTCCCTGTGTATTTTTGCAAAGTTTTCTGGAAGCGTGTTACTAAAAATTTCATTGTTTCAGTTGTGTAATTTTATAGTTACAAAAACTTATACCACTCTTGTGTAGAAGTTACAGTGTGCATAAATAAAATATATGTGTACATGCATGAGTATAATTGTTTTGCGAATCTGCGACTGAAAACGAACAAAATATTACGCATTTAAAGGCAATGATTTTTAATACTTTTATTAAATAGTATTCTCACTGAACAAATCTGCACGTCACCAATGAGCCATAAATCCCTTTTCCTTTCTTTTCCGACCCCTTCTGGTTTTTTATCAGTTTCCTGGGAATCCACTTGTAAGTTTGGCCACCCCAGGAACACAACCTGTCATATATTTTTTCCGGGGGGATTTTTGGTACAACACTATATTTTGTTTTGTTTATAAATGTATCATGTGTACTGGATGACGTATTAATTGNAATAGTATTCTCACTGAACAAATCTGCACGTCACCAATGAGCCATAAATCCCTTTTCCTTTCTTTTCCGACCCCTTTTAGACCCCTTCTGGTTTTTTACCAGTTTCCTGGGAATCCACTTGTAAGTTTGGCCACCCCAGGAACACAACCTGTCATATATTTTTTCCGGGGGATTTTTGGTACAACACTATATTTTGTTTTGTTTATAAATGTATCATGTGTACTGGATGACGTATTAATTGANGGGGGATTTTTGGTACAACACTATATTTTGTTTTGTTTATAAATGTATCATGTGTACTGGATGACGTATTAATTGACTGTCATTACATTTTGCATATGGATCTGACTATTTCCCAGGCAAAGTGACTTTCGGTGCATAGCTCACCCAGGACTCAAACCCATAACCCTTTCGCGCCCTAAGCCGGCACGCGAGCAAACTACAACTCGGAGTGAGGCTGGGGCGTCCCGCAAATTTAAATAACTGACCCTCGCTGTTGGCAGAGAGAGAGAAATACTTATTTATATTTACGTGAAGCGTACAGAATTTTATATACAGTAGTTTCTCGGCTGGTTGAAAGGATATGAAGTGGCGCAATATGTAACGTGTGACGTTTACCAACTTCAGTAGGATATGACTTTTACCGACTTAAAAATTATTTTAAGATGCAAGTTTTTGTTACGCCGTTGACCGGACTGCTGCAGGAACGATCATTATCTTGTGTTTTAGCGAAGAATGCTGCTAAGAATAATCGCTCCCGNCGTTGACCGGACTGCTGCAGGAACGATCATTATCTTGTGTTTTAGCGAAGAATGCTGCTAAGAATAATCGCTCCCGACACCTGAAGTTATGGGGTGGTTCCGTATGTTCTTTATGCTGAGAACCGTTCTGCAATTAACTGCAAATAACCTCTAGGTACACCAGATTGTCTGTAAACTGGCGGGAAATGTTTTAATGATGCNCGTTGACCGGACTGCTGCAGGAACGATCATTATCTTGTGTTTTAGCGAAGAATGCTGCTAAGAATAATCGCTCCCGTCACCTGAAGTTATGGGGCGGTTCCGTATGTTCTTTATGCTGAGAACATNAGAATGCTGCTAAGAATAATCGCTCCCGACACCTGAAGTTATGGGGTGGTTCCGTATGTTCTTTATGCTGAGAACCGTTCTGCAATTAACTGCAAATAACCTCTAGGTACACCAGATTGTCTGTAAACTGGCGGGAAATGTTTTAATGATGCGTAAACGACTGCACAAATTGTTACGCGAGGAAGTGGTACATTCTGCATGTAGTCAAAGCTCATTATTATTCCCTTATATTTCTAAATTTGTGTAGCTTAAATTCAGAACATAAACGTATTCGGCTTCCTTCAAATACATTTTCCCTCCCATAAAAAAATCCTCATTATCTTCGTTTGGGTGTGAAACACCATCAATATTACGTTCAGAAACGTTACACGTATTGTCGAGCTAAGGTTGACCAAAACAAACTTTGGTTCGACTATCTTGATATGTTAATTTCGAATTGAGTCTGAGAACCGTTTACGTAACTTCAATAGTAAGAATATTTCTGCACCATACCAATAGGAATGTAACCAAAGCAACTGCACGGCTACAGTTTCCTGAGCATTCATATGTTATGTTGATCCAGCGATACAACAGTTCAGGCATTGTCCTTGGCTTGTAGTTTGCTTACCTGGATCGTACCTGGGTGAATGCTGACTGTTCGTAAGTGACGGTCGACAAGTTCACAGTCGGCCATTGTGGTCCCACACATGCTGGTGAATTCATTCCCGCATTCTAGTGTTTAATTGATTTATTTTTTAAGCTTGAAATAAAACTAAATTACTATGCATTTAGGTACTCTGTACTTGCCGATAAGAATATTTAACTGAGTCGCCAGTGTCAACAGTTGTTTTTGCGAAGATCTTTGATAACATGTCCTCGCACCTTACTATTAGATTATCGGAGAGATATGATTCCCAATTTGTAAAACTTCTTGAAAATGACATGCCGCATGCCATTATCTTCTTGCATCTGAAATCAGATAAAAATAGTGGATCATTCATCTAACATTTGGGAGTGCAATTAATGCATGAAATGTATGAATATTGCCTTAATATTAAGCAATTAATTTTCTAATAAACAAGATGAACAGAAACCTTTTCAAACTCATAACAATGATTAATTCTACATGATGTTTTAATTGAACAAATTTATTTAAAATTTATTCCAGACATAATCTGGCAAATGTGCAATAAAATTAATTTTTCTCTAATTAATTTAATTTTCAGCAGCAATTCACCCATTACAAAAAACAAGTAAGTTTCTTTCTGATATATGCTATAAACATTTTTGAGTGGAACGAATAATAATTTTAAACTAACCAGCCGTCTTCGACGAACAGCTTGCTTAAGCATTTCCCCCAAATTAACTGACATATCTCCCATAGTTGCTGCTCTTTTGTAAGTTTTATCCCCTCACCCCACACCTCCTTAACATTACACACAAATTCTGGTAGGACAAACCTAATTATTTTAGTTCGGTCATAAGGGACTCGCATTCTTAAGTTTGTGGGTTCGATCCCTGCTGCTGCAATAGTAATCGTTTCCTTTCCAAGGTTTTACCAGCTTTGTTCCAGGCCAATTCTGGCGCTGTTTCTTCACATGAACCTTTCTAATGTCTCCCCAATTACATTTATTTCCTGGTAAACCTAGATAAATAAAATAAAACAACTATTTTCGTGACACTGTTTATCCAAAACTACGTTCGCTTTACATGCTGTCAGTTGTCACTTTGAGATCAACACCTGCACCATAATTAAGAAAACAATTATACTTAAATTCTAAAAAGTATTACCACAAGAAAAACAAAAATACCCTAGTTACTTCGCAACGTTTATTCTTGAAACAAAAAATTTTACAAATATTTTTTTGTAAATATTCGGTTAGTATTCGTTACGCAATTAGTAAACTTTATACTATTTTCCTTACATCATTTAATTATTCTGAATCCCGACCACTATGATAAAGTGAAATATGCGGGTTGTTTTATTATACTATANTCTTACATCATTTAATTATTCTGAATCCCGACCACTATGATAAAGTGAAATATGCGGGTTGTTTTATTATACTATATTCGTAGCTACTTCCAACTGTTTAAGTTCTAATTTCAGGCTATTCCTCCGTCTCAGGCAAACAAAGCTTAACCAAGTCTAGAAAATCACACTAAATGGACTACGCACCGCATTTATGTGCACTCTGTTTAATAATATTTTACATGAGAACTATTTATTACTGGGCATTACCAACTTTCTGTCTTGTTTTATTCACATTAGTTTTAAATGAAATATTATAGTTTATAGATAAAATATAAGTAGCGGGTCAATTTAACTAAAAATAAGATACTTTTATTTAAAAGGTAGTATAAAACGTTTGTGATACACGACATACACTGAAGANCAATTTAACTAAAAATAAGATACTTTTATTTAAAAGGTAGTATAAAACGTTTGTGATACACGACATACACTGAAGATCCAAAAAAGCTGGTACACTTGCCTAATATCGTGTAGGGCCCCCACGAGCACGCAGAAGTGCCGCAAGACGACGTGGAATGGACTCGACTAACGTCTGAAGGTATGCAGGAGGTATTGAAATCTGCGCCAATTTGAGAAAGGGTTGCAGGTCTGTCACGTTTAATGAGTCTCGTCAATCGTCTTTTATCCCGTTCGTTCACGATCATTTTCCGGCCGCATCGATGTCGAAGATTTGATGTTTTAAAGGATTCCCGATATTCACGGTACACTCGTGAAATGGTCGTACGCGAAAATCCAAATGTTATCGCTACCTCGGAGATGCTATGTCCCATCTCTCGTGCGCCTACTATAACACCACGTTCAAACTCACTTAAATCTTGATAACCTGCCATTGCAGCAGCAGTAACCGATCTAGCAACTTCGCCAGACGCTTGTTGTCTTATATAGACGCTGCCGACCGCATCGCATTACTCTGATTGGTTCCATGCCTTTGTTATTTGCATACGCACGCCTTTACCAGTTTTTTTGGCTCTTCGTTGTATTTAGAAGACAACCAAGTATGTTATACATGCAGTTATGTTTGAAAGGATTGATTTAAAATATGTGAACTAACAGACAATATTTGCAGATAATATTTTGAGGACTATGTCAGAGTGTGACATGGACAACGCTGTCAGAATAATGTATCTGACCTTGACGATAAAATTCGCGCGGTTATGGTTCAATTTGGTTTTTTTTTTTTTTTTTTTACTATATTTTGTTAGGTTCCAACAAGACAGTTCATTGCATCAAAAATAAATAATACAAATAAAAAATTAATTTTTTTTGGTCACGCAATTGAGTTATCTGTGTTGTACATCACGTTGTGTATAAAAGTACATTAGATAAGGCCATCATAATCTCGATACTCCACTGTCTTTTCTCTCTCTTTAAGGCGAGCCGGGTTTAATGCCCGGCAGGGCCGCTTCCCGGACTTCCGCACTTGGGAATCATGCCGGAAAATGTGCCACTGGTCGGCGGGTTTTCTCGTGGATCTCCCCCCCCCCCC
>NQII01000624.1:536981-559875 GCA_002778355.1 Clitarchus hookeri | reverse complement strand
TGACGGGGACGAAATGCAAAAGAAGGGGTTTGGTTTTGTGCGGCGTCAACTCTTTGAGGCACGGGAAACGGCTGTCGACGTTTTGCATAGGTGCGCGGAGGGCCGGTCGCGCGGGTTGCGTGCACGTACCCTTGCAGGGGCTCGACATACCTGGGAGACGCGACCAGGCTGACTGCATCTGCGCAGCCGGCAGAAAGTATGGTAGGCAGGTAGTTGGGCTTAACGTCTCTCGTCGACAGCGAGGTCATTAGAGACGGAGCAAGTTGCTCAGGGAAGAGGGATTGGGGAAGGAACGGGAAGAAATCGGCCGTGGCCTTTGTTATGGTCCCATCCCAGCATTCGCCTGGAGTGATTTCGGGAAGCCATAGAATACCAAATTAAACAGGCCAAACCGGGAATCGAACCCGGGTCCTCCCAAATTCAAGAGGAAGTACGGGAACACTCGTCACTTGCGACAGCTTGTTACGGCGAAACTCGGGTTGGGAATCTCAATTATTTTAATTAGGCAAATAAAAATTTTCTCCTCTAGGATGCACTGGTGTCACAAGTTATTGGATTTTTCCGTTTTGTAGGTTATTAAATCGGATAATTGCAATTTTCATTAAATAAATATAATTATGTAAAATCTAGCGATTTGTAGTGTGTAGTGTAGTGTTCTTCGCATTGGAGTGGAAATATAACGAAATATGTTCATAAGTTTAGATTTTACATTACATCACAAAAAAAAACTGCTGGGCCAAATCTCGCAAAATGTGGCACATTAATAAAACTATGGTAGATCATGTAAACGTGTGCTATTTATACCGATGAGAAGGGTGTGGCACTTATTTCAATATGGTGACCATATAAAATATCTTAGCTTAGTATACTAAATTTACGAAAACATGTAACGATTTTCAATTTAAATTAGTATGCTGATAGTACCCACTACAACTATCAAAAGTGTCTACACGGAGCCTCTTTTGCCCACCAATTTGTAAGATAGCGTCACGTAAATAAATAAAGTTTTATATCATACCTCGGGAAACAATTGACCGATTCCTATCAAATTTGGCAAACAAGGTGATGTAAACTAGTAGGTTTTAAGTGGGTTAGATACTTTCTAAAATGGCGGCTATATAGCTATTTTGATTTAGTATCCTAAATCATCGAAACCATGTAATAAATTCCATCTTAACTTCGTATACTAGTATATATTACAGTTATCAAATTTATCTACACAAAATCTGTTTTGTCCGCCATTTTATAATATAAATTCACATTAAAAATAAAATTTTTGTCACATTTCCGGTAAAACCAACTGATTCCTACCACATTTGGCAAACAATTAGCATTGCGGCAGAACATGTAAATTAATATGTTTTTAGAGTTGAGAGAGTCAAAGACTTACTTCCAAAATGTCGGTCATATAAACTGTTTAACTAGGTGTATCAACGAAACTACAAAACAAATTTCAACTTAACTTTTTATGCTGGCAATATCAAGTAAATCCATTAATTATGCCTTTGCAGAAACTCATTTCTAAGTAATTTTGTAAGACGGCCTTACACAAAAAAATAAAGTTTCTAAAAGTTTTAATTATAAGCATTTATTATGCTTACATAGATCCTCTTTTGCAGGCCTTCTTTTTTAATACTGCCAGGGGAGAAAACGGTACATTTAGCCATATCTCCGCAACCATTCAACTAATTTCCACCAAATTTCTCACAGGAGTAGTACTACAAAAGGCTATGTAAAGTTACATAATTTAAGTGGGGTCAGCCATTGATTTAACAAATGGGGGCCATAAAAATTATTTAGGTACGTTTGTCATATCTATTAAATAATTTAACTAAATTCAGCCAAACTTTGTATGCTGACAGTATCTATTATAAGCATTGTATATAAAACCTCTTTTTTTAAGTATTTTGTATGATAGCAAAAAATAAGAAAATTAAGTTTTGATGCCATAACTTGGGAACTAATCGACCGATTTTCACTAAATTCGCCACACAAGTGGCGCTACGGAAGGTCATAACATTATGTGTTAAGTATATCAGATAATTTTCAAAATGACGGCTCTGTTAATATTTCAGGTTAGTAACCCAATCATTTAAAACATTAGACTGCTTACATACGAAGTTGATGCTCCAAATCCTACCACTGTAATGCAGTTAGTTCCACGCTAACTTATGGTACGAGGTTTTTGGGGTTAGAGTCCCAGGTAAGGCACATGAGTATTTGTAATTGTTTAATTAATGTTGCATATGTTTCTGGCTCGATGTGTAATGACATTGCTGTCAATAAGACGTTAAGGCCTATCTTCATCTAAGCTTTCAAGAACTTTATAAAAAATAATTTTCACCCATATCGAGGAAAGTACGTTTATTAGTTATATCAGTAACTTCTTGTTTTATACTAATAGCAAAATAATTAACGTTTACTACAAACGTCCCGTGAAAGAAAAATAGTCATATTACCAAAGCATTATTCTAAAAAAATGGTTTAAAAAATTCCTAAAGATTATGCTGCATATTAAACCTTGCTCTGAGGTCACGAGTTCAGGTCACCAACACGGGGAATAATTATTTATAAATAAACGAAATATTGTACCACAATAATTAAACTCACATAATTTTATATTTTTCCATGTGTTAACATTTTTCACGCATTGCATTAAGTTATTGTACCGGACAGTATATTTATGCTCAAACCGTTAGCACTGCCAACTTACACTTACTGTTAGATTGTGCAATGCAAAAAAAAATATTTGTAAAATATTTCTGCTTCGGGCACTGACGAACAAGGTATTATCATATATCCTATTCTTCCCCAGAGTAAATTTGTAACGGTCAAAATCGTTATCATGTTGCCTATGCCTGGTTTGAAACTTGCAGATAACTCTCATTTCCTCTGCAATCGCCAGTCGTACTCCGGTGGTGTGAGAACATTTCTGCCTTCTAGTACCAGTATGCAGAAAGATCGTAAGTTGAAGCATTAAATCTCATCTCACACATAAAGTAAGTGTCTGACTTCTTTAGCTTAAGTTAACTCACGTGGCTGCCTATAACTGTCCCTGTGAGAGTTATGCTCGCAGACCCACTCTCTCCACGTATACACACTACTTACACGCACATGTGTATAAATAGAGAGAGAGAGAGAGGGGGGGGAGGGAGAAAGAGAATGCCTCTACTTATTTTACATGTAACATATAACGAGTCAGCTTCGCGAGTTGGTCCGTGGCGTAAAAAATATGAGGGGAAAATATAATGCCACCTGGGGTCCTAATCGAGCGAAGGCAGAAGATCTTTAAACTGGAGGTGGGAGGTGTATTCATTGTCAAAGAAAAAACGGTTCGACTGAAGGTAACAAATAAGTGGATACAAATTGGTGGGATAAAAGACCTGCTCACGAGACGGTGTTTAAATTACCAAGTCTGAGTTCACAAACTCCAGCTGCAGTTAAACTTGCAACCGGATGCTGCGCGGCATTTTTAATGCCATGTATTAATAACAGCTTAATTCACAAATAAATAATTTAATGATGTAACTAATTACATAATTCTAGCCTATGCCATGATTTTAAGTTTTTTTTTTCTTTTCAAATAATTGTTGAGTTTATAACTTCAAAATTAAGAAATGCAAGCTCAGTTACTGCCGATACAGTTAATTTTCGCATGTTTTTTAATATAGCGCAAGGTAAAGGTGCTGATACTAAATAAGCAAATTTTAACGAAATTCGTATTTCTTGATAAATTCTTGTACATTACTTATATGCCAGATTTCGCATCGATTGGTTTGATAAAGCTAATAACATAGTTACGTTCGTCCAAACCTATGAAACTGATAATTTTTTAAAAACATATCGAGCAAGTTTTACAGAAAATTGAAGAGATAAATTAAGGGCAGTTCGCAATTTTTGAATTGATGAATTGATGATGCAAATTATTGCAAATAATAAATTTTGGAATTAAAATAATGTCAAGTTTCGCTATCCAGTGTTTTTAAAAATAAATTTTTAATTTTAATTTCATAGAATTTTGAAACATTGATTTTATAGTAATTTATTACCGGGAAATTAATTCTTAAAAATGTTAATAGAATTTAAGATCAAATATATTTTTAATAAATACATCAGCAAATGAACTAATTTCATATACAGCACATAACATTATCAGTTGCACATTTTCCGAGATATACCAGACTGTTATTTTAAGTCTGCTAGGTTTACACCAGCGGTTACCAAAATTCATGTGTTGTCATGAAACTTTAAAATAGAGAAGTTGATAAGTATCCTTATGATATAATTTTAAATTACTAATGTGTTTTTATAGGCTAATCGGCTACGTGATCCGAATAATTGATGAATATTTTCAGTACTCTTCGTTGATGTCGAGAAAGCTGATTGCAAAATTTGGTGCCTTATGGAATGTTAGCGTTACCTAATTTACCCTTGACTTAAATATTTTTTTCTTGAATCGCTCTTATACAACACTAAATTATGAAATGTTATTAAAAACATTTATGGTGAGGATGAGTGACTCGACGACGTACCAAGTCGAATGAGATGTGAATGAAGAGGAGACTGGGTGCAATGATTGGGGAAACAGGATTACCCCGAGTAAGCCGCCCGCCATGGCAACGTTCGCGGCGTTTCACAACGTTCAGAACGTCGCGAGCTGAATCAGTTGGAAGTCTAGTTAATACTGCCGAGGTGGGACGCGGAAATGACCATCGCACAGTCCCCGACACTTACAGTTTCATTATACACTTAGTAGTGGTGTATCTACAGTGATGGTGGTAGCCGGCTATGAAACGGTGATGTATATTACAAGTCTTTAAGTCTTATTAATAGCGTATAGTATTTTCACAGGGGCATTTACAGTAATTAAACGCGTTCTTCAACGCTGGTCTTGACAGCGAGCAGAATGACACAAAGTGCACGGAATAAATAAACTAACCCTGGCTTTTAGATCTACTCAACAGTGAAAAAAAGTTGTATCTCGCGAGCCACAGTGCCTTCTCTTCTACTGGTGCGTTTCGGCTTTTTAAGACTCATAACTACGCTCTGTGGTCTTTAGTCGTTCACTGCGATCATTCGTCCTTGGAAACAAATGTCTGATTTCTGGGCATCGCTCAGTCAGCATGTGTTCCTTCGCTTGCCCACTCCTTCATGCTGTCATATTCCGACCAGTACAGCTGCTCAGCCATATTTACTACTCTTATGTAACAAAGGCTACGCTGCATTTTAAGCTAATAGGTGATATAGTAATTTTTTCGAACCGTGCTGGCGTTTGCCTCGAACAGGCATGGAAAACTTTGAAGTGTAGCCTACAGATATTGAACCCGAGATGTCCCTCATTCAAGAAGACATGCTATCGCATGACGTACAACTTGGTTTCAATCCACAGCGAAATTCACTTAATTACCTGTTGCAATTCCCCCCCCCCCCNCCGACCCCTTCAGGTATCGCAACGTTAGTTAAACTTAGCCACATTGTATGTGGTACCTGCTTTTTTTAATGTACGTAACAATCGTGTTCCGTATACGCGGACATTGAAAGGCACTACTGTCCTACTTGAAACTTTAAGTGTGTAGACCAGGGGTGCTCAAACTGCGGCCCGCCGGCCCATTCTTTGTGACCCGCGCTAGCCGGCTTCAGTAGGTACGAGTTACCGAATTCTTATATTTATAGAGTGTCTGTTACAAAAATAAAAAAAACAATACATAATACGAATGTATTAAAAGTTAAAGTCACTGATGAAATTAAACGATATTTTTAATTATTTTATCAGTCAGGCGACTTCTATGAATATTTTTGGTGTACTACCTCCACCCGCCATCACCGTATCGAACGAATAAACAAACGACTTGCAAGACGATATGCGATACTCTGAATTTTAAATGTCATTGTATTACCTACCTACTTTTAGTTCACAAATATTATTATGTCAAGTGTCGTAAGTGCGGCCCGCGGCGGTCTTAGTTTTTTTTAATATGGCCCCCTAAAAAAAATCTGAGCTGGTGTAGACGGTAAGGCTAAGAGATTTGCAACAAAGGATTCCCTGCCCTCTCCTTTCTCCCTGTAGTGATGAGTAACACGACGTGCGAACTCATTCGCCGCTCAGATTACCAATTTGAGGGCAATCGGAGGGTGGTAGACCCTATTTTTGTCACGAAGGTGGTTAACATTCATAACACCATTGTCAGGAGCTGTCTGGCATTGTTCCCTAATAACCGTTTGCGGATATATTTTGCCCGATTTCAAGAAGTTGGAGAGTTCTCGTTAGCTAACACTTCGCAAACTCAAACTCTGGAGGTTAAATAGGTTAAGTAAACAAGTGGTGCATGTTCTTCAGGAACCGTATCAACTATGTTTCCTGCTCAAATCTAAACTCATTTCCTCTAGATTAATTTTATTGTTAGATTTGAAATTTAACCATGCAAACTTATTTTCTTGCAACGTTTGGTAGATGTCACAAATCTCATCATTAGGCTTTACTCTTACACATAGTTACGGTGTTAAAATTTGATGTGTTAAACATTAAACTTATTTGGCTTCTAGAGTTTTAATGAATATATTATAATTTTTAACTGTGCTTATGTTAATAAAAAATAGATTTGAAACTTTTAACTACCAACTTAAAAAATTGGCTTTTTAAAGGACATGAGAGGTAAAATAATTTTTCACTGTTCTGGCTTGTAATGAAATTTAAAATACAATAATACACTAGTTAATGGGTAAATTGTTTAGCTTGTTCTAACAGGCAACTATGCTTATAGAAGTACTAGAAGCGTACTTTCATTAAAAGTAATTGTTTCAAGAATGTTTTTGTCTATAGTATGCCTGTCATAAATGCTGAAGCAACTATACACGTTTCACGTAACATATTATTGTATTGCTGGAGCGGGTAAGCAAAGTGGAATTGCAAATCAGGCATCATAAATGCTTGCGTGCTCACATATGTAAATCTTGGTAACAAGCTGGGAAGAAGATTTTATTACACCGCAAGATTTTGCAATTAGTCTAATGGTAACCGAAATAATATACGAAAATTGTCTCAATCATTTATCGTGTTTACACCTATCGTGACGTCAAGAGGATTTTATTTGAAGATATTCGCGTGAGCTTTTGTCTCCTCTCAACCATGACGTCAACCTACGACTCTGTTTTATCCCCGCCATGTTCAACTGTCAGTTCACACGCCACAACTTTCTTTTCATTGAAATACATTAAATATGTCTTCTTACATCCCTTTTAAATTTTACAAGTGCCTTCAGATGTAGTCACCAAGTTTTATCCACCCGTTACCAGGTTATTGTGAAACGGCTAAAATATCTTAATAATTTAAAAATGCTGCTGCAGTAACTACGTCATAATTACTTGACGTGAGATCAGAGTTTATGTTTGTTATGTAACATAATGTATATTGCCAGAGAAGTGAAGTGGAAGTTTCAAAATAAGTTTCGCTAAGCAATTGAAATAAGCTACAAACGTGGCGAGTGAGGCTGAGACTTGAGCTCTCTTTATGACCAAAATAAGGACACCTAAAAATACAGAAGCGAAAAAAAAAACATCGTATATTGCGAACTCGAGCAGCACTTAGCAAAACGGGCAAACTTGCCAGCAATAAGGAGGAGCGCCGTTGGCCTCTCAGTGTGTTGATGAAACTTCTCCAGTTGTAGGCCAACCAAATAGGAATGTTCCGCTGTCAACCGCATCCTGTCAGAAGCCCATTTCCTGATAACCGCGCCCCTAATAAACAACCTAGCACGTTCTTGTTCTACAGGCTCCACTGTGTTTTTCACTTCTGCGTTCTTACCTGTTCTGCGACCGTATCGCAGTTAAACCGACATCCAACCACACTGCACATTGACGCACGGTGATCTATGGTGGTTGCGTTGCAGTGTCCGCGCATGCGCTGACGATACCTGAAAACAACACATCAAGGCGTGAAAATTAAAGCAAAATTAAAGACTGTACATAGAATTCAAACTAACCATCTTTGAAAATTCCATAATTAAATAATACCTTCGAAGCAACCCTTGTTCATATTTATATTGATCAAAAGTTCCGCAAAGAATATTGAAGTAGTTTGGTTCCTCTTTATGAAACAAAATTCTTTGCTGACCATGGCCAAGGGGGTTGATGGACAGTTGGTTATCATTTGTATAATTTACGAATGCTCTCTTTCTTCCTTACTTCGTGAATTCTGAACTCGACTGCCAGCTCAGACATGTATGCTTACATAAAAGCAGTCTTGCGTAGTGTGTAAGTAAATATGTAATATCGAAAAATGACTCCAATAAGTGAAAAGTTGATACGGTAACCCTTTGGTGTAGAAAAACAAAATAAACGGTTAGTCAAAATATTTTTCACTGCCACGATATGAAGCCTAAAATACCTCTAACTGTGTACTTAACAATTAATACAAATGTCGATACACGCTTAAGTATAAGGGAAATGTATATTTTAATGTACATGAGTTTAAAAAGTTTACTAAAACGTATAGCAAAAAAGCAAAAAAATGAAAATTTCATTAATTGCAAAAATAGTTTCTAAAAATGCACCTTTGTTGAAGAAAAATAGAAGTAGTGGTGAGGAAAAGAAAGAAATTTGTCGATTACATAAACAAAGTTAGAGTTACTAAGGATATATTGATAGAAACATCCTTCATTACCGCCAAATGAATCAATACAACATTGAGCAAAAGTAAAAAGTAAGATAAAACTACTGACAGTTTTTGGTAAACATACTGTGTGGAACCAACGCACTGATGCACATTTACACGAAGAGAAGAACGTGGTCAAAAAGATCTGTAAAGGCAAGTACACTAACGAGGCCTGAAACAGTCTCAGAGTTTTTATCTTCTGCATGCGACTCCCAAAACTGCATTACTTCAATGTCTATGGCAGATAAAAGGATAATGTTGTTATATTTAGTTTATTAAAAATACTGTAATAACTGTTTCGATATCGAATTTACATTATCAAAAAGAGCTACATCCAACAAAGGTAAGATTTATCTGGGAGAAAATAATTTATTATTACGAAAATGTTGAAGACAATCCTATGCTTGAACACAAACATTTACAAACCACAACCCAACCTCCATATATCTTAATATTTTTGCTGAACGAAAAAGTTTGTAGGGACGAAAAAAGAACAGAAAATATTTGTAACAGAATTGAATTAATTTATAGTTTGCTCTTGGTTGATAGGCAAATTTTCAAATCAATCTCTGAATAAAATTCCTGTTCTTATGTGACATTTAGCAGGCCTAAACACTTTACGAAATAAGTTCAGTAGTATTGGCAGCGAATCATAAAACGCTGTTAAGTACATTTCTTAGTCCAAGCATATTTTTGAAATCGTATTGTTTTAACTAGGATGGCAGCTAAAGCAGTTTATTTATGTTGCATAAGCAATAAGCGTAACACTTGACATAATATTCAAACTAATTTACTCCCAACAATTTCAAAGTATTGCACATAGATTAAATCTTGAGGCTCATGGAAATGTTAATTTGGCCATTTCTGTGGGGATACACAACAGGCTAAAGGCAAAAGCAGCGTTTTTCAAAATTGGTCGGTTAACTATGAAATAACTATAAAGAACCTGTAGCAAGTATTTGTAAACGTATTATTTAGAAAGAAAAAAGTATATTTTAAAACGTTTTCACGTATATTGTGATTAACACATATTGTTACGAATATGCTTTTAAGCCATTCATATGTGAAAGTGTCTAATGAGCGTAGCTCAATAATGATTCATGATTAGACAGAGCACAGTAGTATTACACGAGGTGTATTGAACATAAGGGTTATACAATAACTATTAACGTGACTATTGATCGGGGGATCTTAAATTGAATACCGAGATGCTTATTAATTATATTAAGATTTTTTGTTACCTCACGCCATTACTAGAACAGTCTAATTAGAAAGTACCCACCTTGTTCATGTTGCTGGGGGCTGTTCCTAGGCAGCAGTTAACGACGGCCGGACACACCCATATCCAGTGGTCTTCTCTCTGGTTGGGTGGACGACAAAGGACGCCGCTCCCAGTGTTACGCTGGCCTATATCGGGCGCGTTGTTTAATGTTTTCGGCCCAGTTTACTGGCCGGTGGAGGGGATTTCTGCAACTGTCTTTCGCAAGGTGTTGTTACAATCATTCTCGTGTCCTGGTTTAATGTTTGAATGTGTGATCAGGCAGGCCCTTCAGCTAAGACCTGATCACTTCATAACATCTTCCCCATGTTCAATAGCGAGATGCCCTCATCTCACCCTAGAGTCCGTGCGGATTATGTAGATGACTGGAAGTTGCGGGGTTCATGTTGTGGCAGCAGGAATATGGATCGGGTGGAAGTCCTCTTCGCTACGTTAGGAAACATTTTTAAAAGGAATTATAGTAGGCGGATAAGTTAGGTATAATGAACTGCCAACTGCTGCTGTCTTGCAGTTCTCAGTCAAGGGTGAGCCGTACAAACGCTGTGCTTGTGTGTTTGCAGTGGTCGTGTTGGCCTTGAACTTGCATTTCCGCTGGGTGTACAAATTGTCTTCCACGCGAGTGCGGCAGACGCACCGCGGGCGGCTCGCGAACGCGTCAGCCTGTCTTGAGTTTGTAAGTCCCTAAGTACCACGTGGCGTGAAATGTTCATTACATTAATTCTTGTAAGGAATGAAGAAAACATATTAATCATTAATCACATTAAAAATAGAAAACAATATATTTAAATTAAAATAATTTAAATTTGGTAAGTTAACTGCTTTCCCTGTCACAACAATTATTTTTTTTTGTACAGAAAATACACTTGCTGAAAATAAATAGGCCTACGTGTTAGAGCACTGACAAAAATGGTGATGTGATAGGAGATTGTTACATACTAAAATAGTACGTGACGTCACAGGGGTAGGATACTGATGGGATGGTAACAAAATGTAGAAAATTATTTAATTAATAATTGCAACTTCCATAAAATTCAAAAAGATGTAGCATCTGCGTTTCTACTCCTTTTTTAAAATTATTTTGTATCTTAAAACTGGTTTAAAATTTTCCTTTTATTATAAATAATACATTTTAAAAATATCTTTCGGAGACTTCCTATTAGCAATTGGTAGTATTATTATTATTTTTTTTTTTTGTTATTTAATCCTAAACTTTTTTAAAGTAAATTTTGTTGTGTGTTACTGTCACCTGCAGGGTGAAGTGTAATTGGTGTAAGTAAAATATGTGAACAGCTGGTTACCTGCAAATATTTTTACTTAAGACTGCGAGCTGAGTTAAGCGGTAGTGCTGACGGCTGTGAGCGCGGTGCTGAGGTTGTTGCGCGTGACGTCAGAACAGGTGTTCTCGTGGGCGTTGCTTGCGCCGACCTCCGGTGGGACTTAACATGAGGAGGGTTTGTTGTGACATCGCTGCTGGTTACTGTTGACATGGAACGTGCGGTACTGTTGATCTGGAACTTGCAAGGAAATGTATTAACTGAATGCCTTCACAGTTTGTCGAAACATATTATATAAAAATTTTCCTTAAATAAATTAATAGGTCCCTAATATTTTAAGAGGCATATATTTACTCAATTAACTTGTGGATTTAATCCTGTTTTATTATATTTATGGTTGTATTATATTGCTGGGTGTGTCCGACCTTGGAAGCCTATATATTGAAACGTGAGTTATAGCTCATTTATTTCTAAACTGTTTTGGTCAATTGTTCTCTCGGGCGGTATATAAATACTAACTTATGTTATAAATTTATAGTTACGTTACTGTTTTTGATCCAGTTCTTAGTTAATGTTTACAAATCAAGATGGTTATGGTAGTACCTATTTTCATATAAATGTTTTTTCTCTGAAAATAATTTATTGTAGTTAGCTGTATGCGCGGATGAAGCTCATAATTATTAAAATGTTAATAAGTACACTGGACACTAACAAATAGTATAAGTAGAATATAATGACAATGATTATTAAAAGTTAAGAATGTAATAAAGAGGAGAAGAACGTATAATATGTTAACAAGGCCGAGGGACATCAACACATAGTATAAGTAGAACGTAATGACACTGATTATGCAAATATAAGATAGCAGAGAGGAAAGGAACACATAAATAATTAAGTACGTAATAATTACAATTCTACTTCCACACAAAGGGGTAGCATACGGGGATTGAGGAAATCTGCACTCAATGACTTACACCAGGGACGTCAAAAGCGAAAGTACCCTAGTGGTATACATTCAAAGTACAGTGTAGTAGAGAAAAGACCCACAGCAAAAATCCAACGCATCCAGATTGCATCCCTACTGCCTGAACTCGTTCAATGCTAGTAGAGCACAGAAAACAGGCCCCTATGGTCGGGTCACAACTTCGCCAGAGGACGAAAGATTGCTCCGCGTCTCACGCGAAACATAAGGTTTGACCTCCTGAGAAAGTACTTCTGACAATTGGGTGGATTTGGGTAAAGCCGTCAACAGACAGAAACAGTATAAGTGGGTGTGTCTCGGGCAGTATTCCCATTTCGTTAAATACCCTTGACATTGCACACAATTATTCCTTCTCACGTCAGGTTTAGCAGTCTGCGCATCAAGCAATGCAGCATGACTGATACGGCGTCTTGCTCGCACGTCCGAAAGCCACGAGGATTGGCTAAGTCCTCGGATCACACAATTGCATGAACTCAACGGAATTCATTCTCCCTGTGTCCCTATAGCACTGGTTTGTGGGAAGTATGTGAAAATATTGGGAGTATGAGGAACAATAAACTAGAACAATAAACTTAAGTTTTAAAGCAGGTGTGGGGGAATAAAACTGTGTGGCGCACGCTAGCACGCTGTTTCGTAACACAGCGGAGCTCGAGCCGCAGGGAAGTGCTGATGCTGGAATGTGTTATCTCGGCACTTTGTAACTGGGTCGCGTTGCCTGGCCTGTAGCCGCGACGTATCGTCCTTCCATTTGCCAACTAATAACGTGATACTGGCTTTATGTCAGAATACTAACATCTCGTAGTTAATTGGCATTCCTAATTTCTATGCATGTTATGAAAAGTTTCTTAAACGCAAAGTATGTAGACTGAAAGGAAATTATTAAAATATATATGTTTTATCTGTGCACAGCAATATCTAACATCTAACAATGTACAATATGGTGTACTGCATGGAATTTATTAAATTAGCATGAGTTCAAAGTTAATTTAATGAAAATGCTCACGGGATTATGAATTACTATCACAGTAATAGTTCCATTTCAAATAACTACATCCAGTGCACACAGGTGATTTATATCTTAATTTAAATTTATATAATGGTATTACTCATGTAAATTGTTTACAAGTATATATATATATATACACGCAACTAGGTACTTGCGGTTCACACTGAAATTCTTTAAATTTTAATAGCGTTTGTTATTTAGGTTTCAAATAATTGCTTTGTAGGTTTAGATATTTGGCTGTAAAAGGTAAATGATTAATTAAACCTAATACATTTTAAAAGTAGATATTATTACATTATTTTAATTATATTGCTACTTAAAAGATAAAGGTTTTAATGTTAACAGTGGACGTGGTTGAAATGTTGTTATTATTAATACGGAAATTAGCGTGGGTGGGTGGGGAATTTATTGAAATGGGGGTGGATGGTAGAGAAACTGATGCAAGGCAGCGAGAGGGTAGGGACGAACCAAGCCTCCGCCATTGTTACGAATGTGCTTTAAAGCCATTCATATGTGAAAGTTTCTAATCGGCGTAGCTCAATAATGGTTCATGATTAGGTAGAGCACAATAGTATTACATGAGGTTTATTGAACATAAGGGTTATGCAATAACTATTTACGTGACTATTGATCGGGGGAGCTTAAATTGAATACCAAGATGCTTATTAATGATATTATGATTTATTGTTACCTCACGCCATTACTAGAACAGTCTAATTGGAAAGTTCCCACCTTTTCATGTTGCCGGAGGCTGTTTCTAGGAGGCGGTTAACGACGGCCGGACACACCCATATTCAGTGGTCTTCTCTCTGGTCAGGTCGACGACAAAAGACGCCGCTCCCAATGTTACGCTGTCCTATATCGGGCGCGTTGTTTAATATATTCGGCCCAGTTTACTGGCCGGTGGAGGGGATTTCTGCAACTGTCTTTCCCAAGGTGTTGTTGCAATCACGCTCGTGTCCTGGTTTAATGTTTGAAGGTGTGATCAGGGAGGCCATTCAGCTAAGGCCTGATCACTTCATAACAATATGCACTTAACTCTAATACACTAATATGTGTGTTAAAATTTGAGGCTGAGTTAATGTGATGAAATCTAAGTGCATGAGTATTATAGAACATGGTTTAAAAAAATTTTCTGGTCTTGATATTTTATTACGTATGGGCACCTATCGATAACCACATGTAAACTTAAACATTTTTAATTGATCAACGGTAATATTGAACATGCAATTTTCATACGTGTGTCAGTTCATGCGTTTAGGAATCGCATAAAAGAACGCACTAAAAGGACGTATACGCGTGCCCATGCGAAATTAATGTTAGCGTCAGAAAAACACTATCCATACATTTCCGACATAACTAATGCGTATTTAATGCGTTTTATTTTGTTTCGCAATTGCTCTATAAACACATAATTTGCATTCGCGAAGATAACATTTCCTTTAAATAAATGTTTGTAAATTATATATCCATTTGAGTACTGCGTTATTAATTGTCTGTGTTTGAGAAAATTGCTTGTTACTGCGCGATTCGCATTCGCTCGACTATAAATCAATGTGTTAAAATTAGCGGACTTAAATTGTTGGGTGAACGCTAGGCTCGCACTATCCATAATTATGCTATTAATACCGTACTTAAGTTGAAGCGATACTTAAACCCCGTAAACGGCATCGTTCATGAAACCAGCGTTAATTCCGTTTTTAATGTGACTGATATAAAACGTATTATTTTTCATTGCAATTATCGTACCGGTACATGTGCAGTATGCCTGAAGGCCTGCCACTAGGCATATCTTATTTATAGCGTCGATCTGATAAGTAACGGACATAGCAATACAGCACCTGATTTCCCGAACATGTATTCATTTTTAATTTTTAAGAACTTCGGACCTCCATTCAGGTATTTTTCCAGTAATATCGCATACAGCTAAAAATAAAAATTCTTCGTTTCTAACCCAAAACTAGTAGATAAGCAGTGATAGTACAGCTCATGGTCGTATTTCCTCGACAGGATACCGCAACTGGAGTGGCATCGCAATGTGAGTAATTAATTAACTACTAAATCGAGTGGAGAAGATGTGCATCGGGCATGATTGAAGTTCGCAGATAACTTTCGTAATATGATTGTAGGTGCGCTTCGTTAGGCTGGCAATGGTATGGTATTATCTGACTCGACACACCGACGAGAGAAACGGTCAATTACAACGACCGTCTTCCTTAAGAGGCTATTTCAGCGTTTTTAGGCGCACTAAGCAACCCACAATAACTTGTTTATACTTCAAAGCTAATTACGTTGTGGTTCTAGGCGTAAAAAGGTATAAATTATCTTCGCAATATATTCTAAACGCAGTTACTTTGTTTTGAGATGATTTCTCAAAAATCAGACACAAGAAATGATTTCAGCGTAACGCTATGCTATCCCTCAAGTTTTATTATGAAACCATCAATTATGACTGTTTTCGGAGAACAAATATCAATCTGAAGCGACTGCTTTTATAAAAAAAAAACAAAAAAAAATAGTTTCCAATAATACGCCAGTTTTGTGGCTAAAAACATTTCAAAACTATCCTCGGGTAAATGGGCTATTGCAGGTTGCATAGTGCCCCAGAACAGATGGAATGGCCGGTTAAGTAGTAGAAGATTATCTTAATCCGAAGGTAACTGGCCAATAACGAAACGAAAGCCAAAAAGGCACGTTAATTTTCGTTGTAAAAATCAGGCGTCCCTACACATAAGCCGCAATTATTTTATCTTAAGTCAGTATTTAAAACGTATTAAAGCAGTGCCACTGCCGTCTAAAGGCTATTTTTAAATAGACGTTTAAAAAATGGCACTGCCCCTATCTGCATGTATTTTAACTGCCACACTGACTGACAAGCGCCCAGTAAAGTTGGCGACGACGAATGAAAAGTAATTATATGTCTTAATTTAAATGAAAAGTGGTATGCAAACTCTGTGAGTGCTGAAATTATTTATTTTCTGTTTTTATTGAATATAAGTCTAAGAATTAGTAAATCTGTAAATTATTTACTTTGAAATAATTTCATAGTTTTACTTGACCGACGCATGAATAATGTGACCAAGCCCATGACAATGATAATGTTACGTGTGGCGGAAGAATACAAAATGTTCATGAATGTAGATATTAAGCACGGCTTTCAAAATTGCTCAATTTACCGTGAAAAGTACACATTGGTATTTAAATATGTTCACCAATTCACAAAATAATGATGAAGTGTGCGGAAGAATGTGTCGGAGGAAACGCGCGTGCGTCTTGCACGACGCTCACGTGGCGATGGGAGGTCGGTGGCGCGGCGAACGGGAAGAAGCGGAGAGCAGGAGGACGGAAGGGGATGATAAAGGCGGGGGAAACTGAGGAAGCAAAGGAGGAGGCGGAGAGGGGAAGGGACGCCGCCGCAGTACGCACACGCACAGCGCCGGCCTCAGGTGCGGGGCGGGCTAGGGCCGCTCACATCCCAGCCAGACGCCCGAGGGAGCGAGCGCCCGCCCTGGGCGTCCGTCCGTCCGTCTCGCCTGGCCGCAGGTGAGTAACTGAGCGAGCTTCCAGCCGCCGGCCGCGGCGCAGCGCTGCCCGCGGGGAGGTAATTGCGCCTCGGCCGCTCATTAAGCGACGCCGGGTCGGCGCAGTCGCGCTCGGGAGGCGGGGAGGGGGCGCGCGCAGGCCAATCAGCGCGCTCATTACAAGGGTGNGGGTGCCGACCACCCCCGCCGGTCACTACCTCACACACCTGCCAGGTGGCCAGTTGGCGTCGCGCTGGCTGGCCTCGCGCGTCCCGGTGCAGGCGCCTTCACGACGCTGTCTGGTCCGGGACCGACCGAGAGAAAAAGGCAGCGCTTTTGCATGTAAAACTATTTTCAAGCGTGTCTTGTATAATTTTCATAATGTCGCTTTCAAACGAGAAAAAAAACACTCTGCCATTTGAAGAGAAGAACCAATGATACAAGGAAGAAAGTAGGAATAAATTAATACGGGTTCGTGTTTTAATTTCCTTACATTTTTCCATGTAATAAAAATTCCACAAAAATATGTCGAAATGTGTCCCGGGAAAACATCGACAAGGTGCTGTTTTTGTTTGCTAGCAATGTCGTGAAAGGTTGCCTAGAGACGCCTAAAATAATTAAATATGTAAAACTCTAACCGTTCTTTCAGCCAGTCCTGCACTTAGGCAGCCGCATTACGCTTACTTCACGGTCAATTTCGTGTACGTAAGAGACGTCTACCTAAAACGTTTACAAAAATGCGTGGTTGATAGTGAATGTACTCGTCTCATGTTCAATCAACCCAAAAATCCACGTAATTTTGGCGTAGTAATTATTTATTAGCAAGTAATACAGCTAACGCGTATTTTTTTTAACGAGTAAATGAAAATAAAAACGTGAGTTTTCTGAAGAAATAATGTATACAAATTAACGCAAGAGAATACTTAGTATTCTGTTCCCTTCCATCTTATTGACTGAAGTTCTTACGTATACGACATTTCTTACATGTCTACACGTCGAGGTTGTTTCTACACGATACGTACCTGAAGACCGATAGTCGTATCATGAGGACCACCTACCTGTATTTTAAAAAAAGCATTCGTACAGCGTGAACCAAGCTTTACGCCTGCCAGCTTCGCCTCTAGACCTCACGCAACACATAGTGCGTTCTGACAGATGCTTACGGGTAACCTATCTTACTCCTATCACAGTGCGCGTTTGAAAATGCTGTAACGCATCGGACTTCTCAGCCAACGTAGGACAAACTTTCTACAATTTTTCCAACCCCCTCCCCCTCCAACCACCAGAAAGAATCGTCGTGCGTTGTAGCATTATTGATTTTTTATGCACGGCAACACTCTCCGTTACAGTCTTGTCTTCGATTACAGCGAACGTGTTTCGGGGTGATGCATCGTTATGCGGCACGAACGCCAGCTCGTCGTGTTCCGTGTTCATCGGGTTTCCGGTGTTTCGTACGCGTTTTAGACGTTTCGTCGGGAATTTAGTTCAAACGAACGCGCTAGCATCAGCCGGCACAAGTGTAACTGGTAAAAGGTAGAGATTAGCACTTTGACTGCCACCATACTTTTAGTAAAATGTGTGTTCTGGTCAAGGTCATTTCAATGAATTTGTTGCCTTAGTTTAACAAGATAAAGAAGATAGTCACATTTTATAAAAAAACAAAATCCAAGGAAGATGTTACAGAGTCTGAATAAATGTGATGCTTAATGACTAGAACAAAAATACAGCTGTTATCATATTGATGCACATGGCGGTCAAAGTGTTAATCTCTGAAATTAAATACTTCTTCGTGATTATCATATTTTAACACCGACTTTTTTTCATACATCTACAGTTATTAAGCAGTGAACTGTAAAAAAATAGTTGAATTACTTAACGTCTACTAATAAATTGCAGTGCTTAAATGTATTGTCACTTAGTTTATAATGCTTTCCTTTTTATTATATAAGCGTACTAGTAATAATTTCCATAATTACACATGTTAAAACATGTTTTTCAGTGTCTCATGTTCGACGTCAAAATACCTATTACCCATCAGTCTCATGTTAATATTATAGTTTTTACATTTAATGGAATGTTACACAATGAGCACAATATATAAACAAAAAAGTTTATTTTTACACCAACGAAATTCAGCCTAAGATTCGCACGGATGTTGGGGGGACAAATAGCCGGTATACAAGACGGGATTATGTTTCATTTAAGTTATCATGACACCAGTGAATTGACCGGTCGTGTTGAAATAAAAATGCATATTAAACGAAATTATTGTTTGCAGTAGATTAATATATAACTATAGTTTAAAGTTAGAATAACCTAATTGGATGTTGTGGTTTTGCAACATGTATGGATTGTTAGTTAAATTATTTAAAGTATGTTTATTTTAATGACGGAAACTTATCCATTAAGTATGTATGTACTCAGATAGTTAGTTTCACTTAGAGTGTTTTAGCATTTAAGATATTAAATTGACTGGGCCGTAACGTGAAGATGCGGTTTAGGTAACAACACAGCTCGTACTGGTCGTAGTCAAATAATAGACCTATAATATATTTCATACATTATTGGTAAAAACAAATTCTGTCATCAACGTACCTTGTAACGTACAAATAAGTGTGCTTAATGGTTTTGTTTATAATGTCCCTGGGTCTCCAAAACTGAAATAACATTTACTTTAAGTGTGTTTATTATATCATATTGACACGTTACGATAAAAAGTTAAACATTGTTCAAAGTAAAGAATGTTATGTCTACAATCAAATTAGCGTGTCTTACTCGTAATGTTTAAGTATTGACGCTTTAATTGCGAACATTGCAGTTGTGGTATTGCATATATTACCTTATTATACATGCACTAGCAAATCAGCAGTGAAAATAACTGTTAACTATAACTCGGATGCTGACGAATAATACATTTTATATGCATATGACATAGTTATGAAAACTTTCATAACATCATAAAACACTGATAATTTATGTGCGTAGTACCATATTCTATTAAATTGTAATTTGTTGCTGCAAAGGTTCTAGGTGCCATCGCTTCTAATAAACCTAGAAAAAAATTACGCATATATAGATTTACAACAGTATGCATTCCATAGTAATTCAAATGAATAGGCAATTAACTGGCATTAATGTCAAAATATTTTACCCAATTTCATACATTCCTCTCGCAGTTAAAATTGTCAGGTGTAAATATCATGATTAAAATAAATTTGGTGGAACTTCTACAACTATATTAAAACTTGCAGTAAACATTATGAATAAGAAAAAATACAACAGCGAATCATGATTAATAATTATTGTAGGAAGAATTATATGTTTTTTTTACTCATACATAGCATGAAATTTCATAACACATTTGTACAGCAAACAAAAAATAATTACACTATTTTAAAATATATAAATTTCAAAAATTCTGCACGAAACCAGATTGCATGGACGCCTGTTATTTATTTAATGAAATGTATTCGACCTATCAAACAGTATAGTGTATTTTTATTTTATTGTGAGTTTTACTGTCTTAAAAATTACCTACGAGCTTGTTATTCGCAAATATTAACTGTAAATAGTGAAACGTTTTACTTAGAGGCATGTAACAGTTGTAGTAGTGCATTTTAAATATTTCTAACCTAATCCCTCGTAATTTACTGCATTAAAAATGTGACAAATTTTATTGTCTACGCTTGCAAGACATTTAAGTGCAAAAATTTTACGCAGCATCTTACGAAAAACAATAGTAATAGTGTATTATACGTGATATACAACATGTTCTGGCATTCTTCACGAAGATGCTTTTTACTCGTGAAAAAGGAATAAACTTCGTTTTAAGGCAAAATTGTATCTATAGCTACTAATAAATTTGCACTAAAGGAATAATTCAATGAAATTCTCCAGCTGTAACAATGTTTTCAACTTTACATAGTGTGAAAAATTTGCCATAAATCTGGCTGCAAATATATAGCACACAGACAAAAACTTAACTATGCATTCGACTTTTTCCTGAAAACGCGCAAGATATCTACGTGGATGTATGTAAATAAAATTTTATTACTCGTGACATCTCAATAGCATATACACTGATATGGCTAATTTGCAAAAAAAAAAAATATTAAGACTGTAATTTTCAGAGGAATGTGCTTAAAATAAATTAATTTCAGCGTGTCAACACTGGTTTATATAGCCCTGCAGATTAAAATATTTTTGTACTCCTTGCATACTAGTAGCCAAAAATATCGTTGTAAATCTACAACTTAAATATTGTATATTTACACCACTTCGTTTCGTGAAACATACAAAATTGTTGTTGTAGCTCCAAGGTTATAAACTTACTGGTTATAATTCAATATTAGTTCTATATATTCCTCATTGACATTTCGAAAAATTTCCTTAAATTCACTTGAAGAGTTACAAAACTAGATTCCAGAGAATTATTTGTAAAAAAATACATTTAAAAAAAACTTAACAGCATAAAATGTAAGGAAAATGTCTTGTGGCCGTCCTCAACCGTTATGGAAGTTTCTAACCTATATATTTCATGAAGACAGAACCACATACCAGGCTGCAAATGTCGGCATGTTTAGCATCACCACTACACAAAAGTGAAGAACTTCTCTAGCATTTGCCTCGCTGAGAAAATCTAGGAACGCTTCCATGGATGAATGAATGGGAAAAAACATTACCACTCACTGTTTATCACTACACGTAGTAACTGGTTTGGTATTTTTTGTTAATAATTGCTTAGAATGTAGGCCACTGGGGTAAAAGTTGAGCAACTTGAATAAGGTGAACGGTAATTAGTTTAAAATCATCGTTGTATTTTTATTGCCATACTCTGCCACGAAAAGTCGTACAGTCCGAGCTTCAATTACCCATGACGACGCAGCGACTTTTCATCCGGCCACGCAGTTGGAGAAGTCTTGACCTCGCAATAAGGTTAATTATACTCAGGTTGGGAAGTTTAATGCTAATAGTTTGGCAACTAAACATTATCTCCGCCAGGTAGCACTGCTGTTGCATTTATACCNATTGGGAAGTTTAATGCTAATAGTTTGGCAACTAAACATTATCTCCGCCAGGTAGCACTGCTGTTGCATTTATACCTTCCCCCCCCTTTTTTTTTGTATTCTACCAACTGGGATAATTGCAATTTGGATAAAATAATTAAAATAGTGTAGAATAATCCGTTTTGTAATTTGTTAGAACCTACCTTGAAAAATAAACATTGATTTTCGCACTAGAGTGACAACTTAAGAAAATAACTCCCCATGTTCTACAATATTCGGTTGTAAAACTGCATTTAGCCAAAAGTTGGCATACACAAAAACATATTTATTTAAACGTTGAAATTGAATCGAAAATTTCCTTTCGATGACAGCTTTATTTATTTATTTCGCTCATAAACACCTTGTTTTTTTTTTNGAAATTGAATCGAAAATTTCCTTTCGATGACAGCTTTATTTATTTATTTCGCTCATAAACACCTTGTTTTTTTTTTTACTTAAAAAACTTGCAATACTTGCGAATAACGTTTTTTTTTAGCATAGAAATGACAAAACTCAAGTAAACAGCATTGGAGGGCATGAATGTTAGCTACAAATTAAAGTCAATACTTAGTATTTCGGCAAAGGTAGGCATATGTAACAACTCGGGCCAAACACATACTTTTACATAAAAATAAGCGTAATTTATCAATTCACCGCCAGCTTATGAGCGACCTCTTTGGAAAACCAGCGCACCTAGCTGTGAGAATTATCCATATGCCAAACTCGCCTATAAGTATGGACTTGAAGAAATTTAAGTTCAGTGCCTGTAGGCTACACTCAAATCAAGCAGACATAAATTACCCATCGGTTGCTTGCCATCACGGTGTAGGGCGATGACTGGGAGTGGATTTCGTCGTGCCTCTCTCGTTTCTCGCCGGCCCAGGGTTCTGCAAGAGTTGTGGAATACGGGAACCAATAACAAACTTAAAAAGTTTCCGGAATTCCAGCATGTCCCGGAACTGAAATCCGCGAATTCTTCACGTAAGAAATCTGGTTTCGTCCCCGACCTGAGTAGAACGAACCTCGCCCCCTGCACACACGCACAACGCACGCACAACGCACACGCAATACTTAGTCTCGCCGGACGCAAGACGCACACTTGTCCGAACCTCGCTAGCGACTAGAGACCAACAGCAA
>NQII01000624.1:521659-536909 GCA_002778355.1 Clitarchus hookeri | reverse complement strand
ATGTATGCTAAGCACGGAGGTTGTTTCTCGATATGCATCACAATACCTAGGGGCCAGGAGACAACCTTTTCCTATCCCCGGGTACCGCTATAAACCATGCTTGGCTGGCGCACAAAAATGTATTTCATCAAGGCCCAGGCCACAAAAGGCGGGGAGGATGCTGTGTACTCGGGGAAAACATTTTTTACCTCGCGTCCCTTCTGCGTCGCGGGGTCTTCCTCGACCAGAGGGGCTAAGGGGGTAGGCTACGCACGGGGCTGAGGGTTTTTTGGCGGCAGCGTGAGACTGCTTTGGCTTCTTACGCTGCTGGGTCCTGGTGCAACTAACTAGTGAGTGAGTGAAGAGGTTCGGGCCGGTGAGGGTGAAGTGAGGTGAGCATGGAGCAGCGCCAGAATGCAAGGGCTGGGCAAACGGGAGATCCCCGAGAAAACTCGCCAGCACGATTACCACGTGCAAAAATCCAGGGGCGACCCCACCGAGAATCGAACCCGGTTCGCCTAGGGTTGGAAGCGAACACTACCGAGGCTACTATAATTTTTTGTAGTTTAAGTAAGCACTTCTATCTGTGAATGGTTAATGCTGATATCAAATAACACGCAGTAAAGTGTACATTTGTTGCAAAAAGCACGCTCAACACAAGAAAACCGCACAACCAAAATTAAACAATTACATCGCTTTAGTTCGAAAATTACTTCGGGACTAAACGGTTTAGGGGTTCTGCCTGGTTGGCGCGTGAAGTACGTTGCAGAGGTTTGATAGAAAACACGTGATTCAAAAACTGTTCAATATTTCATATTAGTGTCCAAAGACCAGTTTCAAGTTCTCATTTCAAGTCCAACGATAATTAGGGGGGGGGGGATACGTGAAAATTGCTAAATCTTATGTATATTGAGAATCAGTTCTAGCTGATAAATTTCCAATGCACTAAGTTCACAGCTATCTTTAGACAGGCGTGATAACCTTTATCTTTAATAGTGTGCCATAGAAACATAGAGCTACTGCTTAAAGTTGCTTCCAGGCGAGTAGCTGACGGAGACTGCACGCCAGTTCAGCGCCTTGCGCGTAGAGGCGACGAGACAAGTGGTGACTGAGAAAGGTTCGACCTTACAGCTCATGGGTTTCAAGGGCTCAAACGAGCAAAATAGCTGCAGGCGTAGTCCATCCGCTGTTTCTTCACACTTCCCGAATCAAACCTTTGAAAAAACACATAATGTATAACGTGTTTGGTTGCTTAATAAATATGTCATGTATCACAAGCGTTTTATACTCGTCTTAAGATAAAAGTATCTGATTCTTGCTTAAATTAAACTTCTACTTAGATTTTTATGGATAAATTACAATGTTTAATTTATAACTAATACAATTAAAAACAGACATAAAATAGGCGTGTTGGTAATGCCTAGTAAGAAATCTTTCTTATGCAAAATATCATTACACTGAGAGCGCACGAATGCGGAACCCTTGAGATCTTATCTATGGTTTCAGAAAATCCTGCAAAGCCTAAATCAGGAAGGCCGTAGCGGGAATTGAACCAAGGTCCTCTCAAATGCGAAGCCAGGGTGGTATCAGAGCGTCGCCTTGCTTATTAATACTTGAAGATGGAAAAAGAGCGCACTTTCCAGAACGTCGCAACACATTTTTGTGTAATGCTTTAAATGTCTCTTCTTTCTCGTCTCGTTCCTTTCTTTAGCTGACTGGTTCGTAATTCCTGAATCCTTGTGTTTGTTGATATTTGCCTTTGTTATAGATTGCAACGTGATTCCAAACCCTTCACCCCTTCCCGATCTTTTTTATATCAGGCCAATTTTTCCACCGCGTTCCATAGCAAACAACAGTAAGGTTGGAAATTGTTTCAATCTGGTTTTCTTTATCTTTTTGTTATTCTCATACCCAGTGGTTCAGAATGTTATTTATACCTGGCTTTACGTTTATATTTTCATGTTGTTCAAGTTTTCGTGGTGATAGTGTGAAAAAAGCCTGTCCTTGGTTCTATTTTTCAGATAGCGCAAGCAATGGACTGATTAAATAAGTTGTGAATGTAGTCCGGAAAGAAATTGTAACTAATTTCCGGCTACGATTAGCATTTAATAACTTTCCACTTTTGTCCTATGAAATCACTTCTGTTCGTAATCTAATTTTTTCAGCCAACATTCCTGTTTATGAGCCTGAAGTGTCTCAGTTTGGGTGCAAATGTCTGTCCACCTTTAAAATAGAAAATATTTAACAATAGTGAATGTTTGTATATAAGTTTATTCAGATAACTATATCATAAAATTTACTTCATTCCTACCAAGCAAAATAAAAAGTAAAATTTATGATCTTAATTCAAAATTTCATGGTACTCTTATTTTCTGCAGCGCAAATTCTGAAGTAATACCACCCAGAATATGTGTAATAAATGTATTATTTTTGCTCTCCTCGATAACCATTCTCCATCATCGTGAAATTTTCCGTCAGTTCCCGAAGGGTTGCGTGATCGATCCTCACTGAGTGCAGACTGGAAACTTACCCCCACGTTATTTTCCGTCGCCACTGGAGGCATATGCTGACGCAGTCTCTTCGTGTAGAACATTTCAATAACTTATTCGATTGTATAAGAGCCTAATAAGTCTCCTACAATGGATACTAATAGATAATTTTTTTTTTTTTTTCGTTCTTAAGACAGAGAATAACCTCATGAATATGCAGAACAGATAAAATAAAAACGAAGAACAATGACATAATTCTTAATTTCACCTTAAAATTCAGTATTAAATTTGCGGTAATTTTTTTTTGTGTGCGTAAAGAACCAAGCTAACAGAATTTACAATATGATTCACGCAAGGAATCTGCGTTCCAATGAGCGGCAAATCAGCAAAATAATCTTAACATTTTCAGTCCCAAACTAATTTAAAGTTTCAGCTGTTGCAACTAAGTAGTATTTTNATTTTCAGCTGTTGCAACTAAGTAGTATTTTGCTCCACACTGTACATACACTGACTCACAACTTACTTTTCACTCGCATCCAGTGAGATATGCACTTGCAGTTTAAGAGACCTTCAAGCGAACCACCCACTAACGAGAATTTTTTAGCTGTTTACAGAACATATACTCATGGAAGAAACTGACTGAATAATTGAGTGCTGACTTTCGCTGAGTAAAGCTCTGGCCATATATTTCCGTCCTGTGCAACATGTTCACTGAAGTGAGAGCGGTGACCANCGCAAGGAATCTGCGTTCCAATGAGCGGCAAATCAGCAAAATAATCTTAACATTTTCAGTCCCAAACTAATTTAAAGTTTCAGCTGTTGCAACTAAGTAGTATTTTGCTCCACACTGTACATACACTGACTCACAACTTACTTTTCACTCGCATCCAGTGAGATATGCACTTGCAGTTTAAGAGACCTTCGAGCGAACCACCCACTAACGAGAATTGTTTAGCTGTTTACAGAACATATACTCATGGAAGAAACTGACTGAATAATTGAGTGCTACTTTCGCTGAGTAAAGCTCTGGCCATATATTTCCGTCCTGTGCAACATGTTCACTGAAGTGAGAGCGGTGACCANTACTTTCGCTGAGTAAAGCTCTGGCCATATATTTCCGTCCTGTGCAACATGTTCACTGAAGTGAGAGCGGTGACCAGATGGGTTAACATTCGTACTATATTGTTCACTGATTTTTAACGCTGACAGTTCATTAGAGCTGCTATTACCATACTAATATATTACTATAGACTGGTCACGGTAAAGTGAGCATTTTTAAAATCAGCCTTCGAAAAATGAAACTGTCCCTACCTGCGTGCGCTTTAACGGTCACTCTGACTGGCACGTGCACAGTAAAGCTGGTAACGACGAAGGAAAAATAGTTCCAGGCTTAATCGTTGAATTAAAAGCGTTAGATAATAATTAGTGAATAATGAAAAAGTCAATTTTTCTCTCGATTTTTTAATGCATTTAAGTGTAAGAATTGTTCAACATGTAAAATATTTTCTTTTGCAATAATTTAACAATTTCACTTGACCGACGTATGAATAAAGTGATCAGGCCCATGGCAGCATTAATTTTACATATGGTGGAAGAATACACAATCTGCATGCAAGTAGATCATACGCAGGACTTTTAAAAGTGCTCATATTATCGTTAAAAACCTTTATGTGCCATCCATGTAGTTTTACTGACAATCCTCGCTAATTTGATTGGGAAGGTCACATAAACGAGAATGCTGGGCCTTTCAGAACAACCTATACGATGAAGAAAAATCTTAGCCACCAATAAATGTTTTTTTTTTTTTTTTTAAAGGAGGCGTAGTATTACAAATAGAATTTTCGAAGGTACGAAAATAATTGTACTTGTAATTGAAGGTAAAATCGAGACCACGGAGTTTTTCAGAGCTCATTTGGAAAATGTACTGCATAGTTTACTGTAACTAACGAACTATGACAGCTAGACAATAAGAAGAAACGAAGAAAGATCGTCAGTCTCTGGTTCCTGTAAATTGATTTTCTAGTTTGAAATATTTCCATAATTCACTATAGCTTTGTTTCCAGGCAACGACACAGACAAGTCCCCCTTTCAGATGTTACAGCAAGTGATAAGCCGTCATAACATTTGAATACGGGCGTAATATTTTCAGCAGATTCTTATTTTGCTCTCATACTATAAAGTTTTTTTCTCTAGTTTATCGCATGCATTGACAGATTTCGCATTATTGCTGCAAAAAATTACCCTGAAGTAATAACATAACATAACAACTGTAGTGTAAATAATAAATGTTTATTATCATAACCAAAGAACGCAGCGTCTTGGAAACCAATGATTATCGAGGATAATTGGTTTTAATTTTTCAGACACACATAATTTTAGAGCTGAAACATTTTCTCTTTTACATGTATAATGTTTTAAAGACTCCTACAGAAATATTTTACTCGTTTCGTCTTTTTTTTGCTGATTTTTTAAATTTGATTTCATATTTCCACTTGTTCTGTATAAATGTATATTTTCAGCACTAATATTTCAGCGGGTATGTTTTAACGTGACGAGTTACATAATTAAATAGATTTGAAATTATAATTTAACCCAACATTAATTGCGCAAGCGTTNTGTTTTAACGTGACGAGTTACATAATTAAATAGATTTGAAATTATAATTTAACCCAACATTAATTGCGCAAGCGTTCAGTTGAATGATAATCGCCACCCACGTCAAAAATAAGTATTTTGATGTCAACGGATTTATTTTTGCANATGTTTTAACGTGACGAGTTACATAATTAAATAGATTTGAAATTATAATTTAACCCAACATTAATTGCGCAAGCGTTAAGTTGAATGATAATCGCCACCCACGTCAAAAATAAGTATTTTGATGTCAACGGATTTATTTTTGCGGCGTTTGAATACTGGACTTCAGCAAGGTAATTTCGCTTCGTAAGACGCTCGAGTAACAACGGCATAGGGGGCCGCAGTTGGCTTGGTGGCTAGAGCGTGAGCAGAGTTTGACTCCCGGCGGGGATCACTCCTGGATTTTCGCATGTGGTGGATCGTGCAGGAAGATGCCGCTCGTCTGCGGGCTTTCTCGGGGATCTCCCATTTCCCCTGCCCTTACATTCCGGCGCTGCTCCATATCCATTTCATTTCACCCTAATCTGATCTCAATACCCCATTGCTAAGATACGCCCAAACCTCTCTGCTATACTGTACTCCATTACCAACGTCCAAAGGCTTGATTCAGATGAACAACTGAAATTCAAAAAGTTTGACGTTTCTTTCTTACATGTTAGGTGTTAATTAGTAATTAGTTATGCCTCTCGGAGATATATACGAGGAGTCTCATTGCTCTTCCACATCCCTGCCACCGTGGAGCGAACGGTGTTATATTATTAGAATATTTTCTATTTGAGCTGGTTTACCTTAACTTTAACAATTTTTTTCTTGATAAGCAATTATAAATTCACTAAGCCATCTCATTTAAAATTTTGAAAATTATTAAATTATTTCGACTTTTGTAAGTGAGTTACCTAGGCTCCAGATTGCATACCAAGGTAACTGAAGTTGAACAAATGACCAGATTCGTTTTACATAATTCAAATTTCTGAAACCGTTTAACTTGCAAAAGNTTCTTACATGTTAGGTGTTAATTAGTAATTAGTTATGCCTCTCGGAGATATATACGAGGAGTCTCATTGCTCTTCCATATCCCTGCCACCGTGGAGCGAACGGTGTTATATTATTAGAATATTTTCTTTTTGAGCTGGTTTACCTTAACTTTAACAATTTTTTTCTTAATAAGCAATTATAAATTCACTAAGCCATCTCATTAAAAATGTATTTCGACTTTTGTAAGTGAGTTACCTAGGCTCCAGATTGCATAACAAGGTAACTGAAGTTGAACAAATGACCAGATTCGTATTAACATAATTCAAATTTCTGAAACCGTTTAACTTACAAAAGGTATGTATTAGGATGGAATTTTAGATTTTTACTTGTTTAGAGATATATATCAGAAGTTTTATATTCACAGCGTCTTATTTGTGTCGTATTATATTCCTGTGGTCCCTAAAGTGGAAATAGTTGCAATCAGGCTACTTCTTCCAGAGACAAAACTACAAATGTAGGTGCCTTTTCTTGTTCATTGGCAAAGTAAGGTAACCTACAACAAACAGCAACTAATTAACAGTTAAGTTCGGGTGGCATAACGCCAAATTCTCTACATTTATTCCAGAGATATGAATGGATATTGATTTTATGGCGATTTACTAAGGACGTATCCTGTGACGGCCGTGAACATTTTTTTTTTTTTGCAACTTGCCTTTAGGTGTTTTTGTTGCATGCATTTATTCCTCAGAAATGTTAAGTACTTTCCTGAGCACATGACTTTTACCGATATTGTGAGACGTTCGCAATGTAAGAATTGAAGTATGTACAAACCACACAACAATATTATCTACAATAAGTTATCCGCAGGTCTTCACCACAAGAATAGTGCAAATTTGAAATCCCAAAGAAAGTGTTGCATATTTTTATTTATGGAGTTTGTTTTATTTTATTATCAAACAGTGATAGTATCGGTAATACCTCAGTTGTGGTTTCTTAGGATCNCAATGTAAGAATTGAAGTATGTACAAACCACACAACAATATTATCTACAATAAGTTATCCGCAGGTCTTCACCACAATAATAGTGCAAATTTGAAATCCCAAAGAAAGTGTTGCATATTTTTATTTATGGAGTTTGTTTTATTTTATTATCAAACAGTGATAGTATCGGTAATACCTCAGTTGTGGTTTCTTAGGATTTCCAAGTCTATCCTACGTAACGCATACGACACCCCAGTTTACATTTAATCCGCCTCATGATCTGAAAAAAAACATTCCGTTAAAATGTATTTTGGTAGATTTTTTTTCTCTCTCTCTCTTTAAGATCTCTTGTAAAAATAAGGGAGGTAACCAAAGCGATTTTGTTGTCTCACCTATGTTCGTTGCTCAGGCTAACGCATGGGTTTATTGGTTTTACTGCGCCATTCAACAAGAACTTGTTTCCGATTAAAAGCCACTTTCTACTTATGGAATTTCTTTTTCATCACTTTACCTTGAGGTTTCTTTTATACCAAATAGTAATTTTCACTCAGCTATACACTGCACTCCACAATTTCACTCGTATGGAAACTAAAAAATAAAAGCTCGCATTTGTTACTGGTCAAAGTTTTATTTCACAGATTTTTTAAACATAAATAAAACAATAAAAGAAACAAATTCGTAAATTAAGCTGAAATGCAATGTCTTCATTTTAAGTGGCAACATAAAAAGTGCAAAATCATACATCTTTGTATTTTTGTCATTGTTTTACTGTATAAAATACACCNTAACCAAAGCGATTTTGTTGTCTCACCTATGTTCGTTGCTCAGGCTAACGCATGGGTTTATTGGTTTTACTGCGCCATTCAACAAGAACTTGTTTCCGATTAAAAGCCACTTTCTACTTATGGAATTTCTTTTTCATCACTTTACCTTGAGGTTTCTTTTATACCAAATAGTAATTTTCACTCAGCTATACACTGCACTCCACAATTTCACTCGTATGGAAACTAAAAAATAAAAGCTCGCATTTGTTGCTGGTCAAAGTTTTATTTCACAGATTTTTTAAACATAAATAAAACAATAAGAGAAACAAATTCGTAAATTAAGCTGAAATGCAATGTCTTCATTTTAAGTGGCAACATAAAAAGTGCAAAATCATACATCTTTGTATTTTTGTCATTGTTTTACTGTATAAAATACACCACGTACATTTATTAAGTGACAATTTTTATTTCTGTGCTAAGTAAAATTAAATTATGAATTTGCATATACATAATTATTAACAACAAAGAAAGTGCACGTATCAAAAGGTTTAGAACAAACATAAAATAATAATTTAATTATTCTTTCCGACGCTCTTAAAGCAAAACTCATCCACTTTTGTTTGGAATCCGGGCGATCATTTGCCTACGCATGCCAGTTGATCATCACATTACTTAAAATGGGCTGACTCGTGTGAGTGAAAACACACACGAGTTGGATTGCGGTTTCCCCATATTTGTTTACGTTTTACGACACGCAGTTATTTACACACATACACACACACGCAAACACCATCCTCACTAAGAAAATATCGATCCACAAAGGTATTTACTCCAGGTCGCTGTCGGGATGGTGATGTCTGGCCTTACTTCATCAGCGTTACCGTCTGCTCTCTACATCAGTGTGAGGAGAGTCTTTGCATGTATTTGCAATTATTGGATATATAAAAATGCTTGTATACTACTAGTCCAAAATGTTTAAGGTAACTTTTTATAAAAATAAATAAAACAAATAATTTTCTTCAGCTTTCTCTTATTAATTTTTTTAATGGGTTCACGTGCTTATTTTGTGCCTTCCAAAGCAGTGACGTGTGAGTATGCAAAAATTATTTTGTCTAGATGTTTTTTATCTGCTGAAAATGACATCGAATTTCGTTACAAATTGTACCACTTTTGGCACACAGAACCTAATGGAAAAATAAAATAAAGAATGTATATCAGGAATGAATTGTTTAAGACCGTATTTGCACGTGGCACTACAAGAGGCCAGAATAGTTGATAAAAAAAATGTGCAATGTGGAAAATTCAGAAATATACTATTATTAACCTTCGTATATCTTAGTCACATCAGAATATATGTGCTCCGAAGTTGTGTTAAACGCGGTAAGCACGTCAGGATAGCGTCAGCACATATCGTTTGTGCAGTTAACGTACTTTCAGACAGATGAGCCTTAATGAAGCCCGGTGGTCATTCCAGATGAATGCAAAACAGTTTGGATTAGAAGTGCATATACGTTGGCGCCGTTGGTCAGAGAAAGATGCACACGCACATATGCCTGATAGTGACGGTCAGTAGCGATATACCTACGGATGCACGCCAAGTGCAAGGAGCACTTAAGAGCACGCCAGTGAAACAGCCGCTTGTATCAAGAACTCTAGCCACACATGCCAGAAAAACGACATCACTGGCCAACAACACGTCGGAACATACCAGCCAGCAACCTAGCCAATACGGAGTCTTTCGTAGCACGCGGTAGCCAATCAGACACAAGGAACCATTCCCAGAGCCTCGCGCAGGTTATCAGCGATTGCTTGGGGTGGTGGTTCCTTTTATGTGGGCATACACGAAAGGAAGGGGCCGCGGTGGTGTAGTGGTCCGACTACTAGCCTCCCACCAAGGCGAACCGGGTTCGATTCCCGGACGATGCCGCTGGTTGGCGCGCTTTCGCAGTGATCTCCCGTTTTCCCGCTTTTAAATTCCGGCGCTGCTCCATACTGGCATCATTTCATCCTCATCGGTTTTCAAGACCCCGATGTTAAGAGCCCCTCAAATCCCTTCTCTCACTCACTCTAGTAGAAGTACTCTGCCTAGCTGCCCGAGCGACACACCGTTGTCAGCGCACTTTTGTCTGGCATTCCCACCAGCCTTGCGACGATTGTTAATCGATAGCGAACGCGATATAGTTCATCAATAGCGAACCGAAGTAAAACAAAGCCAAAGCCTTTCAATCCTGTAGATCCAGGTTAAAACAAAACGATGCCTGGGCTACCCGGCTGGGGTGAAATATTCATAAATCCAAGATGGCGGTTGATTGTTAGTCCTGAGCTCTCGTTCTCCCGACGGTCCGCTCGTGCGATGTCAAGACTTCGTTTCGCCCTGCAGTCCTCTTGTCGAAAGAACATAATTAATTAATCGATTCCACGCCAAAAGCGTGGTGATGAGAAATGGAGCGAGATGCTCAGGCAAACGGGAGATGGTAAAAATTCTATCACTGCTGTAGTAAGGAACTGTCCAATTTTTTGAATGGAGGGATTTCGTAAAACCACGGAAAACCGAATTCAGGATGGCCAGACCGTAAATCGTACCTGTGTCCTCTCGAATGCGTGTCGGACTGTTATCAATGCGCCACCTGTCGCTCGTTCTGAATTTTCAAGCCCGTTGTCATACCCATGGAGGAAGCATGTACAGTACTGCAGATAGAAGCCTCCAGGAGGGCTGAGGAGGCAGAACCATCTCCTCCTCCCCTCTCAAAATATATCCATTATTATTAATTAAAATCTTGCCTGGTAATTTTTAGTGTAGTGAATAATTTAAGTGAATATTGCGTACTTTTAAATATTTTAGCACTACCTTTATTCGTGTATTTAAGGAATGTTAAATATGTATTGCAAGTCTACTTACGAACTTTAAGAAAAAGTTTATTGATATTGATATTTTTTTCATGGAATACATTACAATCATGAATGTTACTGTATTACCCATGCCAGTTAATTATATTGAATTACGTACCTAGTACAACGAAACGTGTTGGTCATAAGCTGGAACGTACGAAATCACTACTTATATAAATATATGTATATTTAAAATTTGAGAAACGTAACTACCATATTTGCAATTTCCTTACGAGTGTTTGTATTGAGCTATTTTTTAATGTTAGAGACCTGAAAAATTCGCGACTCCAATGACCTACAGGCTAAACTCTACAGTATTATGTACAAATATGCCGATATCAACTGCACATTGGTTGTCTGCTGGCATACTGGAAGACTACAATTGGATACCGTTCTCCAGGAGGTATCAAACACCGTGTGGGCCAATGGCTAAAGTTATATAAACGCGCGAGTTTTGAATTCTTGCTGGTCCCAAAATTAAACCGATAATTTTTCAGGTCTCTATTTAATGTGCATATACGTGAGTGATATTGCATCAACAAATCACAACCCTCCTCTTTCCCTTTGTTTTTCCTACTCTGTTGTTTGTGAATCCATCATTCTTCCTGCTACGTATCCCCACACTTTTTTTGTGTCAAACGTTTGAGAAATCACCCCGTGTGGAAATGTGTTGGGTTCTTTCCTAGCAATGCCACATATGACACGCGTTTTATTCTTCTGTTAACATAAAAATATTTATTTTTTTGTTAAATTAAAATTTTACTTAAATTTTATATATGTATTATAATATTTTATTTCTAATTAAAAAGAATAAGAATAGAGAGTAAATGGGTGAGTTGATAATGCCTAGTAAGAAATAGTTCCCATGCAAAATGTTATTAAACCAAGTGTGCAAAAATATGGCGCGTTCCCCAATGTGGAGTAATTTTCTAAACTTCGTTAAGCTTTGTTTACCGGATGTGGTGGAATAGCCTAAAAGTAGAATTTTTGCAGTGCTTCAAAAAAGTTGGAAGTAACCTTGAACGGATTATGGTGTTGATATTCACACTGAGTATTAGCCCCTCCCCTCTACACCGAAAAAGAATTTCTGGATATGCTTCTGAGAAACAGTATGGCAACCGCGCTGTAAGAAGCACAGCAAATTTGAAGTTTTGTAACAGCAGACATGAGGAATTTGCGTACTAATTTTGGATCAAGCTATAATTCAAAGAGTCTTGAGTTTATGTTCCGTTTGTGATTGGTCCACGAGTTATTTGACATCCACTGGAGGAACAAAAAACATGCGATAAAATGCAGGCCAAGCCATAGCCTTCCACTGTGACGCCAAACGACCAGTGAGCATTATTAATTCAGTTTATTCATAGTTTATTCCAATATTTCTGAAGCCCTGCTAAAGTTATACTTTATGTATATTCCTCCACCTTATGCAAACAAAGCTGAAAAAAAATCTAGAAAATCACACTACAGGGACAACGCACTGTATTTTTGCGCACTTAGTTTAATAATATTTAGCATGATAAATATTTCGTACACACCCACCACCTTACTCTCTGTTCTTAATCACTTTTATTTATAAATGAAGTATTGTAATGTAATAGATAAAATGGAAGTAAAAGTTCAATTTAACCGAAAATAAGATCATTTTATTTTAAGGGATGTATGGTTCAAAAAGTGTGAAAATACCGCGAATATACTATATTTACTCGATTGTGCATAGAACTATGTAGTCCAACCTGCAAGTCACTGAACTCGTGAATTTTTCAAGTCTCCAGTCATAACAGCTATATTTTCACAGAGTTTCTATTCAAATAGAATGTTTTCAATTCAAGATTCCGGTAGCTGAAAGGTTTGCACGCTGTCTTCCTAAAAAGAAGATCCAGGTTCGATTCCCGGCGGGGTCGCTTCCGGATATTCGCGCGTGCGTAACGTGATGGACAATTCCGATGGCCAGTGGATTCTCTCCCACCGTTTTATTCCGTCGTCTCTCCGTTTCCACGTCATTACTAGAGACCCGGAAATGTTGCGGAATAATTCGGCAGCAAGCTAGACTGCACAGTCTTAAGTGTACTCGAGTCTCAGCAAGTTGTTTCTTGGCTGATGCTCCAGTTTTATCCCGGATCAGGTAGCATGGGTTTCGGTCGTGTTTTCCATGCGAATTAGTTATGGGCTCAAATTCGTCAAGGGCGTGGCTAACAAACTGCGATCTAATTGAAAAGAAATTCAAAGGTATATATACATATGTCTTTGAAGTCTAGCTTGTCCTCAAATGAATTCGCAAAATGTCCGAGTCTCTAATCGTTACTTCCATTCTTTACTATCGCTTGGACGCGTGTCATGTGATAAGGAAGAACACACGCAACATTTGTAGGACATGAGAAAAATTTGGCGAGTTTCCACTTCTTTTTATGCGTGAATCTTTATTGTCAGTATGATACTCTTGTAAATACGGCACTTTGATATCCGATGAATTATTTATAGTAGCCCTATTATAGCAGTTGGCTGCCTTGCCTGTCAGCAATTCTCATCAGTAGACCCCCTACCGTTTTGAGTTATAGATAGGCCAAGGTTAACTGGGCACTTGCTGAGGATCTGCTTTTCTTGTCATTTCGTATCCTTGTGCCTATGCAAGATTAACATCGCCACGTACCGTCTCCCTTTATTCATGCGTCATTCAGGGGAAGCCGTGGATTTTTTTAGGAAAGTAAGTGTGTTAATAATATGCAAGTCCGTGTTCTCGTGAGTATATAACAAGAAAACTTGACTTCAGTAGCCATAAATTTAAACGTTACGTTCTCAATTCAACGTCAAATCGTGGAACTGTATCTCGTAGTTTGCTGCCAACTTAACTTGGAGCCCGCATGCTTTTGCGTACTGTTCCAGGTATGTAGTAATGGGCAGTAATTTTTTTTCCACGGGTTGGTTTCAAAAGTGCTTACTTCGCAGTGAACATCATGTATAGCTAGACTTCACAGTTCTCCACACACTCGAGCAGAATTCACTTGTTCATTGGCTGCCGCCGCAGGTAAAACTCATTCTCACGTTCCGCTCGACCACACGGAGTGGAGTGGAGAGATTTGGGCGGCTCTTAACATTGATATCTAGAGAGCCGACGAGAGTGAAGTGAGTTAGCGTGGTGCAGCTGCGGAATGCAAGGACTGGGGAAACGGGATATCCCCTAAAAAAAACCCGCCGACCAGTGGCATCGTCCGGCCCGATTCCCACATGTGAAGATCCGGGAGCGACCCCGCCGGGAATGGAACCCGGTTCGCCTAGATGGGAGGCGGGTAGTCTGACCACTACACCACCGAGACGCTCCGGCAACACGGAATGAAGCCACCAGCGTGCTGGAAGTTCACTATTGGTTGTGAGTCCCGCAGGGCGTGTCGGATGAGCGGAGGTCCAATGGCACAAATGAAACTAACATATAGTCGCATGCTGTCAACCTTGGCACCGAACTATAACGCGTAATAAAAGGGTTTCTGCTCATGTGTAATCCGCGATCCTGCCTTCGGGAGGGAAAGTGCTTGTGGTTGGTTACTTAGGATATATTGGAACAAACGTAAACGAGCGTACTCACCAACGGTTCAGTCAAACTATCCTGATAAATCTTTTGGCAGTTGGAGAACCATTGAATACGTACATCGTTCTACTGTAGTGCATGAATCCTATCATGAATTAATCATGTGGCAGTTATCGACGTTATTAATCATACTCTAATGTTAGTTACGAGCAAGTTAGTATAAGAGCACTCAATATTTTCAAGCTATTTTTCAAAATTGAGGAGTTTAATTAAGAGAAGTATAATTACAAAATCCCATAAGTATAACAATCAGTATTATTTAGTTATGAGGGGTAGCCTGTTATTCATTTTTTTGTTACCTAACTGTACAATGTGGAGTCACAATAATCTCACGTACGGTTACGGTGGTCAACACATCAGTCTTCTTGGTGGCTCCTTAACCCGTTTTGCTCAGCCAGCATCGTGTATCGTATCTCTGCCAATATAATGGTGAGTTGAAAGTGTCCCAATCAAATGTCCTTTCCAACGTAGGACAATTTACAATTAATCCTGCCAATTTGAGTAGTTCACATTTCGTTCCAGAGAACCATGTGAAAACTACTGGCGAAACATTTCTTCGGCCGTATCTTCAAAGATTCCGTGACTTCGCAATGTTACGGCGAACTCCATATAAACCCAGTAAAATTTAGCCGACGTGATATCACGCAAGCGGTGCCCCAAAGTGTTGAAAGCCTGACCACGCCATGGCAACAACCCTGCCTCGGCGAGGGATGTTCCCGCCAGTCGACGTGACAGTTGGCGAGGCACCTGTGTACTCGGGGAAGCGAGTGGCACTCGACGTAACCTGCACGTGGCGAACATGGACCCTGCAAACCGAGTTGAAAAGGCCCCGCCAAATACCAGTCCCCGACCCCCTCTCACACTCACCACTACACCGGCGCTGCCCTTGGCCCTTTTCACGACCCTGCGTTTGGGTTTCCATTTCATTGTATCAACACAAAAAGGGAAGGCGATCG
>NQII01000624.1:504169-521654 GCA_002778355.1 Clitarchus hookeri | reverse complement strand
CGGGACAACCATTCCTCTTTTTCCTCTTCCCCTCAATTTCATCTCATTCCACGGATGTGTCCCCGTGAGCGTGTCGTTATAGCTATCTTCGGTCCTTTATGTCGGCCCTGTGATTACACACTGTTCAGCCAAGTTAAAGGGTTATTTCGCAATAAATCAGAGCTCTCAAAAGAAGAAATATAACGAATACTTCCCTTCGCTCTTGTGCCACCTATTGTCGCGCGAAATTTTGCTTCGCGATGCATAAAAAGGGTGTATAATGTAACAGCCCTCTTGACTTTCCTTTTTTTTTACCCTCTCTCCGTTTCTTTAGTCTGCTGCATTTTAACAATTTGAAGAAAAATACACTCGATTTGCATACGCTTTTCAAAATCGCTGGGCGAAACGGAAAACAGCTGACGTCATTTTTTTCTGTAACTGCAGGATCGATTTGGAACCGGCAAAACACGTGTGTGTTGAAATTGAACTCGGCGTGAGTATCTTGCCTTGTTATTATAATTCAAACCTTTAGATAAATTTATTTCGTCTCTATACTGTCTAACATTATTCGACAACCAACCAATTTTAGCTGGCGTCGATTCGGTAAAGGTATGAAGGAAAGACCAAACACAATAACTGCGTTGACGTAAGTCAACAGTTGCTAGCTGTTGAAATGATAGCGTCATCTTAAGTCCGAGAGACGAGATATAGCGGTAGCCAAGTTTCCCCAACCATTTCAGTCTACGCTTACTGGAGGTATCAGTATGGTGAGAATATCTACGCGATGCCGCTGGGAAGTTCGGAATGTTTTAAATTCAAGAAACGTTATGTCATGTCATAAAAGAGATTCGTTACATAAATACTATACTTCACACAGATACTTTGCTGGTTTACTCTTTCAGTCACAGACAAATATACAGAATGTACCGAAATCTGACCGACAAATTTCGACTGCAGGTTAATCACGAAAAAATAAAGCTAATAAATAAATAAATATATATATATATATATACCTATATATATATATATATATGCACTACCTATGATCTGAAGTGAATACTAAGGGCAATACACATCTTTCAAGGTGGACCTGAAGCACTAGCTTATTCCAAATACTGGAGAAAATATTTAAGATGGTACACTGAATGCCTGGGTAAAGTGCAGCGTTAATTGTGACGACTAGATTAATAACCCATCTTTAAAATCCCGAATCGTCGGGATTAAGTAGAAATAAGGGTAATAACCGTGATTATTTCCATTAAATTATATTATAACAGCTAGAGGTGTTGTGGCGTTTGCAGATTATCACCGTTACACATTATCTAGACTCTCCGTGTTCCATCTTAAATGCTTTCTTCAATATTTGTAATAATTTAGTGCTTCACGTCCAACTTCAAAGATGTGTGCCACCCTTAGGATTCACTTGTGACCATAATTCGTATATATGTTTTCGCCGTTTTTCGTAATTAACCTGCAGCCGAAGTTTATCGGTCGAATTTATATAATCCTATATAGTTAAAGAGTTCCAATCAACACGTGTATTTGTTTGGAACTGGCCAAGCACAAGTATGACGCAGTATTATATATCGGTAGCAATAAAGATGTGTTTGTGTTTGGCATTACTGCGGCAGCAACTGTTTACGAGACTGCACAACACAGTCTCAATGACGAATGCCGTCTCCCGCCATGCGATTTTCCTCATTGGTCGTTGTTTGCTGCTGTATACTGTGCATATCATTAATAAAACTTCTTGTGAAACTTCCCATATGTGGGACGCAGCAACTGAAAGAGTTTGGATGTAATTTATAATGTTTACCAACATTTTCAGTGGCCTAGGCACAGAGTAGATAAGTACACAGAGACGAAATGGCGTGGTGATTCCTTTGATGTTGGCGTACTCATTCTCTGATTGGCAGCGCGAGACTCTGGTAACAGGCCTTGTGTCTTATTTGCTACTGCCTACCGCGAAAAGGTTCCCTGTTGATTTGCGCTACTGGTTGGAGAGTAGGTTGCCAGGCGCTGAATGGCGAACGGCGTTTTGACATGTTGCTGGCTAGAGACGCCATTTTTCTGGCGTGCGTGGTTCTAGTTCGCGGTATATGGGACTGTTTCACCACTGTATTCCTAATTACTCTGTGGCCAAGGTCACTAACGTTTATTTTCTTGCTGCGATGATCCGAATACGTTTCTTGGGAAATTCATGGACGTGTACGAAAGTTTAAAACTTCAACTTAGCCTTCAATATACCCTGTAAAGGCTTTACATACAATACTAAAGACTTTTCAAGGCTTTTGAAATCAACCACTGAAAAAAATTACTGCCAATAACTTGCACAGGTATATGCTACAGTATAAATTGGCATGTAGGCTCCCAGTTAAGTTTGGCAAGAAATTGATAAAGATAGTTCTGAGAGTTAAGGTTTCATTACGACAGTAACATCAAAATATATATCCGCTGAATATAGGTTTTCGTGTTTCCTGCACTTTACAGTACTATTATGCTTATTGGTAAAACATTTACATCCATGAAAATTATACTGCTTTACTTGCGTGATCACGCCTATAGCAATGTTAATCTTCCATTTGAGGAGTAAAGTATATCATAAGCAGGATTTTCCAAAGTGCTTAATTAACCGTGAACAGACATACGAATTATATTTACATCTAAAATTGACAAATTTTTGCCGTGGTTTTCCGGGATTCATAACTCGGGAGTTTCATGATCCAAAGCGCTTTGCCAATCTCAAAAAAAAGCGTCTCCCTTTTGGTTAACAGAAATCCATACAAGGGGAGAGCGTTTATTTACAGGAAATTTTAAATTTAACTTACTGCTGATGCGGGTTTGTGACGTATGTCAGCGGAAACACGACGCATGATGTAAAGGAGAATTCTACCGCGTGGCTGGGCGCAGACAGAGAAGTGAAACTAGACATGGCCTACAGTGTTTTCACTGACCACTAACAAGTGGAGAGTACACCAACATTGGTGTGACGTAAAAGTGACATAATTTATGCATAAAATTATTTTATGGCTAAATATTCGTCTTTATTTACAATGCCTTAAGGCTGTTGTCTGGTTTTAAAGCAGATCCATAAAGTGTGAGGATACTGTGAATAGCCTACAAAATTTTAAAGTTTACAAAGCGACCTCTTTGGAAAAACAGGAATTTTCCCTAAACCAAAATCAACTATATGAAATCTCGTTTTGTTCCTAATCCAAGTGCAAAAACCTTACACCAAGTATTATAGTCTGTTTGAATATGATCTTTGAAAAATCACCCCACGTTTGAAATGTTTAGTTATTTCATATGTATGACATTTTCAACATGCTTTTTATATTTGTGTTTACATAAAAGTCATTTTTTTGGTTAAATTAAACTTTTAGCTATTTTTATCCATAAATTTTAATATGATATTTGTAATTAATATTAATAAAAACAGAGACAAACCGGTGTGTTGGTAATGCCTAGTAAAAAATAGTTGTTATGGAAAATTTTTACACATATAGTGCGCACACAAATCTGGTGAGTTGTCCCTTCAGAGAAATTGTCTAGACACGGTTTAAGTTTGGTTTGCATGAGGCGGAGGAATATCCTTTTAAGTATAACTTTAGCAGGACTCCAGAGAATTTATAAGTGGCCGTGAATGGACTATAACCTGGAAGCATCGCTGGGAGACAGCGGATGGGATGCGCTGCATCTCAGCTGCTTGCGTTGAGGGTCTCGCAGCTGCCAGGTACCTCGACACTACGTCACTTTCTCCCCCGGATGTGGGTCAGTGAGGCAGGAGATGTTTGCCTAGCCGAAGGCCTCGCTTCATCCACCCCCTTCCTTCCTCCGCCGCCGTCATTCATTAACCCCCGTTCGCCCCCTCCATTCCCATCAAGACCTTCTGCTCCCCCTCCCCCTCGCCCAGACTTTCTTCGCCGTCTAGACGGCCCGCTCCTCTAGGACAAGGTGCTCCTACCTCAAGTCAGGCAGCATCCTCGCAAGCAGGTCCCTCCACTACGTTATTCGAGTATAGTCTGTTCACGGTAAAGTAACCACTTTTGGAATCAAACTTTGAAAAAAAAATTACTGCATGTTAACTGCGTACTAAATGCCATCGTACAGACCCACAGTACTTAAGAGGGAAGTATCCTTGCCATATTGAATTTTACGTATTATCTTCCATAATTTAATTTTCGGAGTCGATATTTAAAAACCAAGCTAGTCAAGGCATAGGGAACACCTTAACAGTTATTTCGAAATCCAACTTATTTTTCCTGCCTGATTATTTTAACATTTGTAACTCTAATCTAATATTACATAGTTATTTAATAATGTTAATCTCACATGACAAAATACATATATACTTTAAACCGTACGAATTAAAAATAAATCGTTAAGTAGTCATTTATATCACGTCTAGCTTTGATTTATTATGTCTGGTCATAAATGTTAATTTCGAAGATTTGTAAGAAAAATTGAAGTTGGAATGGATACAACCCCCTAAAGAATACAGAGGCGAAACAGCCACCTATTCCGCGAACACCAGCAGCACACGCAAACAAAATGGCGTCACTTGCCAGCAACACGTCGTTTGCCAATCAGCGCCTGGTATCTTACTCGCCAGCTGCCACCTAGCCAGTAGGGAATCTTTTGCAGTTGGCGTTAACCAATCAGACAAAATGTCCGTTCCCGGAGTCTCGCGCAGGCAATCCGCGAATGGTCACGCCCATAACAAAGGGACTGCGACTCCATTTTGCCTCTATATAATTACCTACTCTGTGGTGCAGGCATGCACGTTTCCCTGAGTAGTTGGCAGCGATTTAAGAGAAAATAGTTCCATGTCTTTAATTTGAACTCCGAATGTTATGTTAAAATTTATGGCAAATAAAGTCTTTCTGATTTACATGCACTATAAGAGTTCTAAATGATGTATTAGTAAAGCATTTGTGTTGCTAACGATTTCACGTTTGTAAGTGACTGACGCATTAATGAAGCCATTAGGTCCAAGGCAATGTACTTTTTTTTTCGATTGGCAAAAGGATACAAATTCAGGGGGAAAGTAGATCTTAAGCAGGGCATTCAAAAATGCTCAATTAACCGTGAGCCGCCCATTGGCGCATTGTCAACATCAACTGAGCACAAATGTAGAGCTTTTAAATATGTTGAATCAACCGCAAAATATATGTTTTTCATCCATCTGGAGAGAGAGAACTACAGCCAGAGCGAACCCGTCATCGTATTCGTAGTTTCAACCGGGACCTGATTCCTCCCAAAAAATGTATTAGCCATTTACAGTTATTATTCAAAAGCGTAGCAATAAACGGGAGTGATTTTACGTAATAATAATGTGGCACTTTTGCTGGTTACCTGTGTATTCGTGTTGCCGACGATGAGCAATGGAGATGCCACACGAAACGTTCCAAGCCCTGTAACTTTAAAATTAAGCATTCACAATTTTACCTCAGTTTTTGAATACGAAAACATAGCTCAAAACTACCCATAACATATGGCAGCACGTCAAATAAAAAAAAACTTTACAAACAACCACGTGCGTGAATTTTTTGCGAATATATATTTTCCATTTGGTTATATAAGAATTGTAGGTAGGAAAATCGAAATATTCAAGGGCTCGAATAATCATGGTTTGTGTGCAAGTTCTGCTCCCTAGCAAAAATAATAATCATTATTTTACTTCTTTTCTTACACAGACGGAGCCGCGGTGGCTGAGCGGTTAACCTGCTCGTCTCCCGCCAAGGCCAACCGGGCTCAATCCCCGGTCGGGTCACTCCCGGTTTTTCACATGTGGGAATCGTGCCGGAAGATGCCGTTGGCCTGCGGGTTTTCTCGGGAATCTCCGGTTTTCCCCGCCCTATCATTCCGGCGCTGCTCCATACTCACCTCAATCTCCCTCATCTGCTCTCAAGACCTCGGTGTTAAGAGCCGCCCAAAGCTCTTCAATCACTCACTTATACGGACTTCCAATTCCCATAACGAAAATAAAATTATTTTCGTAACACAACTTCGTAAACAAATAAAATAGTTCAAAATTTACGGAAAGATCTTTAATCTACAAAAGCTCCATTAACTTCAGGAACGTATTGTTGCTGAGGAAACGAAGCGTGGGTAATCTTACGATTACAAATGAATCTACTTGTATACGCTGTTCACGGTAAAGTGAGCACTTTTAAAAGCCTTGCTTGCTATCTTCTTTTAGCGACATTGTGTTTTCTTCCGGTATGTATAAAATTGACATTGGCACGGGCCTGATGCGTCGGTCAAGGAAAGCTATGTAATTTTACAAATGTACTAATTCGTGCACTTATATGTATAAAAAAAAGCAAAATAAATAATTTTACTATTCACAAATGTTTATCATACACTTTTAATTCAACGTTTAAGACGTGAAAATACTTTCCCTCCGTCGTTGCGAACTTTACCGGGCGCATGCCAATCAGTGTGCCCGTTAAAATACAGTACATATTAAGGAAGGAGCAGTGATATTTGTCCAAAAGTTGATTTCAAAATTGCTCAATTAACCGTGAACAGCTTGTACCAGCACTGACCGGTATATTTACGTGATAATTTTTTTTTAACGGTGTAGCCTAGAGGACGGCGTAACAGCCGACTCGGCCCAGCTAACATGCGGATGCAGAGGAAGGACGAGTCTGAGGTTGGCTTGAAAGGGTTGGGAGGGAATACTTGCTACCTGGGATCTCGACCCTACGCGGGACCAACCATCCGGTCCTCTCTCAGCTTTTACTAGATCTTCACAGCCCTTGCGTTGCATACAGCTCTCGTGCGCTCGGTACGGACAGTAAAGGAAAGCGCAGTGAATGTGTCCAACTATATCGTTTGTAACATGCTTACAGGTTGTACCTAGTTGAAAAAAGTTACTTTAATTTATTTGGGGCGCATACGGAGTTTACTAAAGAAATAATAGCGATAAAAAGTTATTGTTATGTCATTATATTAAATAGTGGCTAAGAAAATGGTTATATATGCCTAGTTGTTCCCTAGTAGCACAACTTTGTTATATAAAACCTATGTGGCAAATGCTTAAGGTTACCATGAAGGATATAACCTACGCTAGACTCATTTTTGTGCCCTGTATATGTTCATACACTACCGCAAACAAAATCTGAAAAATCTTTTAGAAAAAAAAACTCACTGTACAGGAATTTCTAAATAGGTGAAATCAAGAATGGTGGTGCTAAAGATGCTCGCGTTGAACGATACAGCGAAGGAAAGCACACCGTGTCTATGCGGTGTTCGTAAGTTGCATGCAAGAGGCACTGCTCGTGTTTCGTAACTTATGTGAGACAGAAAAGAAAAACAGCTTCACTTAAGTGGGCGCATACTTTTCGTGACATGATGTTTTAGTGTTTTATTCAGCTAATCTACACCCGCCATAAAATAGCCATGTTTTTTTGTTCCGGCATCACACAAAAACCCATTAAAAGGATGCCGGTGAAATGTTCACTGTAAGATAGGGATGTACATCAGCCCGCTGTATCGACAGGGAGCTGTACAGTACAGTAAACTCACGGATACTTCCAACTTTCCTGAAACCTTGCTTAAGTTCTGCTTTCAAGATATTCCTCCACCCCACATAAACAAAGGTGAACTATATTGAGAAAATTGCACTAAAGGGACATCGCTCAGTATTTGTGCGTGTACAGTTTAATAATACTTCGCATAACAACTATTTATTTCTATGTATTACCAACACATCTACTTACTCTGAGTTTTTATTCATATTAATTTTAAAAATCAAATAATACAATTTATATAAAAATGTAAGTAAAGGTCTAATTTAACCAAAATCAAGAAACTTGTATGTTAACAGAAATATAATAAACTTATAAAACACGAGACAGGCTGCTTAAGAAACAACCAAACGTCTAATACATAAGGTGAGTTTCCAAATGTTTCATTAAAAAATGTGAAGGTATTGTTAATAGACTATATAAATTAAAGAGTGCCTTTCTTTGAAAATTTCTATATCCTGGACGGATTTTTGTTCGGATACCATTGCTGGATATCACTGTTACTGCTTTTGCATTACAGTGCTAGATTACAACTGATCACGATCAGTTCGTAATCGAGTTAAAATTCCAGGCGGTCGTGGCACTGTGCAAAATCTTCATTGAATTCCATTAGGACAAACACATGGTTGGATGACTAATACAAATTCACAACGCGCGCAGCTGCATGGAGAAATTTATTTCATTTCAAATAGCTATAGACAAAAATTCAAATTCTGGGATGGCGAAACCGTAGGCTACCACTCGCTATTTTAACGTGAAATAGAGGTTAAAATGCGAACTCCAAAGCCGATACATTTTTTTATACAGAACACATTTAGTTCTGTCGAGTTTTGCGTAATTAGCTATAAAAGTAGATTTTGTTTTGTTTTTCTGTTATAGGAATACGGAATACTTTGTAAACTAAAACAGTGGTAACTAAAATATTATTAATAGCTTAGGGAATTTTACATATATAGCTGGCGAACTTAAGAACTAAAAATTTCAACCAATTTTTAGATTAATAATATTTTTCAATTCGTAATTTCACCTACTTTTCTGAGACATTCTGCATGTCTCTTCAAGCATCTGGTCGGTGACACAGACATTTATCCTATGATGTTTGAGATATTCGGGTTATTTCTTGGTTTTCTTCCCCCTACGTCAAAGATACACTAAACTGATTACTGTGATAACTTGTGCTTGCTAGCTGTTTAATTGCACACGTACATAATCAGTTTCGCAATAAAATTCCCTACCCGCAAATGTAAATATTATAACATAAACACATTACGGAAATGTCCTGTAATATTTCCAGTGGCTAAGGAAGAGTAGTTTTGCTTCTTCACCTCTCATTAAATGTAATTGGAATCACTTTGCGTTTCATTTTATTACCATGAGAGTAATAAATGAGGGGTTGGTAACATAATGTTATTTTTTTTAAAACAGTTCCACGGTGTCGATGCATGGAAACAAGTTGTTAGGTCAAGGAATAATGTAAGCGTTGCATGCGTACTGCAGTACGACAACGCAGTGGGCAGAGATAGTATGTAAAGCAGGACTCCCAAGAACTCCGCCATGAGCTGTGCATGAGTATTCATGAAACAGTAACGTAAGTTCTTTTTTCTACAACGTGAACCCATTGTTCGCCAACCGGTAACACTGTTTGGGTGGGGGGGAAAAAAAACTCGAAACCAAAATTTAGAACAACGTTCACTTCTTTTAGTTATTGATTCGGTTGCTAAGGTCCCGCCTCGCCAACACTGGAAGCAGCCAGTCGGGCAACGGTGGTGCGTTTTTTGGAAAATCTATTATTAATTATGCATTCCAAAACGCCGAAGAAACCATGGTGCACAATTCTATCAACTGGCGATATAGTGCAACAAATAATTGAAGCAAGAAATTTGAGATGTGTAGTTTATTCACGGTTTATTCACACTTTTTGAATCAAACATTTGTACATTCACCCCATGTATTACATGTTCGGTTGTTTCCTAAATATGCCATGCGTATCACAAGCATTTTACGCATGTTTTAGGGTCCTTATATGAAAATACTTAATTTCTGTTTAATTGAATTTGCTCTTAAATTATATCTCTAATTCTGATATTTCATTTTAAATAATAAGAATAAAAATAGGGATAAAATAGGTGTGTGTGTAATAATTACTAAGAAATAGTTCTTACGCAAAATACTAATTACAATGAGTGCGTACGAACGCGGTGCCTTGTCCCTTTGGTGTTTTCAGACTCGGTAAAGCTTTGTTCGCATGAGGCGGAGGTATATCATGAAAGTACTTTAGCGGGGCGTCTGAAAAGTTGGAAGTAACCACCAATGGACTACCTGGTTCAACATAGGGTTAAGGAAACCCGTGGTGGTTGCGAGCGAGTGAGCAGAGCTGGAAGCGAGCGCGGGACAGGAAGGTTAGAGGGCTGAGGCGACGCCGGCAGAGAGCGGGAAATCTCGGCGTGGGGACGCCCGGCTGCGGAGCGCCATTGTGGGCGCCCGGCGCGCGGGGGTAGGAGAGGAGAGGGATGCTGGGGCGCCGTCGCCATGGCAACCGCCGCAGCGCGATGGCCGCCCCCCGGGCGCTCTTCCTGGTCAGTCCCAGCGGCGCGACGCCGACGCCACAGCGTCATCCGGCCGGCTCCGGTTCCTGCCCTTTTCAACTCCGATCAAAAATATTTCCTTCAGAAATGAATGACGCACACATCGCCAGCAAAAAAGAACAAGGAAAATCAAACATACGTATTATTTTCTGCTTATGCTATAAAGAAAGCAACCCGTCCTATCTTTTCTCGCAAAGTATACCCAAAACAATAACAAGCTATTAATGAAAATAAATAATTTCGTCATTCCAAAAATTTTACCATTTGAAAAAATCGTTGACAATCACACAAACAATAGTAACACTAAAATAAATACTAAACCAGTAAACTAATAATTTGGAATGGCTGAAATAAATATCCAGGGCTGTGTCACATGGAGATACATCGAGCGCGAAACCATATAAGCTGACTTTTTGTTTCCAGAAGAAGAGCAAATTTCAGACTTTGAAACCAAACCCCCGTTCATTTTCGTTTCCTAGCATTCTTTCCAGACAATTAACTATTTAAAATGTTAATAAAATAACAACTTATACTATATATTTCTGTTGTGGTTACAAAGATTCCTATAAATAAAGAAAATATGTTTTTAATGAATAAAGAAAGTAGTTTTTCATTAACTATAAATTCTTAATTACAAACTAAATTAATTACCTACCACCGTCTGTTAATCCAGGGGGGCGACGCTCCACCTAACTGAAAAAGTGGAGGGGCGAACCTCCGCTTCCCCTTGTCCAATGTAATCGGCGCCTATATACGAAAGAACATTTCTAAAATATCGCAACTGTGATATGGTCCAGCAGTGTACAGAAAAAGTAGAGACCTGAACCATTTTCGAGTGCGGTGACTTATAGTTTACACTTCCCAGTCTTAGGTATGATCATGCAGATATCAACTGCTCAATGGTTGCTTGCTGCCATTGTGGAAGACGATGATCGGTATGGTCATGCGAGTTACTGCAGGTTTATTATTGGCTCAGTGTTCTTCAGGAAGCGTGAAATGACGAGTAGAACAATAGCAAAAGTAACATAAACGTGCGGGTTTTTTTTTTATTCTGGCATATCCCAAAATTAATCCGCGAATTTTTCGGATTTATGCAATATCAATTAGCGTTATGCAATGTTACCGATATGCAATTTTTGCGATATCAATAATATCGATATTTCCTATGCCGATATTTTCGATATAAATATAAGCGATATTTGCGATATATCGCCATCGATCTTCAATACTCTCTGGAAGAGATATATCGCACCGGTATCGACAAGGTCAGCATGTTTAGAAACGATATTGAAAAGCAGATATATTACAGCTCTACTAGCCACTAACTATCTGCGCATAGTCTGCTAAGCATTGCTAAATTGCTAATGTTTATGTTACTCAAGCTGGGAGGCTCAATGTAAATTTTAAAAAAATATTCGCCTCTAGGTTGCACTGATGTTGCATGCTTGCCGTAGTTTCCCCGTTTTGTATGTAAACAAATGGCAATTTTCATAAAATCTAATCGTGTAAAATGTTCTGATTGGTATTCTATAATTGGTTTCTCGCGAAGTCTTAAACTACTGAGTTCGCAGATTCTTAGTAATGAGATTATATTATATTGCAAGTTTGTGGCTAATTGAGTGCTTTAGGCATTTACATTAGAAAATTTTTTTGGCCATAACGCACACATGTTAACGTTAATTCTGAGTGCAAAACGTATTATTTTGAGTCAAGTTGGAAAAGTAGTTTGAATGTTTTAACGTGTCATTAAAACGGTCGTATTATATCTAGCGGCAACTGAATTTTTTCATTGTACACAATAATAAATTGAGCAAAATATTTATGTTTATAAAGTTTTCACTTTCCCAATGCATCCATACCAGTCACGGTTGGTTCCAAATAAGTCATTGATGGGGGGGGGGGNGTAGATATTGTCTCAAAATTTATGAAGATGAAGGGGAAGGACATTCCCTAACACATACGTGATGCCACGCTCGAATTTACAACGTTTCAAAATGTTTTTGTATTATTTTTAGTTGATGTTACTATAAAATAAAGTACATTCAACATTGTACATAAAATATTCCACGTTGTGAGAAATGTATCTTAAAATACATGTTCAGTTCCTACTTATTTTATGCTATTAATTATCCACATAATTACTTATAATTTTCATTTGAAAAGTAAACTGCGATCACTGTACGTATAATTAAGAGAGAGAGAGAGAGAGATAGAGATAGAAAGAGAGAAAAGCGAACAGCCATCTCCCCGTATATTGGAAAAATACGCCAACTATGAATATGATGCGAGATACGTGTGACATCCTATTTTTTAGTAAACCCACAAATACAGAAAATTGAGAATTATAAGCGAGTTTTCAACCATGAAATGTGGTGTTAGATGGCAAGCTCAACTCTTTTCAATAATTTTTCCAGCAGGTAATTCCATCATGTGTCACAATATATGCTTATGTTAATTTTTTTGCTCCCAAGCTTGGCTTTTTGGGAAGGAGGGAGAAGAGATGGTCGTCTTTATCGGCCCTCCTGTGGACGCGTCCGTGATACTAGTGGAGTGAAAGACGAAACTATGCAGGGTTTCCAAAAATCAAAAACTAACCGCGTACCAACTACATCAGGAAACACACTCTACAAATTAAATCAGTGGAAAACTGCTAATTCGCAGTCAAATTTAACTACTAGAATTAGTTAAAATGGCTCCCACTTAGAATAGGTGGAAAACCACTGTTTGTTTCGGTGAAACAATTTCACTGATTGATTAAGTGACAGCCAAATAAGTGCGGCGAGTTAAAGAGCGTTTTCATTGAATTAACTCATTCGTTACGGAAAAAAAAAACATATTTCTGATAGTCACCTTTATATTGAGCAATTTAACGTAATTTTCAAAAAGTAAAAGCAAACTTGCGATGTCCAGGATGCGAATCCAGATCGTCCCGTTGCTCGACTGTTACGTTGCCATTCGAGCTGCAAAGCCAACTTTCATTGTAAAAGGGAAAATACATGTGTTATATTTATTCATCGAAAACACGTAGCTTTAATTTGTACATCCTTTCTTTTCGTTATTAGTTTAACTGGTAACATTAGGATTGTTAAAACAAGTATCAGGTGTGATTGAACTAACTTCACAACATTTAACACAGTTGACGCCTTCAAACCGAGCGCTGTGATGATTACGTCAAAACGAAATGAAACACCTAAAAACGTAACGAAAGACTGGATGTTTCTGTTACCTCGTAGAATGGTATTATAAAAGACAAAGTTCACATTAAAAAAATTTTTTTACTGGTTTTATTAGTACATGCGTTGTTATTTCATCTGATACACGTTGTTTAACTAATATATTAGTCAAAAACAAGTCCCTGAAAAATATCGAATGAAATGGTTGATGAATCAGTGAAAAATGGCACTGAAACAATAAGTAAAGTAAAACTGGCTTTTTTTACACTAATTAATCGACTAAATTAATGAGGTGACTGTTGAATAAGTCAGGTGCTGTTAACTGATTTAAACAGTCAAATTCTCACTGATTCAGATTTGATGTGTAGGCGTCAAAAGTGCAAACGTTTGAAGAAATGCCTTATTGTAGTTGGGGACCGTGGTTAGAGTAATAGTTAGAGCCCTTGCCTTCCGCTAATGCGAACCGGGTTTGATTACCGGTAGTGTCATTCCCATTTTCGTACGCAGTAATCATGCCGGACGATGCCGTTGGTCGGGTGGCTTTCTCGAGGAGCTCCCCTTTCCTCCGCCCTTACATTCCGGCGCTGCTCTGTATCCATCTCCTTCCATTCTCATCGGCTCTCAAGATCTTGTAAGGAGCCGTCCACAAATATGTCCACTCTACACTCCTATAACGGCACTCTGGTGATGCAGAGAAATACTGAAGGCGAAAGGAACTTACGACAATAGTGAGTGAGTGAAGAGATTTGGGCGGCCCTCAACATCGACGTCTTGAGAGCCGATGAGGGTGAAGCGAGGTGGGCACGGAGCAACGCTCGAATGAGAGGGTGGGGGGAAACGGGAGATCCCCGAGAAAACCCGTGGACCAGCGGCATCGTCCGGCACGATACCCTGATGCGAAAATCCGGGGGCGAACCCGCCGAGAATCAAACCCAGTTTGTCTTGGTGGGAGGCGAGTAGTCTAACCACTGCACCACTGCGTCTCCACGACAATAGCGGGCTCCGAACTTAGGATTTGCACTGGGGAGATGGGCGAGGCGCGACTGCATTTTTACGATGACAATCGCGCAGAGGTCTAGCGTACGCCCATCACTGTTCCCACCGCGGCCAACCAGGTTCAGCTACCGGCGAGGCCAAACCCAAATTTCCAAATTTCCGGTTTCCCTCGCCATTACTACTTGTCGCTACTCCATGACTAGCACTATTCATCCCATCGGTGTTGAAGAACTCAACTGTTAACTGCCGCTGAAATCTTCGATGTTTCGCTTGGCGTATTCTCAACGATCTCGGCCATCGAAGACGCCAGTCGAGTGCACACTACGAGAGGGGAAAGCGGCAGACATTTCGGTCCCCGCGATGACGCAAAATTTACGAAAATAACGCGAGGACGCGAGAACAAGCAAGAAATAGGAAAACAGTGTGATCAGTGCTCGGTTAAAGCGAAACTACCAAAACGTACTGCTTTCTTGTCAGAGTGAACCAATATTGATTATGTACTTTTCACATTGATATGTAACTCAGAACTGTACTACAGCACTTTTGGAAGTTATAGTTCGTTTCTCATTTAAGCCCAATGTGTGTCTTTCCTCCACATTCGAAAAATATTTTCACCTTGGATCTTTTGAATTTTATTCATTCGTCAGTCACGTTTCACGAAGAAATTGTTACACAGATAGATGTCCTTTTTGAGCCAGGACTAAAATGCCAAAAAAAAAAAAAAAAAATTACTAAGAAATATACAACGTCTTACAAAAAACCGCCTACAAATTCCGGGAACTGATTCCTTACAAAAAGTTTGGAGGAAAATATAAATGCGACCTATAACCTAAGGCTCATCATTAATGGTATACGCGCCCTTAAAAGTGCAAGTAAACCCCATGTTTATTGCAAATAAACCATGCATTATCTGAGTTTTAGAGTGTTTGTTGTAATGTGTTATCAAACAAAGATGTGCAATCCATGATAAACTGGTTTGTCGATATCAACCCTGTCCATGAAAAAAAAAAGTTTGCACCCCATGTGTGCATGAAAAAATGTGACTCTCTACAATATGTGAAGATCTACTGACGTAAGCAGTATGGTTGGTATATCATTAAAAAGTTGCCTTGTGTTATTACGCATCACTCCACAGTTTTTGAGAAACGGGTGCTTAATGTTTTAAACAATGAATGTGTTATGCCTGCGACATAGGCAACACTTGTCACACATGAATAGCTACATGAAGTATCGTCTTATCATATGTCGATCCGGAGCTAACACCATTTTTAAGGGCGTGCACCTTTAATGAAAGGACTTAGCCTATAGTGTGTGTGTATAAATATTTGTACATATATATACATATATATATATTCCTCTAATTTTTGCGAGGAATCACATCCCGGAGTTTGTCGATGATTTCAAGTTACACGCTGTATTTCACGTGTTAATAATTCAAACATCAACACTTGTAATGAAACGTTAACAAACCTAACCACATTTTTTCTCATTCTTTGCCAATATTACTGCCGAAAACTCAGTCATCGGTTATTGTATAGCTTGTTCAGGTTCCGTCAGAGAATGTTTGTAACGTCAAATCGAAAAGTGCTCTGTCAAACCAGTATCATTTCTAAAAATATTTTATTCAGATTATAGCTTTTAACTGTCACTAACGTATAACTGAACAACCATATCTTTTGCTGGTGTGTTTTAGTACCCCACAAAATAACTGTAGAAAAATGTTTTTGTTTTGTGGAAGAGTGGAGCTTCTCTTTGTATTAAAAATATATACCCTATGTATTATCCGGGGAAAAAATCCCTATTTGGACCTAAGGACATGTTCCAACTCAAAAGTGTGTATACACTCTCCACTTTCACTCATATCACACTCTGGCGCACTCTAGCGAATTGAGAATTCTGATCTCTGTGAGCCTTCGGTATTATTTTTCTGGAGGGAAAGGTACGAAATAGTGAAAAATAAAACATTGCTTGCCTTTCCCATTCCTTAAATAAATTAAGAACTTTTTTAAATATGAACTTATTTTGATTTTGCATACTTTTTAATACTTAAAATTAAACTGGTATATGCGAAACAATATATTTAATATTATGCCAACAACTCACCTAAACGGAGCCTGCACATAAACCAATCACAATTATTTATATTACGTATGATACTGAATTTTGTTTTTATTACACATTTCACTATAGTAATGACTATGTTAAGTCAATAAAATATTTCAAATACTGCTGCAGAAACAAAAAATGTACGTCTGAAAATTTAAGGTTAGAATTTAAAAAAAAAAAATTCCCCCATAGAGGATGCGAGAGTGAGCACCGAGTGAACATAGCCGTTCACTCTCTCTCTCTCTCTCTCTCTCTCTCATCCGATCTGGGACAGCATAGAGGACTCTCTATGACGTCAAAAGTGGGAGAGAGAGTATTATTTTGGCGAATTGGGACACGGCCTAAGCCTGAATAGTTTTTTTAGAATAGGTTGTTCTCGGTAAACTAAGCACTTTTGAAAACCCTACTTATGATATACTTGTATGCACATTGTGTGATCTCCCGTCAATGTAGAATAAACATTGCTACGAGCCCGATCGTTTTATTCATGCGTCACTGAAGGAAAACTGTGGAATTATTATAAGAGTAAAAAAATTTTAAATTTGCTTATTATTGCACTTAAATATTAAAAATACATAAAGTAAAAAAAAATTATTTTACTATTCACAAATGTTTACCCAACACTTTCAGTTCAACATTAAGAAATTGAAGTACTTTCCCTCCATCGTCACAAACATTACCAAGCCCATGCCATTCAGAGCGTCTGTTAAAAATATACGCAGGATGATTTCAAAAGTGCTCACTTTACCGTGAACGGCCTTTACAAAAGTTTTAACCAACCAAAAACACAACTCATTTTCTCCGACTCAAATCCAGACAAGCGCGTCATTTCCTTACCTTTCATCGAGCGCCGGAACGCAGACTATCGGCCCTGGCGAGAGATGACGCTCGTGTCTGCGTCTCGGAAAGCGGCTCCCGTCCCGGATGCTGGATGCTGCACGCTGGACCCACCTCTCTCCGGTGACGGTCCCGGGACTAACACGCGATCCTCGCAGAGCACGGGGGTATCCCCCCTTCCCCCACGACCTACGAACTCGTTCGCCGTCCCGCGATTGTCATGGTAAACGGAAAGACACCGCCGCCACCCTTGCAGGCCTGCGTGTTTTACATA
>NQII01000624.1:415502-504126 GCA_002778355.1 Clitarchus hookeri | reverse complement strand
CCCCCCCTTACCTCCTTTACATATGCACGCCGTGCTCGCACACAAAAACTCTTTTTATTAGCCTAGTTTAAAGGAAAAAAACAACCCCAACTTTTTTTTTTGTATTTGAATATGCGCGGTGGGTACGCCGGCACAAGAGCGAGGGAAATCACTCCTTATTCTTGACGGGGTCCCCCGGCCGTGTGAACGCTCCGCAGAGATAGCGAAGGGTTAAGGACCTGAATACAGGATGATCAATGAATCGCGACGAACGTTAAGTGTGGTCCCATTCTCAAGTTAAGCAGGTAGAGTGCCTGGCTTGGCGGGAGGGGGGTGACCCTCTCCCCAGCTGGTAAGGGGGGCTGGTGGTGTCCGATGTCGGCAGAGGGGGGTGGGGGGGCTCGCCGCTACCTGCGACTGCACGGTGCGCGTCCTCGAGACCCCTGCTAGACGCCTCGGCGCCTTGAGAGTCCACGCACACCCACCTATACGCCGTCACAGGGGGTTGTACACGCAGTCGCAGACACCTCACCACGGTTCATGTTCACTATTAAAATATTCGACAAAATGTCCCGCTAAGTTGAAGAATAAACACCCATTAGGCTGCCAACTGATAAATTATTTTAAGATTAACCAAGTTATGTTGTTTATGGGGAGTGGAGATGATTGCAAGGGAATACTTATGTTACACGTTAACGTAAAAGGGCGTTATAGTGTATCGATAATTTTATTTAATGTAAATAATTCACTTACAGGCTGTTCACGGTAAGCGGGTCACTTTTGAAAACCCTGCTTAAGAACTACTTGTATGTGCATTGTGTACTCATCCGCCACGTGCACAATCAACACTGCCATGGGCCTGATCACTTTATTCATGCAACGGTCAAGTGAAACTGAGAAATTATTTAAAAATTAAGTATTTTATGAATCTGCTAATACACTTAATTGCATAAAAACACAGCTGAAATTTAATTATTTCCATATTAACAAATTTTTACCTAACAATTTTAGTTCTACGTTAAGTCATGGAACTGTTTTCCCTCCGTTGTTACCAACTTGACTGGGCGTACGCCAGTCATGGTGTCTATTAAAATATGTGCAGTGACATTTTTCAATGATTGATTTCAAGAGTGCTCAATTAACAGTGAAGAGTCTATGATAAAAAATATTTCGAAATATCGTATTTTTCCTTGGGAACATATTCGTGTGCCCTTGCTTACTGGTGGCAACAATGTTTTAAACAACTTCTTTAAAAAATTAGTAAAATATGCTAAGGAGTACTTGCAAATAGCGAGCGCCCTTTTCAAAGTGTCTTTCGCTCCGCAGTTCTTGATCCTGCTTACCTGCTTTCCTTGGAGTTAATATCATTCTACAGCCACACGGGCTGGGAATATGGCGGTGCATCGTTCGCCAATCGGTACATGCCAGAACTTGCCAGACTCTAACCCAAACACAATGAAGAATTTTGCAAAACATGGCGGGCAGTTGATACTAGACACTTTTCAAGAGCCACGAAGGGACCGCTTGCACCTTTTCGCTTCTGTATAACACTTATCTGTAGCACAGGTGGAGTTAGCTTGTCCTCCTCCCTCACCACTATCTGCAAACCGAGGTCGATCCCCAGCTGATCCGAGTTCAGAGCCCTCGCACGTGGGAAACGCTACCGACGTTGCTAATGACAAGTGATTTTTTAGTAGTGCCTTCTCTTCCAAAACTGCGCTCGGTTGCTGGTCCAACCTAGAGTATGATTTAACACCGCGTTAAAGGATGACTAGCGTTCGGTTGTCCCACCCCCAGAAGTCACTGTGTTATGTCAAAACAAATAAGCGCGTTTTTTAAACGTGCCACAGATACTTGACGCCGCTGCGGCAAAGCTACGAAACACAGGTTGAGAAACATGACGTTCGAAGTAAACCTGCAACTTCCGTACTTATCGCACTTGACGTGGTTATGCATCTAGGCCACTTCCTAAAGGACAGTGTATTCAAAAGTCAGGATATTGTGGAAAGTGTCATCAAGAACGTCCTTGCCTCGTGGGAGCCACTTTTCTTCAGGTGTGGAAATGATAGCTTTGCGAATCGTTTGGCAGAGATGCGTCACTGTGGATGGAGGTTATTTCGAATATTGTAAATACATTTACTCCATCCCAGAACGCAGTAGTTGTGACCATGTTCAATATGGCGCTGTGAAGACAAGGTGGACTCGCAATCGGTAGGACCGGAGTTCGATTCCCTGTCCGGTCAGCTTCACTTTGGCGTCTCACACCGCAAAAAAAAATTGTTTAAGTTTACACAAATGTATGTAGCAGTAGCATCTCCTCCGAAGTCGGTGTATTTTTTCACCTATAAATGTAAATGCTTTTTTTACCCTGCGCGTTGCGGTAAACGCCTTTCGCAGACACAAACGTGTTAGCGTAACCCATTTAATAATTATTCCCCTTAAGGCATACTGAATGAAGTTAAGAATTTAATCACCATATCCATGATATTATACATTGCTTGGTGGGCAAGGATATGGTGCCAATTCTGAGTGATGAAGAAAATTAATTTCGTTGACCGAATCTCTAGTTTTGTCCTTCGCGATCCAAGCAGGTGTAGGGGAAGCGAAAATCCGGTCAAAAAGTAATTACGTATGTTGCAAGCACGTGTCTGAAATCACAGACAGGTGTTTGGCAGAACAAGCGTTTGGCTGGAACTGAGTCTATTAGCCACAGACAGATGTTTCGCAGAACATACATTTGACTGAGAAGGCGTAGATGCAGAGCTGACAAAGCAGCTGTAGGCACAGGGCTAAGCCAACGAACATCATTCCTCTGTTTTCCACTTGAGAAAGTGATGACAAAACTAAACTGATTGTGACACTGGCTTTCTCTGTTTGAAAGGCTATATATACTGCCATCCACTCGAAGAAATTTAGAGGAGACGAAAAAATTTTTTGTGTGAACAGAGGAAGGCCACGTCTTTGACGGTGTACAAATAAGGAACAAGACAAATAGTGCAGACTCTCACATAAAGGTCTCAAACAGCGTCCACATTTTTAATAAATATTCAATTATGGACTTTCAAGCATAGACCACACTGAGAGAAGAAACTATAAGGTATTTACGTATCACCATGCAGAGACAGACATACACAAGTAACGAGTTAACTTGACCAAACAGCAAACTATTGATGCTGTGTTTATACAAAAAAATATTTTTTTCTCAAGAAAGAGGATCACTATCCTTTCTTGAAGGGACAAGTTGGCCGGTGATGCACAGACAGACTGATAATTTGACTTCACAGAAAAAAAGAATCAATCATATGAGCGTAATTCATCAAACAGGTATTCGAATGGATTAAGACAGTAAATTAATCAACAGGATTTCCACGCATTCAGGATTTTCAAAGTCAATAGCACATCTGGAAAAATGGGACTTTATCTAAAAGTACTTTATGCCAGTGTCTCAACTAATGCGTTTGGCATTCTCTGTTCTTCAGCGAATAAAGTGTAGTTGTAGTTAGATGTAACATCACAAACTAATCATATGATCCTACACAGGCCTGGAAAATCCCATGTTTATGTTTCATCTCTCAAAGCAGTGTTGCCTACATAAATATGACCTTTGCGTAGAAATTGTCTCAAATGTTGGTTAATATGTGCCTCTTCTGAAAGCACAAATGGCAGAAAAGGGTATTATTTTACATAATCTGCGATAAATAGAAAAAAGTGGGCTGCGTCTCCAATGAACATAATACTCGTAGTAGCCTACTATTTTGAGGGATGACTTCTCATTACTTATGGGAATACGGGAAAAATTACAGCGAACAAGATATTTACCACGACAGATTAATATCTAAATTGGTTCAGTGTGCATTGCAGAATATTTAACAGATGGCGAGTTTTAACGTGCCTTTATATTCATGGAAAGGGAATTTAACAAGAGGGATAACGGAGAAACCCCACAAATAAGCATGTAGTATATTTTTGGCGACAAGTACTGGCTGAACAATTCATTACTGGGAAATAGGCTTTTTAAAACAAATTAAAAGTTAAAAATATTAAATAACCATGAATATTTGTAATGGGAGTGGAGTGGAGAGATTTTGGTGGCTCTTGACATCAAGGTCTTGAGAGCCGATGAGGATGAAGCGAGGTGAGTATGGAGAAGCGCCGGAATGCAAGAGCGGGGGAACGGGGAATACCCGAGAACACTCGCCGACCAGTGGCATGGTCCGGCACGATTCCCACGTAAGAAAATCCCGGGAACGACCCCACCGGGAATCGAACCCATTTGTAATGGGATAAACATTAATGACATTAGGGGTCTTGTAGAAGCAAACATGTAATACAATAAATACTTGTAGAGCACTGCAAGGATACAGTATCAATAAAAGGATGGTAACCTAGGTGTGTTTTATACCAGAGAAAGTTTGTTGATAAGTTGCTGCCAAACGACATCCAGGAGAAGTAAGAGACTAAGAACGCATAGCTAAGAGAAATCCAATATCTGTGTAACCAGATGTTGAAGTCACTGGTCTATTCAGTTTAGAGGAAATCAATAAACTTGCAATGTCCGTGAGTAATTACTGTTTTTTGTCATGACAAACTGACGAATGATCTACTCGAGATAATGCATTCTAAACTGAAGAAGTTATGCCGAAATAAATTATAGGTTTACTGGACTTTGTTGTTTTCGTAAACCCTGAAAAATTACACCATTGTGGTTGCTCCATCATCTTCGAGGACCTGAATGTCATTGATATCAATGCCTCTTACTGCGACTTAAAAAGAGATATAAACTTAATTGGTATAAAAAAAGGTGGCGAATAAGACAGTTAAATTAAAGCTCTTATATAACTTGGTTATATAACTTTATGGAACTGGGACATTGGCAAATTGCATAGGAGGTAGAGATGAGGTCAAAGTTTAAGATGAGAAAATGCCTTGGGAAGCTCTATGCAGTCTCTTGCCTCTTCGTACGATGGCGCTACGTGCAAAAGTATACGATTATAGAGCTACCTTGTGTTGAGGCAGTTAAATTGTTCCAAAAACGTGGAGGCAATATCTAATTACTAACAGTTTTGTTCTTTACGTTCAAAGTTTTTTTTTAGTACCCTCTCCTGAACCCTAATGATTATGCTGTACAAAATTACCGTACGTCTTCCATCCTATCTATTCCCATCGGTAAGGCGCTGGTATTATTGGGGAGGGGGGCTGGGAAGTTCCTGAACGCTCGAAAGTGGTTTCGGACCACGCGACTCCGGAACGAAATCCTGGTGAGAAATGCGCATCTCTTTCAAAGTCGGTTTGCATAAGATTATAAGTTTCGAACATAAATCCTTCCTCAATAGGTCTCCCGCCACAAAACGAGAACTTAAAGGGAGTCACCTACCAGCACGTATTTTGCGTTTCCGAGGTCAAAGGGATCTTAAGGGCGACTCAGACACCAAGATCACATACCTCATCGCCTCTGCCCGCTAGGTATTGACCTGGCGGGAAATATTTCCGCCACCAACTCGCCTCTATTAGACTTTCAGTGGCGACCCTGTTATGCTATAGCATAGTATTAAATATACATGTGTCATTCATGACCCTATTCTGCTATTGTGAAAACGCTCGGTTTTTTGTTTCTCCCAGTGGAGTCCAGTTAGAAAGAGAGTGACTTCACATGTATGCAGCATCCAATGAAGAACGACGCCGGCTCGAGTATATATAGTACTGCGAAGTTTAACCTGATGCCAAATAATGACGCGAATCTTGCAGGTGTCTAGGCACGACACACGGCCGTCGCTGACGCGAAGACTTGGAAAACGAGCAGCCATCATTCTCGCGCGAGTGTCCTTAGGGCGAGGCCGGACCCTGTGGGCCAAAGGAGAAGGGTTAGGGGAGGGTGAAGACAAGGGAGGGGGGGGCTCACCGGAGCATGGCAGCGTGCCGTGACAGCTACTGGCGTGGCAGACAGGCGTGCGCACATCGCTACGACGGAGAGCCATGCAGCAGCTGCCACGGGGGATGCCGTGCGGCTTACCAGATTACGTACCGGCCACCCCTTGCTGCGGAAGCCCCTGTACTCGAGCTGCTCTGCATATCCTAGCGGCGGGCCTCGCCATGTTACATTTTAGCCCGTTTTTTTTTAAACTACGCTCTGAAATTCCTTCTAAAGTCTATTCACGGTTTCTTCACACTTTTTAAAATCCAAACTTTAAAAGATCACCTCATGAATGACAGTGGTTGGCTGTCTCCTAAATATGCATTTTTTATTTGTGCTCATTAAGGTACCTAATGTTTGGTTAAATAGAAATATCATAATTATATTATTTATATATAAATAAAAACTTAATTTATATTTAATTTAAATAAAAATTGAGAAATCACGTGTGTTGGTAACACCTAGTAAGAAATCATTATTATGCAAAATATTATTACATTGAGCGCACGAATGCGGTGTGTTGTCCCTTTCGTGTAATTTGTTTACTTGGTTAAGCTTTTTTTTGCACGAGGTGGAGGGATATCCTGATAGTAGAACTTTCGCAGAGCTTCAGAAAAGTGTTAAGTAACCGTAGATTGACTATGTACAGAGGTTAACCACACGTTTCCCCGCGAAGCTATTAAACGTGCGTCCAAATTGCTGATCTACGAAAAGAGCACATACTACAGACGAGGGCTGATGAGTGCTTTCGATACGTCACGCACATTGAAAGCGCCGTTTTAGAGTACTCCAAAATGGCTAAAAACTGTTTTTTCAAAGCGCTCTATCTCAATGCATACGTGTCAGATCCATACAAATCTACTTAAGTGCCCTTCATTGAACCTTCTTACAGACTTTCCACCGATAAGATAATAGGGTCGCCGCTGAAAGTCGCATAGTTACACGCAGCGCGACAACACTGCAAGCCAGTTCAAAGTCCTGTGCTTAGCGGCGATGGCGCACTTGATGAGCGTGGCAGTGTCGGCCTTATCACTCCCGCGCTTCTCGGCCACAAACGCGGGAAAAAGCTCTAGGTAGGCGGGTACCTTAAGGCCGGGTTTATAACTACGCAACAGACATAAGAACGCAACGACGGGACGTAAAAAAATTACGATATTTTATAAATATCTCACGACGCAGGACGTTACCAACAATGTAAAATTAAAAAATTAAACAAGTACAAAAATGTTTTTCTAATGCTTTTTAGAGAACATGTTTTGCATTTTTTCAAACATATTTATTTACTATACTTGTCTTATATATTTTAAGCTTTGTTAAGCTACTGGCATATATATAGTTTTTAAATGCCTGAATAACGAATTTCTACGAACACTATTAAATTTTCTAAACAATACGGAGATAATAAAATATTTTAATACGTATTTATATTCTTTTTTATGATTCAACGCATAAATATAGGCATAAATTCACTGCACAAGCCAATAAAAAAACTGAAAATCATAGCTTTCTGTTACAGTGTAAAACGATTTTGCAATCGATCACTGCTAATCTAGAAGGCTTGAAACGCAAGCAAAAACTCAAGAGTTTGAGAATTGAACAGTTTTCTTGTAAAATCTGCAAATCTTTTTTTTTACAACATTACAAATTATAGGCTTGTATTACAACTTACATTATTGAGAAGTTAACATAAATTATTAATTTTTCTTCTAGAAAACAAGATGAACTAAAAGTGGAAAGAAAAAAATTATTTCAAAATATAATTCAGGAAAAAAAACCTGAAAAAAAAGGCACGCCTTTTCAGCATGAAGACAAGAACCCATAATCCTAGTGTTATTAGCTCCATGCCCTTAACCACGAGACGAACTTAACTTACAGCTTTAAAGTTATTTTTGTACTAACTATGGAAGTCTCAGTAAAGTTATTTGGTTAAGAAGAACGCATTTATTTCATTTTCAGAGTTATGTGTAGATATGAAATGTTAACGTTAACTTTTAAAGAGTAGTAGAATGTGCCACTTTTTTATTTATAGTAACTCCAGCCATCAGAAAGTGTGAACATCAATAAAAGCTTTTGATAATAATTTACTAGTTTATTGTATTTTACTGCTATTTATCCATCGGTTCCTACAGTATGTTTCCCAAATAATAATTTCCTTACCTGTGTCCATTTAACATTTTTTCCGTCTTTTGTGACTCGGTAACTTTTCCCCACAGTTCGGCATTGCCCCACAGTTCATTACACTCTTTAATTTGCGCGATACTTGGATGAAATTTCAAGGACAAACCACACTACCAGTTAGCCCACGCACTTGTTTTCTGCAGCATTATACATTAATTACAGTTCATAATAAAATAGCCATCCATAGTTTTCTTTTTTTTTCTGTTAAAACTTTTTATGGAAAATAAAACAAATTTGGCTGTAACAACTGTTTTGTAAGTTCAAATTACTTTTGATGACATACTAATCAGAAACTATCGAAGTTCAATATTTCTGACTGCAATCGATTGCGCTGTAATTATTCAACTTCTCACACAAACATTTTATTTACTAACAACGTTTAAGAAAACCTTTACAGTTTACAATTCAGAGACGAGAAAAATTCAGGTCTCTCAAAATGTAAATTTATGAATGGATTTATAATTCTTAAAAGAGTCCTGCCATAATTGTACTCGTTTGCCCACGTCACTCAAAATGGAAACATATGAAGAATATATATATATATTAATATATATATTAATTGTACACGGTAAACTAAGCACTTTCGAAAGCCGCACTGAAGATCTATTTCTATTTGTAATGCGTATTCTTCCACAATATGTAAAATTAACATTACCATGGGTTTGATCGCGTTATTCATGCGCCGGTCAAGTGAATATGTGAAGTAACTAGAATACCTAGTCAATATTGTACAGCTTTGCTAATCATTACTCTTATACGCGTTGAAAAAAAAACGAAAAACAAAATAAACCATCTCAGTATTCCCAAATATTTACCTAACACTTTTAATTCAACTTAGAACTACTTTCCTTCCGTCGTTGCCAACTTTACTGGGCGCATGCTAGTCGGCGTGCCCGTTAAAACAAATGCAGATAGGGGCAGTGATTCTTTAAAAATATTGATTTCAAAAGTACTTAATTAACCGTGAACATCTTAAAGTCCGTAAATGTGTTCCTGTCAGGATTGTATGAGATGCTCCAGTCCATTAAATGTGTTGTAACGACATATTTCAGGCTCCTCATAGCTCAGCGTCCTTTAGATAATGCAGCATTGTGTCGAAAGCGTTGGTATCACCGAGAAAGCAATTATTACCTCGCAGAAAGTCACTCACGTCGGCTCTTGTGAATTACGGTTTTGTACGGCCTCGTATTATTGCCAGTTGAGATTGATGAAAGCGTGTGTTGCACCTCCACTGCTCACCTACGCAGAACGGGGGTATTGGTTTGGGGTGGCGAGAAGCAAATCTGCGCATTTCGCACGTCAGCCGCAGGACGCCATAAATAAACTGCGCCGAATAATCTGGAGGAACAATAATCCGTTTTTGCTCCGCTTTAACAGCCTGTTATATTTATGTCGCTGCCACCAGCAGTAATTGCCTCTTCTTGGAAACATTTTTGAACCGTAAGCAGCAACAGATGCTGGCGTTCAAATGACTCCGACCCTCTTCTATCCGTACTTGATGCCCTCCCATTGAACGAGACGTTATTCTAGAATATTACTTTCCACTTTACTAAAGAATGTTTCTTCCTTGAAATAACATCATGACGTACTTTATTTCAGTGACTTCTGACATTATAATATTCACAGGATAAGCGCTCGTGAACGGTATCAAAAAAGTATTTACTAATACAAATAAATATATTATAGATTTCTTTTGCGCTGCAAGTAACTCTTAATTATGCTAATCCTATGAGAATAATATAGTAAATAACTAAGGAGAAACTTAGTGTAACACAAGAAGCTCTGACAACATATAAATTCTCAATTTAATATTCCATAACCAGTTAACTGTAATAGCGCTAAGCACCTCGATGAAAGTACTGCACGCCTAATTAAATTTAAGCAAATAAGTGATTGTCTCCAAAGTGAAAGAAGTGATCGTAGTATTTACATTACTTTAGAAGAAAGTAATAAAAGTAACCTATTTGAGGCCTTATAAATATACTACATTTACTTGAATACTATTATTTTTAAGTAATTTAATTGGCTTTCTTCATGAGTAAACTGCATAGAACGACTGACTCCAAAAAAAAGGTAATTATAAAAATCAATAATTTACAGTGTTCGCTAGCAATACACTTTTCAAAGAAATAAATGTTATCCTTTTTTAAATAGTGCCATGCATGGGAGATAAATTACCTGCGCACCTTTGTTCTCCGTTATAAATTACTTATTATTTGCAGTCGCGCTTAAATTTAGCAACTGCCGCAAACAATCCAATTTTCAAGATTTATTTCATTTAAACGTAAGAAAAGCTTTGCGATAAATTTTCGTTCTGTGTAACTACATTATGTGTCAGTGACTGTGTGCCCTCTGAGAAAAAAATACTATAAGATAAATAAAAAAAATAACGAAAAATTTTAACAATTATTAATTTAACGATAATTTGTGAGAAATTTATATAATCATATATGGCTTTAAAAAAATACTGCAAATTTACCGAGACTTTAATAAATGCAGCATACCCGACTAAATTGTCATAAACAATTTAACTTGATACATATATTGTGAGTCTGAAGTCTGAAGGAAGAAATATTACTTTAAGAAAAATAATTTGGTTACATTCTTATGGACTACGGTGAAATTACTGTTAAATAAGACGTACTTAATGGAAGAGAATATACTTCTTTGCTTGTGCTTTTCCCAAAAATTCACATTAGATTTCAAGGCTGTAAATTGATATTCAGGCCCTTCACCTGGACGTATTAACGTGTAACGTCCGCTGACACTATGCTTGATATGTTTGGTTATTTCCAAAATATGCAATGTATCACCAGCGTTTTATACTTTTCTTAACATAAAAGTACATTATTTTTTGTCAAATTGAACTTTTATTTATCTACTTTTTAACTGTAGATTGTAATATTTCATTAATAGGCTATGCACGGTAAAGTGAGCACGTTTTTAAGCCCTACCATTTCGAATAACAGTCAATAACTATATTTTATTGTAGCCTTAGACGTTGACATTCGAGCCCGGTGAAATATATACACTGTATTTTTAACACACAAAAGGAATATTTATTTAAAAAGTGGTAGGAATATAAAAAAGGCTGATTGGAAAAAAAGTAACCAGGGCTTCAAAAGTGCTCACTTTACTGTGAACAACCTATATCATAAAAATGAATAAAAACAGTTAGGAAACAGGTGTGTTGGTAATACCTAGTAAGAAATAGTTCTTATGCAGAATAGCATTGAAGAGAGCGCACGCGAATGCGGTACGTTGTCCCTTTAGTGTAGTTTCGTGTAGACTCAGTTAATATTTGTTTGCACGAAGCGGAAGAACATCCTGGAAGTAGAACTTTAGCAGGCCATCAGAGAAGTTGGAAGTTACCGCGAACGGACTACAACTACGAATCGCTCTGCGGACGTTGGAGCCGAGAGAACATAGTTGCTAGGTGGGTGGGAAAAAAAAAAAAAGGTTGATGAGGGGGGGGGCATGGTAGGTGGTTCGCGCGCTAGGCGAACCGAACACGAACGTCGTTCGGCGTCTGGTTCTTGTGCAGGCGGGTCACGCGCCTCTGCCCCGTCTTAACCACCCCTGGCAGTCAGACTTCCCCGCGAAGCACGTCGTCCCCTGCGCGCCCGCGTGCAGCAACTGCTCATGCGCCGCCTCTCTCGCGCAAAAAAAAAAAACGTGCAGCAACGTCAAGAATTCCTCGTATATTCCATTCGCGGTTACTTCAAACTTTTCTGAAGCCGTGCTGAAGTACTACATTCCACCTATCCCTCGCACCATGCGAACAAAGATTAAGCATGTCTAGCAAATTACGCCGGAGGGGCAACGCACCACGCATTCGTGCGCACTCACGTTAATAATATCCTGCGAAAGAACCATTTCTCACTAGGCGCATTTTCCCTCTGGTTTTATTCATATTAATTATAATATAAAATTTAATAATATAAAATTTATAGACAAGTGTTCAATTTAAAAAAAAATTATTTATGTACATTTATGTTGAAAGAAGTAAAAAATGCTGATAATAAACTAAATATTTAGGAGACAGCCAAACACGTCATACATGACATGAATTTTCAAATGTGTGTTTCGAAAGTGTGAAGATACCGCGAATAGACTATATAGGTTGTTCACGGTAAAGTGAGAACTTTTGAAAACCCTCTCATTTGGAATAATAGTCAATAAATATTTTTTTTATTTTAGCCATAGACGTTAACTTCCGAGTGCGGTGGAATATATACAATTTTTATTACTTACATGACAATATTTATATCAAAAGGTGGTCAGAAAGTAAAAAGTAACTGGGCCCTCAAAAGTGCTTACTTTACAGTGAGCAGCCTATACTAAGGACTAACGATGACGGGAAGAACATACATTACAAAAATATTTCTGCTTCTGGAAACACTTTGTATCGATGATATTATACATTCAGTAACATCGCAATAGCGAAATAACGTCTCCAACTTAGGAAGGGGCAAGCCTTTAGGCGCCCCTCTTCGGATTTTTTTTTCTTCTCTTAAAAATGTGTTTTTTTGAAGTGATCGAAACCTAAATTACACGCTACGTAAAAGTCTATATGTCAGAAACGAAGATGTAAGTGAGTATTATAAATACATTTTAACAATTAGTTATATATTGTATACAATATATCAACGCATCTCCGTGAACAGAAAAAGTTCGGGTGCCTATTTTTTCTCATTCTGGCTCCCTTTACTACTCGTAAATGTAGGGAGGGGCAATGTATACCCTGCCTCCCCCAGTTGTTACGTTACTGGTAACATGTTAGATGTTTGTAGCAAAGACACTTAACATACAACATTGTTTACTCGGCATGGTGGACAATATTACATTTTATCGACTTTAACCGGAGTGCTGGGAGCGTTACACTGACTTATAGTTTATGACGTGGTTCATTTTATTATGTTTCAAGACAAGGAAGGTCTGCTATCCCAGAAGCCTACAGCCTATGCACGCGTAATGTGATTATAACATTACATAGATGGTGTTTGCAAATGTATTTAGTGGTGGTATTTTAGAAAAAAACGTATGTCTTTGGGTTTCTTGATAAGCTATAAATACGCGTTTCCGTACACTTTCCAAGGACTTGGTACATTTATTTTGTGCTATGATTAGACTAAGCTCACAGAACAGTATCAGGAGAAGCTGTAGTTTAATAGCACGGGACGTTATTGTAATTTGTATTCGATACTATTTTTTAATTGGTCTTCTGAGCTACGTCGATTGTAATTCTGTGTTGTGTTTGTGTACACACACAGCAGAATGAAAAGCACGCAGGTAAACAATAGTTGTGACTTCTTTCTTGTACAAATATAGGAGATAATGTTTACTATTATTTCACTTGCGGTAGAAAATAAGTACTTAGATTGTGTCAGAAATGTTTCCCGAGAACTTTGTGTCGTCCTTGTAGTATCTTAATTACTCCTTCACAAAAAAGGGTTGTTAGAAAATGATTCAGGTGTGTGAATTGTGTATATTTCAACGTTTCCAACGTCCAAGAAATTGATCAGAAAATTATAACAGTTTATGTTTATTTATTCACGTGTTGCCTACAAGTTTAGATCCATTTCGTAGACATATTCACTGGTCACCTACTCAGAAAAGAGTCAAACACAACTGATAATAATGCTATTATTACAACTTTTTTATGTTATTAGTAGTCATATTTTGTGTATGTTTATTATTACCAGACAAATTATTACCAACACTGAAATAATATTTAAATGGTTAACTTAATCACTATAGACAGGTTGGTACACATTGCCTGGAATTACCTTTACATATTAGGCTGCAACACGATCATACTGTGGTATGTGATTGAGTTTTCCAATGTCCTTCAGATACCCAAGGACCATTGAATTAACTGTTACTGTTTTCAATAACCGTTCTGCAATAATTGCAAACATTTAATGTCATTTAGTTCCATATTTTTATGTGATGACGTATTCCGTCTTAAATATTTTTTCATGATAAATGGCTAACAGTCATTCGTGTTTCAGGCTTAAAATTTAAATTATTTTAAGGAAAACTACACAATAAATTGGCGTTTAGTGCAAGGAGTTAACAAGGGTTTTATTATTCTGATATGAAATTTTGCTTTTGTTTTTAAGACTTGTTCTTGATACAAGAGAAGTTCGAATACATGAACTCAGAAACATACCACTGTATCTTCAATAAACGCGCTCTTTGAAGTTAATAATTTTGAGATAAGAAAAGGTTTATAGATTTATTTTAATATTCTGTTCGAGTGGTACTCTGCACTTAGTACCACTAAATTTCAAAAGGTTAAATTAAAACGTACACACGAGTTTTGTCAAAATAATGTAATGACGGTGTAAAAATATAATCCCGCAAACCCACGACAAATATGTGTCTTTAATAGGTAACTGTGTTACCAACATATTTTTATGGTTGAAGGGTTTCTTTTGGTGGTACAATATTTTTGAAGAACGTGTTATTATATTGGAATATATTTTAATACCATATTTTAAGAACAAAAACTAAACAAAAAAGTTGTACGTGAATTTGAAAGCAATTTAGCATTCATAAATTTTTGCCCTGTGACACACGTGTAACGTTTTAAATGCGATAAAATTTCGCCATAATGAAGTAATTGTTGCCGCATCTTATTTTATTCTGCCTAAAATTCCAACTCGGCGGTATCCCTCAAGCTTCGCAAACAGTACATGTATAGGCCATAAATTTGTTTCTTGCCCTCTGTGGGGAAGTTTTTAAGTACAGGTCAATGAAGTCGTGGACTATTTACTAATGTTCACGTCATCATTCTCTCTTCAACCTTCTAAACAAAAAACAACTTTCCATTAATTTAATCAGGAAGTTTTCATAAAGCACCTGTTAGGTTAGTAATGTTCTTTATTTGGAATTCGAATTAAAAATTTCTCTATTTTCCATGTGCCCTCTCGTTTCCTCTGTCGCCATAGTCTACTCGCGGCTAACTGAACACGCGTCGTGTATTGCTTAGTTTCTTCCTTCAGCAAAGTTATATAGACCCTGCTATTTCACGTTATGTTTTTTCACCAAACTGGACTTAATACTGCTATTTTTATATGATATTAACCGTAAAGTGAGCCCTTTTGAAAGCCCTTTCATTTGTAATAATAGTCAATAAATATATTTTATTTTAGCCTTAGACGTTAACTTCCGATTGAGGTGAAATCTACATACTGTGTTTATTACTTATATGGCAATGTTTGTGTTAAAAATTAGTTAAAGAATAACAAATGGTTGGATTAAAAAAGCAACTATGGCCTCAAAAGTGTTCACTTTACCGTGAACAGCCTATATAAATGGTGACCAGTGTTTCTAAGAGAGATTATGTTGAATTTAGTTTTTGCCTCTAGTAGCAGTTGGTATTGTGTATTTCAGCTGGTATTCAGCATGCTGCTACCAAATAGGTAATTCATTTTCTAACTTTAAAAAAGTCAACATCAAGCCAATAATACTTTATTCATAGAACTTTCTAAAACAGGTTTATTCAAAAACCTAATTGCATCTGCGCCATTCCTTTTACGGGAAAGCTAGGTAGATGTTGTATGAAAATAGTATTGTAAAACATAATAAAGTAGGCCAACTAAAATAGAAATGCATGTTTTCAACTCGCAAACTTTCACAATGAATAATATCATTTTTGTCGCATTCTCTGGGTGAAACGTTTCGAATCTCAAATAAGAATTATATGAATGTAACGTTTTCATGCATGTGTCGCAATTCACTCCCTCAGAAGCTTCCTCCCTTTAGGTCTCTTTGGATTAATTTCGGATAGTGTTAAATATAAATAAATAAACTTTGTATTCAACAACGGTTGTGTCTCGACGTATAAATTAACGACAATTTTTTTCCCCTCCAGATAAGGGGACCAAGGGAGTGTAGCAACTACAGCGCTTGCATTCAACCAAGAAGAACCGGGGTTCTAATCCCGTCGGGGTAGCTCCCAGATTTTCGCACCGGACGATGCCGCTGGTCGGCGAGTTTTCTCAGGGATCATCCAATTCCCGCGCTCTTACATTCCGGCGCTGCTCCATTTCCAGCTCGTTTCATCCTCATCGATAAGAGCTGCCCAAATCTCTTCACCCCCCAGATAAGTCATCTTTTAATGCGTTTCACCTGGCGTTCTTCGGCAGCTGTTAGTGTCTGTGCGTAACGACCTAAAAATAATTGTAACAAACCGATCGTGAACTTATGAATCTAAACTTTTATCTTGCCTCCAGTAAGGGCGAGTATAAATATAAAGTGGCTGAGTATAAGTGGAGCCGGCCTCCCTAACCCTACGGTCAGGACTATTGCTACCATAAACTAAAGATTAAGTAGACCGCTTACCCGACATTGACATAGCCCAAAGGAACACAGCTGTCAAAAGTCACATGGCCATCAGTGATGAACTTACTTGTTTATATCTTAATTTTCATAAGACAAGCACTTTTATGTGAATAGAATATTTTCACCGATTTGACTCAAACTGCATTACAAATTTGTTAGAAGTGGTATGCAAACATCTCAAAGCGCTTGTTTTTATTCAATAATGTTCTAACCTCAAATCCAATCCACGCCGTTTTTTGCTAGTCGTGTTGGCAGTAAAGCAATTCGATGTTGGGACACGGAGATTGGTTGTGCGCAGCCAGTGAGATCGGTGTCTGCCGTAGTCTGTGGTTGTTAACCACCAGCTCTAACAACGGGTAATGTGAGAGATGAGATGGGGTGGAGTAGCGATGGAGGGAAGACGTAGGAGTTATTAGGAGTGCTCCGAGAAAACCATAACCCCACTGCAGTATCCACCAAACTACTCGCGTGAGGCCACCCCCCCCCCCCNACCAAGAAGGATAATTTTAGGAGGTTTTTCACGGTTAATTAATTAAGCACTTTCTAAATCAACCTTTGAAAAATGTCACTGCCCCTATATGAGTATATTTTAGCGGGCACACTGACTGCCAAGCGCCGAGTAATGTTGCTCTCCGAGATCTTTATGCATATACATAAGTGTAAGAATTAGCAAATATGTAAAACGTTTACTTTTATAATAAATTCACAGTTGCACATGACCGGCGCATCAATAAAATGAATGAGAACCATGGCAGTGCTAATTTTTGATATGGTGAAAGAATACACAATGTGCACACAAGTATATCCTAAGAATGGCTTTCAAAAGTGCTCGGTTTACCGTAAAAAGCCTATAAGTAATAAGCTAACATTTGTTCCTTGATACTACGTGTTAATCGCATTTCTACTCATATTTCTAACGAAATGATAGTCGTGGTCTTGTATCTAGATGAGCTTGCTCTGTGCGCTGTAGGACAATAGCACTTAATTCGAAGATGCAGTAATTTCTTTAAGTTTAATTAGTGTCACAGGATGTAACAGTTTGTAACTTTGTCTTCGCGACTTAAAGTGATTCCTGACCGTTACAAAAATGGTTTAATTGTATTACAAATACGGCTCTTGTAACGTTACAATGAAAAAGTTTTACGAATTATAATATTTTATTTTTACAAAGTTTTGTAAAAATACAAAAAAATTCGTCGCCAAAAATTTACGAGCTTTTTTACAGGGTACCAATTTCTAGTGAATTGCACTGGTCTGGCTGTAGCGCCTCAGTGCATCCCACTGATTCGCCATTAGATAACAGCTCGCTAACTGAAGATTCAGTTAGATTATTCTACTGATTGAAATCACCGATTCAGATTTAGAGTGCTCATACTTTAACTGGAAGCCTTTCAAACAGGAGTTGAATATTCTTGGTACTGCACGAAATCGAGAGCATGCCGCGGGTGTTCTCTCGGTCGCCTTATCCTGCTCGGCTGCTCAGCCGGGTGGGTTTTGAAGGGAGTGTAGTTACGGGAATATATCTATGGGCTGTTCCTGGTAAACTGAGCACTTCTGAAAGCCTTGCCGTGGATCTACTTGCATGCACATTGTTTTTTTCTTCCACCTTATGTAAAATTAACATTGTAATGTGCCTGATCACTTTATTCATGCGTTGGTTAAGCGGAACTGTGAAACCGTTAAAAAAATATAATTTTACAAATTTGTTTATTCCTGCATATATTTGCACTAAAAAAAACGCAAAGCAAAGTAAATAATTTTACTATCCACAAATGTTTCATAACACTTTTAATTCGACGTTAAGACGTGGAACTAATTTCCCTTCGTTGTTTCCAGCTTTACTGGGCAAATGACCAGTACGCGTGCCAGTTAAAATATGTGGCAGAAGCGGCAGTAATATTTTTCAAAAGTTGATTTCAAAAGTGCTCGATTTAACCGTGAAAGGTTTATAACGCCTCAAACTAAAATGATAGGAAAACAGGGAGAACTCAGTTACTCCTCCCAGCAGGTACACTTGCATTTTGTAGTTACGTTGCTAATAAGAAATATAAATTATTTTTATATAAAAATATTGTTTTTGTTTTACTTACACTGCTGACGCACATGAATAATTCTTAAACTAGCAGTGCTTACAAATAGCACACTCTTTCGAGCCGAATGGTCGGAAAGTCTTTTCAAACTTGTTCGGTCCATAATAGAACGTTTCATGTGTACCTTCCGTGTTGAAACAGGTGCGCGAGAAAAAACAAACGAATGCCAGTGGCCCACCGTGGCCGGGGCCTACTGCGCATGCCTACTGCGCATGCGTTTCTGAGCGAGCTTCATTGCCACGCCTCCGCGTTTTCACCCGTAATTTTCCAACGTGGTGTTACCGCGTTTTTACTGCCACAAATGTTGGAGCAATTTTTGATAGCGTTGGGGGACAGTACAAGCCAACTTTTAAACGTTCAGATCTTTGCTCTGTTCTCGGTAGGGAGTCAGTTTGCGAGCCAACCAAGGCTAGGGCTGTTCTTCTCGCTGGGAGGTGTACATACAGCATGTTCCATGTGAATTTTATCAACAAAGTTTTTGGCTTGTTTTGGCAAGTGCGTTGTTAGTTAAAATGAGTGGCAAAAAAAATATGTTGGAAAGAAGATTGTATATTAATATCGTTTCCACATAATGTTTTGAAGCAAGAGGACGATTAATACGAAATTACATCAGCGAGTAGTATGTTTTGTATAAATTGCATTATCTGGCTCAGCCATAACGGGAAATCGTTAATTTCAATGGAGAACGTAATAGTTATGGTTTGTGGTAATTTACCGGACCCGTGGAGTTTCGTCCCAGAGGTCCTGATCATGACATGTCATTGTGAAATAAATTAATATTTATAACAATAACTCAATATAAATTTGTAGTCAAGAAATACCATTAAATCCTATGATACCAATATAAAGCGATAATAACAACCAAAGAAAAAATTACAATAGCATCCCAACCCAACATATTCTAAACTAACCTACGATGGTAGGTCATCACGAGGATCTTACAGTTAAACGAACCTTTAAATAGTTCAATGAATGTTTTTCCAGCTTAAGGGTGTTGGACACCAAATACGGCATAATTTTATATTCCTACGAAATATAGTTCATCTTGCTTAAAGAAATGTATACGTTAATTCAATGTAATGATTTCGCAATCTTTAAAAATTGCTAAAAAAAATAAATAAATATCTGCCTTTTATTTTATTTGTAGCAGTCTACGATTTTCTGTCAAATTAATTTTGCTAAGCATAACTTACAATGGACTAAGTAAGACACGACCTTTCAGTCACCCTTGTCAAATTTTCTGTAAATATTTTCGTCTATTTTATTTGTAAGTCCCAAAACACACTAAAATTGTGATTTTGACATGCAATGTGTGTTTTCTTTTGGGATGTGCAAATAAAATAAACGAAAACATTAATAACACATTTGACAACGGTAACTGAAAGGCCATATCTTAGTACAATTTAAGTTACGCTTAACACAATTTATTTTATATAAAGTCATAGACTTCTACAAATTAAAAACATTCAGAAATTGCTTAATTTTTAGCAATTATAAAAGATCGCAAAACTATTGCATAGAATGAATGTAAATATTTCTTGAAGTAAGTCATTGTATCTCATTTCAATCTGAATGATCTCATTTCGTTAAGTGCGTTAATTTTTATTATTTGTTATTTAAAAAAACTGTGATTTTGGCATAGAATAATGCAGAATATACACGTTATAAAAACATTTTTCGCGTCGAAATAGTACTTGTAATTAACGTCTACAAGCTGAACTGTTTCTCATACAAATATAAAATAATGAATTTTTTTGTTACCTGCAACCTTAAACTAACCTAGTATATTTCATTAATGATTACTTAAAACTTTTTTGTATTCCTGCTTAAGTCTTACTTTCAGGATATTCCTCCACCTCATGCAATCAAAGATCAAACTTAGTCTAGAGAGTTTCACCAAAGGAACAACGCACCGCATTTTGTCACACTCACTTTAATAATATTTTGCATGGGAACTATTTCTTACTTAGCAAAATCAACACACTTATTCTCTCTGTTTTTGTTCGTACTAATTGTAAACGAAATATTGTAATTTATAAATTAATCCTTAAAGAAAGTTTAATTTAAACGATGTTAACGGAATAATAAAACGTTTGTGATACATGCCATACTTAATAAATAAGTAAACAGTTAATTCATGAGGTGATTTTTCAAAAGGTTTGATTCAAAAAAGTGTGAAGATACCGCGAACAGACTATGGCACGTTAATGCGTGGGTGCTTGTCACACGCGCATGCGCAGTATCCACCACTCACGGACACTGCTGTCCTCGGGCGCTCCTGATGTAAAACATGTGCGCGCGGGTGGGACACCGCCAGTCGGCCGTCGTCGTAGACTCCAGGCAGAAGTGCGCTTGTTGCCCGCGAGCCGGCGAGGTTACAGCAAAAGACAATTTCACAGGCCGGTGCGCGAACACATTATTTTATTAGTTACTACCCCCTCCCCCACCACCCATCGCCGCCCCGGGAGAGCAAGAAGAAGGCCTGTAAAGGTAAAGAGAAAACCGAACCGTGGAGCAGAATATCTTTATTTCGTCTTCACGCTTTCCGCTGCCATCCCCCCTTGCCGATCCTTAAACCATCAAGCACTTTTCCAACTCGCGCACGTCCTCGACAAATCACATTATTAATCTGTTCTCTATACGTGATACTCGCTATTTATTTTCCTCTGAGAATCTTTCTCCCTTCCTCGCCGCGTTATTTAAGTCCCGGGCGAGGAATGCTAAACGTCCGTGTTGCTAAAAGAAAAACTTCCAGAGTTTAAACAGCCAGAAAATTTCACCTTCATAATTTTTCTCCGTGGTCCTTAAGTACAAGCGTGCAGTGCCTTCTCTCAACTTTCACGTACAGAAATAAATACTGCCACTTATTTCAGACAATTGAATAAATTCTATATGTTAAACATTTTTCCTGAGGAGTTCGGTTAGTAGTAATTTTTACAAGCAGGCCTTTTATTTGTGTATGTTAAACATACATCCTAGTTTTAACATTTCTGACATAAGCGTTGTGCTAATGACATGCAACGTGTTTAGAAAACACGTTGTATTTCGGGCACGTGATAAGTGATCGGAAAAGAAGGAGAGGAATTAAATAGGACACCCATTGTCCATCTCAAATAATATGGGCTGTAGAAGCCTTTAAAGGCGGAAGGGGACAAGGATATAACGTAGGATATTATGCAAAGTGCTTGCGTTAGAGGAACACAAATCGGTATACGGATTAATTAAAACCAAGATCTTGGATAAAAGGAAGTTATGGTACGTAGCACACATCTTGTAAATAATAGAAACTGGAAACCTTTGATTGCATGCAACATTTACGCCGTGAGGTTCAATTGATTGTGAATACCATCGGATGAAGCAGGACGTCGTAATCAGCAAATAAGGCCCCCTAGTTGCAACTCTCTAGGACCCACCATTTCCGGTTAAATAGCAAAATACGGGTTCAATGGTAGTGACGTAGCAATGCGCCATCGGTACTGAAGGCACTACCTGACAGCACAACAGAACAAACACTGAAATCATTTGAGATTATGCAGGTGGCGTATCACCATCAATTTCGCAACAAATGTTTGAAATGTACCCCTTCAATGTCGATGAAGTAGTTCATACGACGTATTAGAGACTGGCGGACGCGCTGAAAAACTCCTGGTGTGTCTCGCACTTGATCACAGGCAGCCATTGCCCTCGCTAACAGATCCTCTTCAGATGCCACGGTTGTCTCGTATACACGTGCCTTAAGAAATCCCCAGAAACTCAAGTCTAATGGATTAAGGTCCGGGGAGCGTGGTGGCCAAGTACGACGCCCACCCCGTCCTATCCAGCGAGACGGATTCGCTGTGATGAGGTGGTCACTCACAATCCTGGTGAAATTGGGTAGTGTATCGTCGTGTTGCAGCCACATCCGTTCTGTGATGGCAAGCGGAACATCCTCCAGAAACTATGGCAATCGGAACGGCAGGAAATCATAATATTGAAATCCAGACACACGTTTCGGCAGCAAGAATGGGCCAATAAGATTGCCCCTCATTATGCCGGCCCAAAATGTTGATGGCAAAGCGGTGACGGTAGCCTCTCGTTACAGTTGCATGTGGGTTGGAGTCGTCCCACATGTGGACATTTCTACTGTTGCAGAGGAATTCCTGTGTGAACGTGGCTTCGTCTGTAAACTTTACAATCGCCGGGAAGTCAGGATCAATTTCACACTGCCGCATGCTGAGGGGCATAATCTGCTGGCCCTAGTGCTTGTACCCTACGCACATGGTATGGTCGCAGCAGCTGTTCATGGAGGACACACCATACTGTGCCATTCGTAGTACCCATTCTCCGCGCAATCGCGCGGCTGCTCGTCGAAGCGTTGTTCGCTACATTCTCTAAGACCGCCTCTTCCAACTGCGGAGTGCGGACGGTTCTCGGTCGACCAGGTCCACTCCGGCGCTGAAACGTGCCTGTTTCCATTAGTCACGGTGTAAGGTGTGCGAATGTCTGGTTGTTCGGCTGACGTCGTGCAGGGTATCTTTGGCTGTACACACCTGCAGCTGCCTCTCACTTCACCATACACCAAGACCATGTCCGTCATTTCAGAATATTTGTACTCGTCCATGTTCACGTCTGCGGTACCTAGTGAATCAAAGCAGCCACCGGCTGATGGGCAGACGGGGTAGGATACTACACTGATGAGGGGGTGAAGAGGGAACTGGCTGTGACGTGTGACATCGTGCATCAGCATGTGTTTACCACCGGGTAGAATGTGTTGCCTACCTACCAGGCCATGGTCTTGCTACCACCATACCATTCGTTTTCTATTTAACCGGAAACGGTGGGTCCTAGAGAGTTGCAACAATGGGACCTTATTTGCTGATTACGGCGTCTTGCTACATCCGATGGTGTTCACAATCAATTTCACCTCACGGTGTAAATGTTGCATGCAATCAAAGGATTTCAACCCCTATTATTTACAAGATGGAGGTGTGCACGGCTTACCATACCTTCCTTTTATCCAGGATCTTAGTTTAATTATTCCGTATGCCTATTTATGTTCCTCTAAAGCAAGTACTTTGCATAATATCCTATGTAATATGCTTGTCGCCCTCCGCCTTTAAGGACTTCTACAGCCCTTATTAGTTGAGGGTGTCCCATATCATTCTTCCTATATTCCGGTCACGAATCACGTGCCTGAGTTTGTACACATGTTTCCAAAACACGCATTTTTTTTCTCCCTCAAGATATTATTTGAAGTTACCAGCTAACACACTATATCCGCTGTAACATTGCGCGAGGTCTGGTATGCAGGTCAGTATATGCCTACCAGTTATGTGCTGCTTTCCATAGCATTATGTTATTATAAGCTGTTCATGGTTAACTAACGATTTGAAGTCAACTTTTAAAAAATGTCACTGCCCCCATCTTTTTATATTTTAAAAGGCACACTGAGTAGCATGCGCCCAGTAAACTTTTTAATGATGGAGGGAAAGTAGCTCCAGTCTTAACGTTGAATTAAATGTGTTAGATAAACATCTGTGAATACTAAAATTATATATTTTGCTTTCTGTTTTTTTAATGTACAAAAGTGTAAGTATTAAGAAATTTATAAAATATTTACTTTTACAATAATTTTACACTTTCTCTTGACCGATGCATGAAAAAAGAGAGCCGATATATGGCAGTGTTAATTTTGCATGTGAATAAATAATAAACTGTGATCATACGAGTATAAATTACGCAGGACGTATAGAAGTGCTATGTTTACCGTGTAAGCTCTACTTCATAACTCATAAAGGGCTACTTTGTCATCACTGCAGTTATTTGGGGTAACTTGCACCACCTTAGTCAACTTCGAACTACCAGCCTAATTTGAATATACCGTGCACTTCAGTGTGTTATTCAAAATAAAAATTGTCAGCTAGGAAGCTAAAAATAATGGCGGGGGCTATAAAGTCTTCATTTTAAATGAAAATGTGCGATACACAATTACCCTGAATTGGCNGCTAAAAATAATGGCGGGGGCTATAAAGTCTTCATTTTAAATGAAAATGTGCGATACACAATTACCCTGAATTGGCACAATATTAACACAAATGAATGTAGTATTTTTGCCTGTAGGAAAATAAGTTTAATTTTTTTACTATATAGTTTTAANGCTAAAAATAAAGGCGGGGGCTATAAAGTCTTCATTTTAAATGAAAATGTGCGATACACAATTACCCTGAATTGGCGCAATATTAACACAAATGAATGTAGTATTTTTGCCTGTAGGAAAATAAGTTTAATTTTTTTACTATATAGTTTTAANACAATATTAACACAAATGAATGTAGTATTTTTGCCTGTAGGAAAATAAGTTTAATTTTTTTACTATATAGTTTTAATATGCTTATTAAATGTTGCAATTTCCTGGGTGTAGCTATGTTCATGTAGGGATGGAGTTCTTAATTTAAAAATTTTTATTTAATTCCCTATCTTATTTACAGTATCACAAAAATCTTTAGACATATGTTTTTTATATCACCCTGATACAGTCCTCGGTGCAATTCAAATATAATTATTCGGCATCCTACTAGATAAATCAGTTAAATAATATGATTATTACAGTTCTAAAAAAAATCTATCTTCATCAGACAGAGTGCACCAACGGTACAACGTGTTCGCGATAAACTGAGCGCTTTTGAAACCCTGCTTAAGATCTACTAGTATGCCCATCGTGTGTTCTTCTTCCATACAGAAAATCAACTCTGCCATGGACCTCATCACTTTGTTAATGCGTCGGTCGAGCAAATCTGTGAAATTATTTGAAAAGTAAATCCTACACTAATTGTAATGGTAGGCTTTTGGGATCATGAAGTTTGTTCTGTGTATGTTGCGACACTATGCATGTAGTAATGCATGAACATACATGACTTAAATACGCACGAGTAACGTACCATGCTTATGTTACACCCCATCAATGTGATTTGTACCGTATCAGGATTAAAACTATTTATATGAGAGTTTACAGCTTTCTCGAAATATTTCGAGACAGTGGGATTTCAAGGCAGTAATAGGTATGCGATTTATTCATTATTTTAGTGACGATCCTAAGTTTGTTGTTCTACAAAGCATCGTACAAATGTTTGGATTTACAACATAAATATTAATTTCTCTTGCGACCGCTGTATACAAGCTACCAGCCATACCTACTACAGCAAAAATGCTTCCTTTCTTTCCTTTACTATTTCACAAAAATATTAGTAGAATTACTATTTCACAAAAAGTTTAGTGAAATTTTAGAGATAAGTGTGGTCACCAAGGTTTTATTTTATGTTGTCACTAATGAACTTACAACCTCTTTGAACTAACAGCATGGCATTATAACCTCTTTAACCAACCCTGTCTCTATGCTGTTTTTCTCATGAAACTACGATCCAAGTTACAGAATTTAGTAACGTAATTCCATTATGTATGTTTTATACGATCTTCAAATTTATTTCTGCACTTTTTTCATTTCTGACAATATCAGAGTTAACACTTCTAAATGTGCCCTTAATAATGGCGTATTAAAACTTCTAAAGAAAGACAAGGCACGAACTCGCTAACATTTGACCCATTAAGTTGACGCATATTTTACTAATGTAGTTTCATTATTAGTCATAAAAACACATCGAAGAATAATACTGGTTCCTTCCATAATATGTTGTATGAGAATAAATTTGACAAATTTCTAGTAGTATAGAAACGTTTTCAGGGTGCATTCTGTAACGTTTTGCGAAACAAAATATTATTTGACAAACTTAGTGCACACGTCATAACTTAATAACACCGACAACCCGCTGATAGATATTCGCCACAAGTCGAATACAGTGGTAGCGTATGTCTCAAATGTAGATATGAACCACAGATAGGCCTATAATGAAAATATTGCAAACAGGTTTCTTTAAGATAGAACATTAAACATTTGTATAAGTTGGACAATGATTTACTGTCACTGTAAATCCTGTCAATTACGTGTTAAATAATTGAAATAATAGAGGGTTCCCACACTTGTTTGTGTTAAATTTTAAATGTTGGTTTGCCAACGACGAATTGTTAATGAGCGTGTAAAAACAAACGAAAGAGACATGTTATTACCATTAAACTTGCCCCTCCCTCCTCAAAATGTTCTTCTAATAATTTACGCTGAAAACTTTTTTTTCGGTTCCACAATTATTTATATTTTCATGTGTCCCAACTGAAGGTAATTATGATGTATGCTGTACTTGTGTTAAGCAACCATGGAAGCTGAGAGTGATTCTCGATGTTTATTGGTTCCCATTTTTCCTAAAGAAGAATTTATTTGCATCATAAAAACCATACAACCTGCACGAAAGGGGCCGCAGTGGCGCTGAGGCTAGAGAGCTCACCTCCCGCCAAGGCGATTCCCATCGGGGTCGCTCCCGGATTTCCGCTCGTGGGAATCGTGCTGGACGATGCCGCTGGTCAGCCGGTTTTCTCGGGGATCTTCCGTTAATCCCCCGTCCTCGCATTCCGGTGCTGCTCCGTACTCACCTCGCTTCACCTTCTTCGGCTCTCAAGACCCCCGATGTCACGAGCTTCCTAAAACTCTCAACTCCACTGCACGAAAGATAGTGGCTGCTCTGTCCCCTTGTCTTTTCCTGTGTGCAACACCGGTCATAAGTTCCTTTCCTGTACAACCTTCTCAGGAACGTAGACACAAGGAATGGGTTAACGGAACACTTATTACCATCGACGTAAAGTAACAGGGGCGTTAAGAATGGACTCATGTAATATACGCCTACAATGTTTTACATTATTTTACTGGCATTTTAACCGACCCACTTCGCGTTGTGGGTAAACATTTCGGGCAATGGGAGGATTCGTCGATTGTGAGCAGCGTATATCTATACATTCTAAAGTACAATATTATATTACAAGAACTTACCTTCCAGATTAAATCTTAATCCTTTAAAAGAAAATTGCGAGGTTCGTGTAGTCTACCTAACAACATAATTATAAAGATTTTACTGTTAATTTTCTCAGTGCCATGAATAAAATACGTATTATTTGTAAACCAAACCCACGAACTCGGAGTACTTCCGAAGGCTTTGTATTTAATAAAACGGAGAAAAAAATACTCTATTCATTCCTCAGATTAGTTATTTATGAACTTAATTCCCCTTATTTCGTCCAAGGCGTGTATAAAGCCTATCATTCATGATAATATCAGTAACGGAAATCAGGTCCTTTTCAAGAAAAGAAAATTCCATGATAACAATTGCGGGAAATATATTACTAAATGACTTTACGGAAGGCACTCGGTTTATTATTTTGAAAGTATTTAACATAAAGAACATCAAACAATTAATTTAAACAACAACTTTCCCTGAAAATAAGCCGGCACAAGTGCTACATTACGCAATAGGTATAACAACCAAAGACATTCAGTTTGTTTTTAAAGATTTGTGCAATAAATTTTGGCAAACTTAATACCCGGTCAAAAATTTTAAGTATAAAATATTTATAAATACGAATTCTCGGTATTGGACACGGCTTCACAAAATTTCCTTCAACCAATTTGCGCTGGCGTCTTAACTTCTGTTATAAACTTGCGTAAAATGAGCATGTATGATCTTAAGGCAAACAACTCACAATTTTATGGTTGTGGCAACCATTCTTTAAGACTATAAACAACATAAGTAATGTCGTGTCCAGAACGCAGTATTTTTCCTGGGGTGAATAGTTTTCCTTCAAATATATGCAGATATATATNTAAGTAATGTCGTGTCCAGAACGCAGTATTTTTCCTGGGGTGAATAGTTTTCCTTCAAATATATGCAGATATATATTTTTTTTTTGCCATAAATACAGATAATTAATGGATGCATACACATCACTCCTCTTCGCTTAGGCTTATCCCTCATAGCAAATTCGATTTTTGTATCTTGCATGCTTGAACTCATACAAAATATAATTTTATTATTTAAATCCAGAATACGATTTTTTGTTATATAATTTACGCGTATTACATTACAAAATTAATTTATTAACAATATGTTTTAACACATATTGATTTATATCGATAAGTAGATTTAGTAAGTTGTTAGGCAACAACATTTATGATACTTCCAAGAAATAACCCAAAATTAAAAAAAAATGTTATTATGTAAAAACATTATTATTTACTCCACAAGAACTACGAGAGCAATAGCCAAAAATGCAAAAAAAATAATAATAATTTTGAGTTGGTTATCGAACGCCGTTCATACGACAGACCAGGATGCACTAGCGAAGGGGAGCAGTAGAGGTTGTTTCATCCAGTGCTCCNTAAGTAATGTCGTGTCCAGAACGCAGTATTTTTCCTGGGGTGAATAGTTTTCCTTCAAATATATGCAGATATATATATTTTTTTTGCCATAAATACAGATAATTAATGGATGCATACACATCACTCCTCTTCGCTTAGGCTTATCCCTCATAGCAAATTCGATTTTTGTATCTTGCATGCTTGAACTCATACAAAATATAATTTTATTATTTAAATCCAGATTACGATTTTTTGTTATATAATTTACGCGTATGACATTACAAAATTAATTTATTAACAATATGTTTTAACACATATTGATTTATATCGATAAGTAGATTTAGTAAGTTGTTAGGCAACAACATTTATGATACTTCCAAGAAATAACCCAAAATTTAAAAAAAATGTTATTATGTAAAAACATTATTATTTACTCCACAAGAACTACGAGAGCAATAGCCAAAAATGCAAAAAAAAAAAAATAATAATTTTGAGTTGGTTATCGAACGCCGTTCATACGACAGACCAGGACGCACTAGCGAAGGGGAGCAGTAGAGGTTGTTTCATCCAGTGCTCCAGTAGCTGAAAGGAAGAAAAGGGGGTTGGTGGGGTGTCGGCTGTCACGTGACCCAGCGAGGGGGTTGGGGGCTGCATCTTCTCGCCCTCATTACCGCTTGCGAAGCGCGGGAGGGAGGGGGATTGTACGCCACGGCGTCTCGCCGTCCCTCCCTTCCCCCTTCCGCATCCAACCCCACTACGCCCCGAGAATTTAATTATTACGCCGGGGAATGACGTCACAGATGACGACACACTTACCGCCCCCGGACCCGTCTAAAGAGGCGCTCTCCTCCGCAGCACTGTTTAACGGTGCTGGCTGCTCCTGCTAACTGCTCACTTCCTTCGCCTTTAAGGATTGTTTACATATGAAAGGAGCGCTGGAACTTCCGACCCACCCCCAAACTTGCAATTTCACCGTCTGCTTATATTCATTACGTCTGCGTTCTCTTTCTTCTTCTTTTTTTCTTTAACCAAACTTTTCAAAGAAGGAAAAATTATTTTTAAAACTTTTATGTTTTCGCTTCCTTCCAGGGGGAAAAAAATGTATCTTACATTCCTTACGCGTATAAAGACTTACCGGCATTTATTAACGAATTAATGTAAACAAAATCTACAAAAAATATTTTATATAAATTAACAGAAGAACTTATTAATGTCTTTACCGTCTTCCCACTTTACAATTACACCCCCTTCCCCCCATCCCCCCAATTTTGTTAATACTAAAAATCTAACTACATGAATTAGGCTATATATATTGTTGAAATTTCGCAAAAACTAAATTTTTTTATTATTAATAGCACACAGTGTAGAAATATTTCAGAGTTAACAGCTATCGTACTTCAATGACATGTCACGAAATGCTAATTTGTAATCGCTGATGTTTGTGAAATTTGGCAACACTGGTGAGCAAACTTTTTTGTTTACATTTATTGGACTCGCGTTTTGGTTGAAGATGACTTGTATTAATATATAGTTTATTAATTTAGATTTTTTTTTATAATAATACTCTAAAATAAAGGAAACAAATGGAAAGATGTGTCGCAAAGGGGCATTTTTTTAACTTAAAATATATACCATGTTCTACGCTCTGTATTTAACCCTGCGTTCAGTTTGAATATACGCCAACAGTTTTGTACATTTCTTTGCATTAAGCCTACGTTAAAAAAAAGTTTCTAGGTCCACACTTGTATGCAATAAGTTATTTTACAAATCATACCTTTTGGGATTAAATACAAACGTGCCCACACATGCCTACCACGGGGGAAAGAAGCATGACATGGATTTAAACGATTTCTCAATTTATATGAAGATTACTAAAAATTTACGGAGAACCCAATGCTTATTCATTATTAAAACGAATTCACAAGCAACCCGTTTAAACACCGTTGACGCATTTTTCTAGCTAACTAAGTCATTATGTAAAATTGTAACAAAATTTTTCAACACATAATATGCCACTGCCAAATAAAAAATAATGAAAATTTGTAAGGCTTAAGAATGTTTATTTTATTGTTTATTTAAAAGATGGCATAACTGATGTTTATGTTTTCTGAATACTTTAACTTTAGCAGTAACTTTTGCCGAATATTCAAACGCAGAGATTTGTCTCGGTGCTACTCTGGCTCAATATCGCACAGGAATCAGTGTTCACATGCATAATTAATTAACAAATCCTATCCAAAATGCCATGTCACATATTTTTATTCTATGGCGTTTTACATCGTATAGTTAACAACATTGTGGCTAATAACATCACAGTCGTCTAATGCATTGAAATATGTCTGGGGAAAAAAACGAAAAATGTAAGTTGATAAGTTTACCTTCGAAGGCTGAAAACTTGCCAAGGTTGAACGGAATTATCAGTGGACTTTGCTGTCCACATGACTGATACAGATACGCAAGAGTTATTGAAACTTCTGCTTTCCGTGTACTTCCCGCGGTATTTTCTAAACTAGCATTCAGCCAACACGTATTTCAGTATAGGTTTGTACCTGAAATCCTTCAAAATATATATCTGGGATGTATTCATGACTATTTTAGGGATAGTTACTGCCCTAAACGAACTTAATTCAGTCATACAGTCACCTCTTTCTGCTATCTTCAATAATGCTCCATATAAATATGTCGCCAGGCTACGAAATCCTCCATCCTGTAACTTTTTCCCCCGTTTCATTTCCACACATAAAAGTGGGTGGTTATTATAATGGTTAAATCGTATTTAGTACACGTGTTAAAATCGACGTGGTTTTTCCTTTTCCAAGCTGTCTTAATTACACCCTAATTGTGTCTGACTGTGGTAGGCTTCTTTTAAAACTGTTCATGTGTCCAAGTTGCCAGCACTATTAAGTAAGTGACAACAATGCTGGTTATTTCTACATCCACGGCTCCGTCCGTCCAACTCGGTGATTAAGGATCTAGGCAGTAGAATATCTGCGTAACCGTAGGTCTTAAGGTCAATTCACAATGGAAATTAAAAACGTGTACGTAATGAACGTGTACGAATCGAAATAAAAGAAGTTATTCTTACGAAACTGTCCACAGTCATCGCGTTACGTGTCGTATTGCACCCTCAACGTGTAAACGTGAAGGAAATTGCAATATTTTATTTCGTGTCACGTACGTAAAGCCTACAGCGAATAAAATTAAAGGAGGAAAAATTAATAAGAATAATTATTTTTTATTAATTTAAATATATAAAATACTCAATTTTTTCCTCTTTAGATAATACGTATGAATTATTATATTTGCTAATAAATCACTAGCTTACTAAAATAAACTTAATGTCAAGTCGTGTATGATTGGTTGAACATAAGACGTTCACATTTTTGTAAACGTTCNTATGATTGGTTGAACATAAGACGTTCACATTTTTGTAAACGTTCTATGCAGATGTCTCTTACGTACACGAAATTGATCGTGAACTAACCTTTAGGGTAAATATTTCACAACCTAAGTACAAGACTATCATAACTTTAAATGTGTTATTTACGCTAAATGAAAACAAAATAATTGGGNACCCAATGCTTATTCATTATTAAAACGAATTCACAAGCAACCCGTTTAAACACCGTTGACGCATTTTTCTAGCTAAGTCATTATGTAAAATTGTAACATTTAAAAAGTTGTGTATTATACGGTGACGGTTTATTTTTTATTACTTTTTTTGTAAGGCTTAAGAATGTTTATTTAAAAGATGGCATAACTGATGTTTATGTTTTCTGAATACTTTAACTTTAGCAGTAACTTTTGCCGAANTTGTTTATTTAAAAGATGGCATAACTGATGTTTATGTTTTCTGAATACTTTAACTTTAGCAGTAACTTTTGCCGAATATTCAAACGCAGAGATTTGTCTCGGTGCTACTCTGGCTCAATATCGCACAGGAATCAGTGTTCACATGCATAATTAATTAACAAATCCTATCCAAAATGCCATGTCACATATTTTTATTCTATGGCGTTTTACATCGTATAGTTAACAACATTGTGGCTAATAACATCACAGTCGTCTAATGCATTGAAATATGTCTGGGGAAAAAAACGAAAAATGTAAGTTGATAAGTTTACCTTCGAAGGCTGAAAACTTGCCAAGGTTGAACGGAATTATCAGTGGACTTTGCTGTCCACATGACTGATACAGATACGCAAGAGTTATTGAAACTTCTGCTTTCCGTGTACTTCCCGCGGTATTTTCTAAACTAGCATTCAGCCAACACGTATTTCAGTATAGGTTTGTACCTGAAATCCTTCAAAATATATATCTGGGATGTATTCATGACTATTTTAGGGATAGTTACTGCCCTAAACGAACTTAATTCAGTCATACAGTCACCTCTTTCTGCTATCTTCAATAATGCTCCATATAAATATGTCGCCAGGCTACGAAATCCTCCATCCTGNTACAGTCACCTCTTTCTGCTATCTTCAATAATGCTCCATATAAATATGTCGCCAGGCTACGAAATCCTCCATCCTGTAACTTTTTCCCCCGTTTCATTTCCACACATAAAGGTGGGTGGTTATTATAATGGTTAAATCGTATTTAGTACACGTGTTAAAATCGACGTGGTTTTTCCTTTTCCAAGCTGTCTTAATTACACCCTAATTGTGTCTGACTGTGGTAGGCTTCTTTTAAAACTGTTCATTTGTCAAAGTTGCCAGCACTATTAAGTAAGTGACACCAATGCTGGTTATTTCTACATCCACGGCTCCGTCTGTCCAACTCGGTGATTAAGGATCTAGGCAGTAGAATATCTGCGTAACCGTAGGTCTTAAGGTCAATTCACAATGGAAATTAAAAACTTGTACGTAATGAACGTGTACGAATCGAAATAAAAGAGGTTATTCTTACGAAACTGTCCACAGTCATCACGTTACGTGTCGTATTGCACCCTCAACGTGTAAACGTGAAGGAAATTGCAATATTTTATTTCGTGTCACGTACGTAAAGCCTACAGCGAATAAAATTAAAGGAGGAAAAATGAATAAGAATAATAATTTTTTATTAATTTTAATATATAAAATACTAAATTTTTCCCCCTTTAGATAATACGTATGAATTATTATATTTGCTAATAAATCACTAGCTTACTAAAATAAACTTAATGTCAAGTCGTGTGTGATTGGTTGAACATAAGACGTTCACATTTTTGTAAACGTTCTATGCAGATGTCTCTTACGTACACGAAATTGATCGTGAACTAACCTTTAGAGTAAACATTTCACAACCTAAGTACAAGACTATCATAACTTTAAATGTGTTATTTACGCTAAATGAAAACAAAATAATTGGGTNATTTCACAACCTAAGTACAAGACTATCATAACTTTAAATGTGTTATTTACGCTAAATGAAAACAAAATAATTGGGTGTGTTTATAAACTTTTTAAAATATTGTGTCAGCAAGGAACTGTGCAAGTTAAAACTATCATAACATGTAACAGTGAGCCATTCAGTATTTTTGGAATACTCGCATGCGTAAATTTGTAGTGCTTGTGTTGGGTTTTTTTTTTTTTTTTGCAATGTGCAACTCTCATTTGTGTCTGCCGTATAACCAGTAAAAGTAAATACAACGTTGCAAAAGTCTCCCACTGTCATAGTTGATATTATACTCCTTTCAGCAAAAACAATTGTAAAAACTCAATTTTTTTAGTTAGGTTTGTCTTGTATTTAAAATGTGATGTGTGCAATGACCTGTACACGCTGCACGCGTGACCAGGTCATCACTATCGGGAAGACATTTTTGGTAGTAATATTTAGCATTGGAATTATTCCGGGTATCACAAAGAGAGGAGATGTCAATGGGGCCTTTCCGCCCCCCTCAACACAGTGTCAAAAGGAGGGGCCATAAGAAACAATGTAAATTAAAATTCATACTTTACGTATAGTTACAAAAAATGATAGAGCCATAATTTATTATTAAAAAAAATNTAATAATTTATCTACCTTAGCATGTGTAGAGGATAACAAGATATTAAATTTAGTTTATACTCTTATTTTTATTTTTACTTATTTCAGGGCCATGGTTTAGGCCTACTCTCTAATATATGTAGGCTATATATATGCATATATATGCATCTATGTGTGGGTTGATATATATGTATACATGCATGTCGAAGCACCGTAATATTACAAAATGCAGTGAGATTAAGTAAGTTTTAAACATAAAGATAAATTTTTTTAATGCTGTAAATTTTGTACTAATTTAATGCAAGTGTCTTTCTTTTTGTTGCTTTATTCTATGCCTTTTTCCTCCTTTAATCATGCATTAACTGCAGGTTACAGTACCAGTCAAGTGGCGTGCTTTCAATGGAGAGTATGGTGGCATGTCTCGGAAACTAAACTTACAAGCTCTATTTACACCTACATGTATCTTTAATTTTTAGTAAGAAAAATCTTATAAGGAAATATGTGTTGTTTACTTTTTTTCTAACCTAACACAATTATATTTAAGCAGATCATACTTTAAAGTTCACATTTTCTAGCAGGGAAGCGTATTTTTTCAACAAATATGATTGTAAACATGTGCAAACACAAGATATGTATATATATATATANAAACATGTTTGTACACAAACATTTTTTATTTTTTTTTTAATTCTTGCATTACTGTAAATAACAGTTTCTCGCCAACAACATTGACTGCTATTTTCTGATTGGTTGTCGCCTCGCAAGTTTCACATGCTATTTAAAATATAGCTATTTCTGTTAACGCATAAGGAAATCCCAACAACGCACGCACGACCTACTAAGTTTCGTTGGAAACCTATGTATATAAGATTGCACACTTTAGTTTCTTCTGTTCATGTCATAAGGCATAACTTAAGGATTAATTGTTGTGTTATAAACCCAGCTCAACACCTGCCACGTAGCGCGTACCTAGATGTGCGGCACTGCTGCCTACATGCACGTAACGCGGGGTTACAAGTCCCATCTCGTGCGCAAACCAGGAAGGGAGACGTATATGTATATGTATATTTATTTTTTTCTTCCCCCATCTCTCCATCGGCTGCATACTCTCTTCGAGCACCGTGCCCGTTTTTGTCATAGCTTTCTGGGATGGAAGAAGATTGAAATATTGCGCGCTCAAGGATTGAACCAATTTTCTTTTACGTTCTCCTCTGCTCGTGTTCTGCCCGGAATGTATGTGTGTGTGTGTGTTTCCTGTTCCTCGGAGCTGCGGGATGTATGTGTGTCTGCGTGTGCGCGCGCGCGTGTGTGTGTGTGTGGCCACTCCCCTGCCAGAGCGCGTCTCGATCCGCAGTTCGCCGCCATGTTGCTCTGCGCTGACGGCACGCCGACAATGCCCACCCGAAGCACTCGAAACCCGTTACATCTGCAGTGCGCAATGCGCGCGGGGGAAGCTGTTCCGATTCCCCGCTGTAGGCGCATCGGCGTGCCTCCCTACGTCATTCTACTTCCTGCGACGTCTGGTTGGAGGTATTTTCGCTTATCCGAGGTCCTAAAAGCATGGGAGCACCAAGGGCGACATAGGTGTACGTACCGAGTGTCTGGTCGCCTTTATGTGCAAGGCACTGAACTGACGTGTGGTTTTTCTCTCGTAAACTCGCCTCGTCGGAGTTTCAGTGGTAACCTAATAATTTCATAGTGTAATAATAAATACAAAGATGTGCTACGCGTTCTAACGTTATGTTACTTAGCCTGTACCGAAGGGTTTATGCCTAAAAATGGATGTGAAACAATAACATTAATTAGCCTTTATTTTTTAAATACGTATTAAAGACGGAAATGTAAAACGGAAACAATCATCCGGACGTGGAAAATTTTTAAAGTGATATTCGTAAGTAGACGCCGCTCAAAAATAAATTACAATTATGAGGATGGAAGTCTGTGCTCTGTTTGGGGCATAGACTAAAGATTAGGTAGGCCAATTATTCGTCTTCTGCGCATGTACCCAACATTTACCTACCCAATTGTCAAAGTCGCATGGTCAGAGAATGATGAACGTGTTTGTTAATACCTTAATTTAAAAAAAGAAGAAGCACTTTTTAATGTATAAAGTACTCTTACCAATTTGAATTTAATCAAACTTCATTCCAAATGGGTATGAGAAAGTATAAAAACATCTGAAATTAGTTGTTTACTAAACTGTATTCTAACCTCTAATACAATCCTTTCTGGTTTTGCTAGTCATGTTGGCAGAACAGCAGTTCAATGTTGGGACACGGAGACTGGTTGTGCGCAGCCAGCGAGATCTCTCTACTTCATCTTTAGTCTGTGGTTGGGGAGGTCTGAGCAGACATACGGTGCACTTAACCATTTCTTCCCCACATTAATTCATTATTTCCGGTGTGGCGAATAATACATGTTTTGATGGGTGCTGTACTTAAGATGGCAAACAACCTGTTTTCGTTATCGCAACTAATGAGCTGCAGGCTCAGTGATCGGCGATATGAACCAGTCACGGCGTAGGGCATTAGCGTGGTTTGCGAACCAGTTAGCCACAGGGAAGTTCATTGGACACTGGACCTCGTAGCGTACAGCACCGGCCAAATATAACCTTCCTGTGCAACATGCAGACACGTGTCTGCAGTGGGCATGTAACGGTTAACTGCAATAGTCTCGCTCGCTACTGTAGTCTCTCGCTCAGCACTAGTGGTTTCCGTCGTCAATGCAGTTTTCCGTTAACGACGCTGCCGCTCGGTTTGTTTAGCCTGGCGGCATGATACCGGAGCGCTAAGAAACGTTAATATATAATTACATAAAAAATATGAAACCACAATATCGTTGGCTGACCAGATTTTTTTAATGCGTGAAGCAGGACGTTTGTCATAAAACATGTTATTTAAAATAAAATGAATGTGATTTTCTAGGCATGGCATTACTGTAAATACCAGTTATGTTATTGAAAAATTGAGAGATGTACACTCAATAAATATCTGGACGTAAATCAAAATCTTCATTCAAATTTAATTGTAAATTAACACACACTAGTAAAAAAGTTAAATATTCATATTTTAAAAAAAATATTTGCATGAATGACACGGAACAAAGTGTTTTTTTGTAAAAACCGTTCATAAAACTCACTGCATGTGTAAATAATATAAGTGTATGTGTAAAAAAACAGGAGTTTTGCTGGACACTTGGCTAAAGAAGGAAATTTCATGGCAGTACCAAAGTACTGTTCTGCAAAAATCAGGGCGTCTGGTCAACCTACGACGCCGTTCTAACCCCGTTTACGTGCAACATGTGCCTGGGTCAGTTCTCTGATAGTTATCAAATACATTTCATATAAATACATACATATGTATATAATTCAATGTTTACAGGCAATTTTTGTTTGATTGCTGAAGTGAAACTGATGAGTTCACAATGTCGGTGTACATGCTGCAGGCAAATCCAGCATATTACCTGAATAAATTTAAAGTAAAAAAATTGCAGGGAATGTACAACATTTTGCTCAGCTGTGTTTCAGTTGTGTGTCTTGTGGTCGTCTCACATTTATAAATCTGTTACGAAAAATACAAAGTGTTCCTCCTCAAAATTAAGCAGGAGACGGCAGCATATATTAGTAATAATCCCCGTTTATATACAGTCGTATACTGCCACTCGCACGAATACTTATGAATAATTACGTGGAATTGTAAAAACTGCGTTTCCAGCTAAGTATTGTTGGCATGAACTGCTAGGCAGGAGAAATATTACCATTTCTACAGGATTTGAAAGTACGTTTTTAGATAAAGTCATTTTCTTTAATATGGTGTTTTCTTTGGGCAACGAGTCCAAATTCACTTCACTTCTTGCTCTTAAGAAAAAGCATAAGAGCAGGAATCGAAACGTTCTTCCTAATACTCATTCATTAATCGTAAAACACTATTTAGTTTGTCATTAATTCAGTGGAATCTAAGGTCTAACGAGCAATACAATTTGCTTAGAGAATGTAAAAATGTGTAAGCATATGGCTGAATAATTCAAGGAGGATATATTATCATGAATCGAAATAGTGATATATATATATATATATATATATATAAAATTGTTTAAGAAATTAGCATTCAGGAATATTTACTATATAAATATAACCCGTAAGTTATTAATAATATTCGCTTTTCAAAAACTGATCATTTTGCAACTTTAGTACTTTTGTTTTATTGTTGCTATCATCGTCGTTTTACGAAAATGGTTTTCATTTATTTTATAAACCTGGCGTGTAATGCGTTGTTCGCTGGCACGTTTGATCCCGACAACAAGAATTCCAGAAAAAAAAATGGTAACAAATTACAAACACCTGGATTGTATGAATAGATTACTCAGAAACTAGAGCCAACACTCCTTCCTGTTTATTTATCTGAAGGAAAAAAAATGTACATAACGTGGCTTTCGTCAGCAACAAACGCGAAAATGCAAGAGAAAAAAAAAATTTAGCGAGACAAAAGAAAATAAGGTGAGCGCAGAAACGAAGAGAGGAACGTCAGAAGAAAAGAAACCATGAGAAGATGGAAGAGCTGAAAGATGATATCGAACTTCCATTTCATTCGTAGTATGGGAGGACGTGGGAAAGAGAGCGTGCGAGGAGAGAGAATATCTGGCAAACCGGCGCAGGCAAAGTGAGATAGAGGCGCACATACACACACATCCATACATGTAGAATACAAAATGAAATTCCCCCTACATCCACGGGCGCTACGGAAAATTGAAGTCCATAGGGGGAGGACGACGCAGGAACGCCTGACGACAAAAAGGATAGCTGGAAACAAATTTATAATAGTCTTGGAAAAAAAAAAAAGAAAGAAAGACGTAGTAGGTGGAGAATGGGGAGGCTTCAATTTTTCTTCATCGTATATATATCAGGGGTGTTCAAACAGGGAGCTATTGACATTTACAATTGGAACTGAAAGAGACTCTCTACTTACTGAAATGGGGGATGACAAAATGTTGAGTTTGTTAAGTTGGGTGTGTTTTACGGCTGAGCGGGACTAAGATTAAATACTCGACGGTTTAGAAGGAGAGTAAGAGTCCTGCCTCTTAGCGACAATTCCAAAAAAAAGAGGATTCTCCCTTTCGGGTACCGGAACAATTCCGATTTCCGGGTTAAGGAGCGATCTGTTGGATGAGGCAGGAGAACAAAGCTTTCTACCCTGAACGAATTGTTAAACCGGAATTTCTAAGACTCCGTGAAATTTGAGGTGTAGAGCGGCTGTTTGGAGAATATTTGTCGGAAAGGAAATTTACTTTCTTCAGAAATTTTTCACGTTATTTACTAACAATCACGGGACTTCTTAGAAGCAACGTGATTTTCGCCAACCACTTAGTCCACATTGCTGCATCTCCTCTACGCTCGTCTCATCAGTGAAGCATTATTCCCAGCAATCAGATTCTTTGATTTTACCTGCGTTTAGTACCACCTAGTACCACCTATTCCACCTTGATAACAAGGTTCTTCAACAAGAAAAATTATATACTTCTCAAAAAACCTTTTTGCGTCACCTGTAATTGGTAGCACATGAATAATGTTCGCTGAAACAATCGGCGCATTACAAATAAACAGCAGTCAAGTCTGGCTTGGCATTCTGTGTAGACAGCGTGAATTTTACTCCACATATTCTCTTGGGCTATGATCAACCAAGAAACTCAGAAATCCCGGTGATGCGAAACTTTTTTAAGTAGAGTATTTGAATTCAGAAAACCTATTGGTTTACGCTTATTATTTCATAGAAACCATATAACGCAAAAAAGAAAGTCAGTTCATTTATTAGATTCTCATGATAACAATAGTTACAGAGACATTTTATTTTCAGTTAGGTTTAATACAAATACTTTAAACTGAGCTGCCGATTCAAGTGTATTATATACTAGTAACGTGTCGTGTTACGAGTGGTTCATAATATTGTTTGTGTGATTCACATAATTATTCTAATTTACTTAAACATAGAGATGTGCTGAATCAACCGCCTCCCGGCACAAAATACACACATACGTACACGCGCTGGGATGGTGATACAATGCTGAACCACAGAATAAAGATGCATGGCTGTGTCCTATAACGCTGATAGTGATGTGCATTCCTTACAATTTTAGATGTTTTGTAGCTCTCTAGGAGAGAGGAATTCACATTGAAGTATTATCAAGTATAGTTGCTTCATACCACAGAGCCAAAGGTTTTCTTTTGTATGAATCAACGTCGTAAGTCAAAAGAATTTAAGCTTGTCTTACATATGTTATTTTTTTGTTTAATGCAACAATAAATAAAATATTATGCTTAAGGTGCCCTCTGCCAGGGAGTATTTTGCGTGTCGATGGCCTAAAAATGCGAGAGCGCTAAGGATGGCCTAGGCACGCGTATAACATTGCTCATCGTCTCTACGCACAAGGAGTTCAACTGCTGGCGTGCAGACTTTGTCGTTCTTAAACTTGCCACAATGAGACTATCAATAACGACCTTATCGCTTTACGGTATATAAATATACTTAAATATGAACTGCAACGACACTTTACTACCTTAAATATCCAGTATTAAAATGTTATACCTAAAACTTTAAAGCAAAGTGTCCTATGTATACATTTTCAATGTAAAAATTAATAAAAGAAAGGTAACTAGCATTCAGGTGTGAGAAGTTTCTTAAAGGCTATTCAGAACCTGATATCACTAATAAATACGACATATTAAGCATAGTTTTAACACTTCGTTTTCAAACTGAATCCCTGCACATAATTAGGCGTCCAAGGAGCTATTAGTAAGTTTTGTGTTCTTCAGGATCTCCCGTTCTGCCTCCCAGTTCAATTGTTTCCCGTTTTTACATACAGTATTCGCGTTACTTAAACGAGTGTGTGCTTGACGAAGACAAAATCCGCGCGTTGCTCACTAGCGAGTAGGGTCATTATACGGGTGGTGCCAATGGATGTGGCGTATTCGTCTCGCCTTCGGGTGGATTCGGGTTTGATTCCTAGTCCAGCCATCCTGGCTTCGGTATCACATGATCTTCCGGGACGGTTCCTTACAACAGGAAACAGTCGCTTTCTTCCCGTTTCTCAACGTCGGTTTAGCTGGTTCCGTGCGTGATGACACGATGATCGACGAGATGCTGAGGAATAACTAAAAATAAATGAAGTGCTAATGGAACGCAGATGGCGCCAATTGAAGCCGGCTTTCCGTACGTGTCCGATGGACAATGCATGTGGTTTGTGACCGGGGGAATGAGGAGTATGAGTAAAGTGGGAGTGGAACGAAAATAAAAATGAATACATACTAATATCCCGAGATGCCACAGTAGTTTCTGCTGCACTGCATATTATGATTTTAACAGGTGACCTCAGCGATGTGAGGTTATAGCTCAGAGTAGATACATTCACGGCTTCCTGACAACTTGGGAGCTGCGTGAAATGAAGAGTTCAAGGGTCTCTCGGTCGAAAATAACCAAGGTCGCGCAGTTCGAAGGGTGCGACGAGAGACTCCGTATCCCCCTTGGGCTGCGGCAGTTTAGTGGGTAGACTACTCGCCTCCCACCTAGGCGAACCGAGTTCGATTCCCGGCGAGTACACCCCGGATTTTTGCATGTGGGAATCGTGCCGGACGATGCAGTTTGTCGGCAGGTTTTCTCGGGGATCTCCAGTTTCTCCCGTCCTTTCATTCCGGCGCTGCTTCATTCTCACCTCGCCCCACCCTCATCGGCTCTCAAGATCTCGATGTTCCATTTCACTCACCCTTCAAGCGGCTTTGCAGAGGCCGTCAGTGTATGCAGTTAGTCCTCTGGTTCTGAACGTTGGCATATTTACATCTCCAAAAGCATTACCTCCTCAGAGAAAAGTCTTTCCAAGCACCATTATGCGGCCCAAGGTAGCAGGTTTGAATTTACCTCGTATGCTGGTTTTTATCGTATTCTGTTACTGGACGTATTTTATCTTATTTATTAGTTTTTATTGACCCAAAAATATCAAACTTGCATGCAGATCTGGTAAATACGAAGAAATTTTCAGTTTTACCAGCTCGACAAATTTCTTCTGATTTCTTGAAGTACAAATGTGTGTGCGGTTCTTCATAGCTGAAACAAATCAAATATAGAACATTTATTAGTTCCTCGTCCTTTCCCATTAAAACAAAATCACAAAATAACTATTAACGTGAATTTGCATGATCTTATAATAAAGATACTTAAAGTATTAACAATTTGGTATAAGATCCCACAGAATCGATACAAATAGATGTCTGACAACAACGTAAATTCAGTGCCACTTTTTTGAGAAGTATATTGGCATTAATCCACAAAAGTTTCTCAATCTTGAATGAATCCACATTATTGTAAAAAGAAATAGTCGTTTAGATAAGACTGGTAATAGTAATATTTGGCTATTTTCAATTGCAACAAATACTTGTATTTATGAATACTCTCTCTACCCTCATTTGGCCCAAACTATGTTATTTTCATTATGGTAATATATCGGAACCCAATAACGTGCCGATTTCGTTGTTTTATGTTTTTTATTTTTATTATTTAGTTTTTACTTTTCTCTATTTAATTCGTTAGTTTACAGAACATACAATTAATAATTTGCAATTTAAAGTCAAATGTTGGGCTACTTTATTTTCTGAAACGAGATTCTAACATTCGGAGCTCGCTTGGAGTGTATGAAACTATAAGTGATCTTTAACCTGCATACCATAGCATCTTGTCACGCAAACCCTATTCCAGCTGTTTTTTCCAGCCGAACAGTGAAATTACAGAGTTCTACTGGTGTGCAACCGACATAGAACCGGTGCAGGCATTTAAAAGATGTGTATGAGCATTTCGTTGGTAGACACTGGCCTATAAGAAATATCGAAAATCGTCCTCTCGTTCTCATTCTAAAATTTCTAAATATAAACGTTAGATGAAAAAGTCAAAGAAGTATGATTAAAAAATAACAAGCGTTCGCAGTTTCGATGCTAGGATGCAGGAGACCCACACAATTGTGGAAGTTGGTTCTGCAAGCTGGCATAGACAACGTCAACACTAATTAACTTACTTAACGGCGACGTTGTGAACGAATCAGGGTCATTGCTCTCTAAGTATGAGCCAGCGATTTCAATAAGTTGAATTACTCTTACTAAAACTTTTGTTACTAACTTTAATTCCCACTATTAAATCAGTGGAAAGCATTTATGTATCAGTGCCAGGCCCGTGTTGTTGAGTGTATTTCATTGTGAATCAGCAAAAAAAATCACTATTTGATCAGTAAAGAGCAGCAACTAAAACAATCAGTAGAATTTTACTGATTCCAGTGGAGTAGATTCGATACGCCAGCATTCGAATTCGCCGATTTGGAGCAGTTTTAACAACTTGGATTTGAGAGTGTAGCTCTACGTATAGACGTCTTACTAACAGAGCATTATTTAAAGAGATGGCCACTAGGGTTTGAGTATTTCTTTTTTAACGCTCACTGGAGTGGGAGCTGGTGAAACAGTAACATATTAAGGGCGCTCTCTACCAAAACCTGCAGTCACGGAGTTTAAATGGGGAATCAATGTTAACGAAATTCCTTCTCAATGCTTCAATTTTAAAGATAACTATTTCAAACAAAAACAATTTTTGACGCATCTCTCTCAGATAATACTGCTCCGTTAAGAAATTTTAAAAACATTTAGTTGGTTTTTTTTTTTTTTTTTGTAAAATACATGTTTTTATGTAAAATTAAATAAACAAATAAAACATAAAAGCAGGATAGACTTCTCAATGTGCCAGCTTTCCTTAAGGAATGTCACGTAGTTTTGCAAGTGTCAGGTCGACGGCAAATTTTTCTCTCGCCACGCACAGGAAATACACTCAAGATAGAGCTTTCGAAAGTGTCCGTTTACCCACTGGAAGACGAATAACTTTACGACGAGTACACGGTACATAAAGTGAAGAGATTTGTGCGCCTCTTAACATTGAGGTCTTGAGAGCCAATGAGGATGAAGCGAGGTAAGTGTGGAGCGGCGCCGGAATGCAACGGCTGGGGAAACGGGAGATCCCCGAGAAAACCCTCAATCAAACGGCAACGCCCGGCACGATTCCCACATGCGAATTGAACCCAGTTCGCCTTGGTGGGAGGCGAGCATTCTGACCACTACGCCACCGCGGCCCCTCGCGGTACATAAAGAGTATCGTGCCGGGACGGTGGGGCTGTGGCGGAAGGTGGCAGCCCGTAGAGAGGGGACTGCTCGAACGAGGTCTGGGAGACGAGTGGTCATCAATCTCGCCTTCATCACAGCCTCCCTGCTCCATTCACGAGACCCGGCACGCCTCGCAGCATCTGCCGCTGCTCAGCGTGGAGCCTTCCCTACGTCGGTCCACGCCTTCTGAATACCTTGGGCCCGCGCGCAGACAGCTCGCCGCGCCGGTATATGCGACTGCGCCGTGTCGCGGGTATCTCTCCGGTGTTCAGCCCGTAGCACGGAGGAGACTTTGGATCATAGACCAAAGATGAGGTAGACCGTTCATTCGTCTTCTGGGCATGTACCCAGCATTGACCTACCCCAAAGGAACACAGCTGTCAAAGTCACATGGTTAACAGTGATGTAAGTGTGTTTTTATATCCTAATTTTTACATTACAAGCACTAGTATATGAATAAAATACTTTTACCAATTTGGATTTAATCAAACTGCATTACAAATTAGTTAGAGGAAGTATACATACATCTCAAAGAGTTTGTTTACTAATAAGTTTTCTAACCTAAGATCCAAACCATGTTTGTTTTCGCTAGACTGATCGGCAGAAAAGCAGTTCAATTTTGGGATACGGAGATTGGTTGTGCGCAGTGAGCGAAATCAGTCCACCTAATCTTTAATCTATGCTTGAGATAGGCCCTACAGAGTTATTATTGATCATTAACGACTGTGTGTACACCAGCGTTGGAGTAACGTACACACGGACTATTTGTAAACGTCATTAATTTTCTGGCAAATTATTTTGTATATTATTACAGTAATACTGGCTTCACTTAATGCAAGTTAATTTGGAGAAAATGATATGGTTAGCGTTTATCGGTTTATGAAACATGGTGCCGTACGTTGGTATGTTTTGGTGGCATTCCTGCTCTTTAAACCATCAGTTAATAAATTTCGTGCTCTTCAAAGTCGTTACATAAGATTTGTTTACGGTATTTAAGTATGTTTAGTGCACAACGAATAAATTTTTTATGTGAATTGTATACAAAATCAATTAACAATTGTGTGCACGGAAATACGAGTACAATAAGATTTTAAGTGCTTCGTTACGAAAATTTTAACCCAAAATTAAACGCGAAACATTTTGCTGCCCTCAGTAAGTACTCATAAAAACTCCTAGTTGCCTAGTTAATTGTTTACGTTTCTTTCACAAACACTAAAGTTGTTTATTTTGTTTACGTTAAATCAATAATTTACATATTTTTATCACCCATGTAGCTAACAAAGACATGCTGCAGGTACAAAAATTAATTCATTTTAAAAATTTTGGAAAAACAACATTATTGAAATATAACTGATACATTGTGTACTGGAATCAGTACACAACGTTTTCTTACAAAATTTATCTTTAATTCCACACGTTGTAAATATAATTACGTTGTAATATGAAGAAACGGTGTTCATGCTGTGTGGTTGGCAACAAATAATCGTCTATGGCCCCAAATCCGTCCAGCTAATAAGACTCGAAGTTTAACATGGAAGTGCCAACTCTTTCTCCTTCCGTGCCCCTTGGTCCGTAGAGGTAATACGGCGTAAGAGTGCTCATGCAAGCTGCGCAATAGCCGTTATCTGTGTTCCAAATTCTGGAATGCTTTACTGCCAATAGCACTATCAAAAACAACACGGCTAGGGTCTTAGGTCATCACACTGTTCACGTAGGTAAGTGCAGGCTAAAAAATGATTCGCAGATTCACCGCATAGGTGTTTAAAGGTTGTTTACAGTAAACAGAGCACTTTTTAAAGCCCTGCTTCAGATCTGCTTGCAAGCACTATGTGTATTCTTCCACCATATGTAAAATTAACATTGTCATGGGTGTGATAACTTTATTCATAGTCGGTCAACTGAAACTGTGAAATTATTATAAAAGTAAATATTTTGCGAATCTTCTAATGCTCGCATTTATATGCGCTAAAAAAAATAGAAAGTAAAACAAATAGTTTCAGTATTCACATGGGTTTACCTATCACTTTTAATTCAACGTTAAGCTATGAAACTGCTTTCCTTCCGTCGCTTCGATGCCAACTTTATCAGGTGCAAGACCGTTAGTGTGCCCGCTAAAAATATATACAAGTAAGGCCAGTTAAATTTTTCAAAGGTTCATTTCAAAAGTGCTCAATTAACCGTAAACAGACTATACGCAAAGTGAAAAAGCGCGAAGGGTAATGTTCTTCCCTCCCCTCTTCTAACGTCCATGGTGGCGTATCCTAGATTTGCTCAGGAAAGAGTCAATTACGTAAGGAAATTCCCAACTTTGTACAGCAGCGATGCTGAATATCCCTATATTTGCAACCAGATATGTGTCGGTCAAAAACTTCCATTAGAGTTTAGGAAGTTTACTAAAAATTTTCAAAGTATATTTTTAAACTTTGTACACTTCCTCTAACCTAGTTTTAATGCAACTTGGTTGTATTCAAGTAAGTCCTCGCGTTTCAGTCATACAAAAGGGTGGGTCTGTTGAAAATTAAAATATAATCACAGACGACATTTCTCACTGTTCACCATGTGACATAGACGATTGTACTGACGAAGGGCAAGTCGATGTTGGGGACATGTGGTGAAGACGAAAATCGGTCTACTTCATCTTTAGTCTATGGTGCCGCGTCTGTCTGAACCTCGAGACGAGTGCTGCGAAACTAAGACACTGCGCACGAAGTAGACCGTGCCGATGTCTTCTGGAGCGAGATAATGCAGTCTCGACTACCCCTGATTCGATATCACTTGAGCACTTCCACAGTCTTTCTTAGCTTATACTTCCCGCCGACTGTGCATCCTTCAACATTAAGGAAATAATTTTATTGCAGTACGCTGGCTTAAAAAGTTATTATATTACTGCAAAGCAGTTTTACAATCGGTTTTCAGATTAGCATTAGCTTTACTTCACAATCGGCATCAGGTTGTTGTGGACGTATAACATTCCTAGTTTTTGCTGTAACAATCCAAATATTAATGACGTTATACTGAAGTAACTGTATTTTCTATCAATAAAACAGAGGACTCTGTTTAGGAATTACATTTATTGTAACTGAAACGTTCGCATACACGACAATAGCAGGCAGTTCTGTTGATATTTCGATGTACGTTTACCAATATTTAATTAAGTGGACCTTTAATTTAGACAATACGTCATTGCAACACTTCATAGTAAGACGCAGAAAACCCACGATACGACAAATTGTTGGACACAAAATAAAAAAAATACACTTATATACATTAAAATTGCAACACCTAGAAGGACGCAACTGAAAGACACCACGTTGGGATGGAATAATTGAAGATGTTAGGACGATTACGTGGTTAGTTATTTAGCCGAATGACGCAGCACGTATGCCAATGGATAGACGGTATATAACAGAAGGTCAAGGAACTGCAGAGGGATACTGGCGTTGCACCCCCACTCCACCCATCCACCGACCACAAAAACACGAGGTCCTGTACACAGACGGAGTGAGCATGCCGCGCCGAAGAACACAAAACAATTCAAACAGGTTTCCGCCTTTGACCAAGCGAGAATCGTGGCCAATTGGCACTGCGAACCATTGTAAAGCAAAATTAGTTCTCGCGTGGAGAGAAATTTAACCACAGTGAAGTGGATATGGGATAAGTAGGTCAAGGAAGGATGGGCTGAGCGACATACAGGTGGCCAATGGTCCCTTCGCACCAACGAGTGCGAGAACGGATATCTGGTTCACGTGGCGATTATGGACCACACAGCCACATCAAACAACCTCACTTAGGAGTTTAGGCATTCGGCACATCGATCTGTGTTCCCACGCACGGTTCGTCGCCATCTGCAGCATCAGGGCATATTGTCCGGATGCTTAATACTACGGCTGTCACTGACTCCTAACCACAGACGCCTGCGGCTGCAATACAGAGTGGAACGTCTGTCCTGGAGAGACAAATTGCATGTCATCGTCTTCTTCAACGAATCCCACTTTTGTTTTCAGCACCACGTTAGTCACATCCGAGTCTGGCGGCACCATGGCACATGCCTGGCTGAGTCCTGCATTATTCACCGTCATACAGACCAAGTGCCTGGAGTTATGTTATGAGGTTCCATCGTGTTTAACCCGATCTCTGGTTTGCTGACCAGCAACCATTACATCGCGGAGGAGTAGGGACCTACTGTTCCCTATGTTCAGGGCCAGCCTCGGGTGCTGTGCCAAAAGAACAATGAGGAACCTCACATGGTGCAATCGTCCGACGGTTCCTAGATGCCCACCATGCCACACTGCTTCCTTGGCCTGCGCGTTCACTGGATATTTTGGCCCATTGAAAACGTATGGTTCGTGTTGCGACGACTACTGGCCTAACACAGAACACCCACGGTCACGACGGATTAACTTTGGGCATGCATCGAAGCAGCATGGACGGAGACATCCCAGACGGACATCCGAAGACTCTTCCTCCCAATGCTATGTCGTGTAGCAGCTATTATTGTCGCCAGTGGTAGGGTCACACCATACTGGATTCCATATGTTCTGTCCACCATACCGAGCTGCAAGAGTTAACATATCACGTGTGTATGATCGGTATTTTGTCTAATAAATCTGGTATTGATGACTTAAGTCCTCCTTGGTGTTGCAATTTTAACGACCAGCAATCAAAACCAGGCAGTGATGGCTGTCTTCAACAAACATGCAAGTTTAGAACAGCCAACACTGACTCGTATTTATTTTAAACATTTTAATATGTTTATTTTTTATTTGTGTTTTTATACCCTAGTTTTTATTTCATATTGTGGTGTTCCTGCGACTTGCATCGAAGTGTTGTAGTGTCGTACGTCCAAGTTAATGGTTCAGTTAATCACTGACCACCACTGCAATAATCGTTCAGCGATCACACAGCAATACTTAGACTAGATCGAAAACCCACCTTATTATTGTTTCTACGCAAGCAGTCATAGAACGTTAGATAGATAATAATTCCGTTCCTGCAGTCAAATATTTTACTCGGAATGGGCTCAACAAGTATCCCTTTCAGAGTTAGAAGTCCGGACATATTTCTTGAATATTCTTAGTTAGCGCGTTTAAGTGTATCTCAACAAATAAATATCCCGGGAATACGGTTTTTTCCCCCAGAAAACATAAAAACCATTTATCTAAGCCCGAACGATTTTGTTATTCCAATAAAAAATCGTAAAATTGTTGGTGGGGGAGGGGAGGAATAATTACAACAATTTTATAGCTTGCTTCGCAGCTTCCTTAAGGGGCAGGAGAAAGGTAAAAACCATGCAGTCGTAGTTACATCTGTGGAGTTTCATCGCGTGTAATAAAGTCGTACTGTTACAGATCTCATTTGTACAGGAGCGCGTGACTACGGAAGCACTGCACGTCGGTTTCAGCGCGTTGCGCGTAAGGACGATGGACGCTGGGCGCGCGTGTTATTGACGCCCGTATCACTGTACCTCAGAACACGAAGAAAAAAAAATATCAGTCCCATGTACCCTTAAGGACTCAGTACACCCTGCCCGCTAGGCAGGGCGCATAGTTTCAGTTGCACAGTTCTCATTTAGCTTTCAACATTTTGAAGGTGTCTGCTTTCAAACAGAATTTAGAAAGTGTTTCACGTACGAACGCTTGTTTCCTTTTTCTTCTCCCGTCTCTAGAGTTTTTTTTTTTTTTTTTAAGTGAAAAAGAGGTGTTGTCTATTTGCGGTTCATCATATTTTTTTTATCAAACAATTGTAAAATCACCGCATGTAGGACATGTTTGGATGTTTCCTTAAATATGCCAGGTATCACGAGTGCATCATACTTGCTTTAACATAAATCATCTGTAAATTATAATGTTGTTTTGTTGTTAATGCCTGGTAAGAAATAATTCTCCTGCGAAATATTATTACACTGGGTGCGCACGAATGCGGTGCGTTGTAACTTTAGTATAATTTTCCAAACTCGATTAAGCTTTGTTTGCATGACGCGGAGGAATATCCTGGAAGTAGAACTTCAGCAGGGACTCGGGAAAGTTGGAAGTAACCGTCAATGGACTATAGTACGAGTGTCTAAAATCATGTTTAGTTACGAAACTTTCGGCACATCTCTATTATCACACCATAAAACGATAATAACGCCAATGAAAGTGCTATATAGGCGAGTCGACGAGAGGAAGACTGCACGCCAGTTCAGTGCCTTGCGCGTAAAGGCGACAAGCCATTCGTTTCGCGTATTTAGGTCGCCCTTAGTGCTCTCACTCTTTGGTCATGCAAGATACCTTCAGCCAGACGGCGCCCTTGACAGATCTGCAGAGGAAGAGAAGCTGTCACAAATTTCCTCTGCGTTGGACACTAGTTTCCCAGCCTGATTTATACATAAAATTCAAAACCATTTACCTCACCTGTCGGCGTACCAAAATGTAGCATTCATAATCGTCATGCGAAAAATTTCAATTAATATTATTTTTATATAAATTAATTTTTTTAAGTATTGTAACTACAGAAATACCTAAGTCCAGTGTCCGCATGTTCACAAAAATAAACGAAACAGAAACCCAAAGTCGCAATTACAGGAATGTATGAAATGTGTATAATTACCTATATAAGGGGGACGAATTTTTCTTGTGAAACACATAATTAAGAATGTGAATTCATATATGCATACACACACATGTATACACACAGAGACACACAGATATACACACACATACATAAACATACACATACATAGACACACACATACATGGACACATATATACATAGACACACACATGCATACACATACATACACATACATACACACATACATACACATACACGTCCATACTTACACACACATACACATACTTACACATACATACTGACACATACATACACATATATATACACACACATACACAAACATGATCGTCATGCGACGTCTTGCGGGAAGGCGCTTCAAACGTACTGTCACGGCGTCCCAATTCGGAGGCCGCGGGGATGGCACCAGAGCACAGCAGCAAGACACTGTTAAGAGAAGCTCGGCGCAATAGAAAAAAAACAGAACCTCCGAGGTGGAAGAATCTAGGCCAGCGGCGTGAATAAAAAGGCGCGGACACTTAAAGACTATCGCATACCTGGTGCTTGAACTACGTCGTAGTGTGTTTTACCTTTGTACAGACTTTTCACCAATAAAATAATAGGGTCNGCATACCTGGTGCTTGAACTACGTCGTAGTGTGTTTTACCTTTGTACAGACTTTTCACCAATAAAATAATAGGGTCGCCGCTGAAAGTCCCATAGGTACACGCAGTGCGACGAGAACACTGCACGTCAGTTCAGAGCCTTGCGCTTAGCGGCNGCCGCTGAAAGTCCCATAGGTACACGCAGTGCGACGAGAACACTGCACGTCAGTTCAGAGCCTTGCGCTTAGCGGCGACGGGGCACTTCATGCACCTGGTAGTATCGCCCTTAGCTCTCCCGCGCGTCTCGGTCTCAAACGCGGGAAAAAAAAGCTCTAGGTAGGTGGGAGCCTTATGGTCAAGCAAGGTCTTGCGTCTTCCTGCTGCCGGAGCCAGCGGCCCCTGGAACTGACAAGGGCGACATCAGCGAGTGCCTTCGTGCGACAACCATGGACTACATGTGAGGCAGACCGCTTTCGCTGGGTGTGTCCCAACATTGAACTGCTTTTATTCAAACGCGTTTTGTGAAAACGGCATGGCTTGGATGTTAGGTTAGAAAACTGATCTGCAAACAAATGCGTGGAGATAATTTTATACTTCCTTGGCCAATTTGTAAGGCAGTTCGATTAAGTTCAAATTGGTAAAAGTTTTTTATTAATATAGTAGTGCTTGTCATTTAAAATTAAGATATAAACAAACACGTTCATCACCGTTGACCACGTGACTTTGACGGTTGTGTATGATTGGGGTAGTTCAATGTCAGGTAAAAGACGAATAACCTGATCTTTAGTCTATAGTGATAACCGACTTCGTGAAGTGACAACCGAATCAGCGGCGAGTACATAACCCGTCGAGAGCGTGAGAAAGGGCGCAGTGACTAGACTAGAGCCATTACAACACAACTCAGAATGTTTCTAAACAGTGCCTTTCTGTAGCCGTAAGTGAATGAAGAGATTTGGGCCGTTCCTAATGTCAGGGTCTTGAGAGCCGACGACGCTGACGGGAGATCAGCGAGAGAACCCGCCGACCAGTGGCACCGTCCGCCACGATCACCACGTGCGGAAATCCGGGGTCGATCCCGCCGGGAATCGAACCCGGTTAGCCCAGGTGGGAGGCGACTAGCCTAACCACCCCACCGCCGCGGTCCCCTTTCTGTAGCTGCTTAACACTTATGGTATAACGTTTATCCACTTTGCTTGTAGAGAGAAAGACGTGGAGTGAAGCTAGAANTGTAGCTGCTTAACACTTATGGTATAACGTTTATCCACTTTGCTTGTAGAGAGAAAGACGTGGAGTGAAGCTAGAATTAACAGACTTGAATGCTTATTCAGATCACGCTCCCAATCCCTAAGAGTAACGCAGTTTAGTATCTGTGCACCCTTAACCTGAGTTAGAAAAGAGTGTAACAATATGGGAGCGATTTACAGTAGAGCTTGTGTCGGGTAAGGGAAAAGTGTCAAATATCAGGAGAATNAGAGTGTAACAATATGGGAGCGATTTACAGTAGAGCTTGTGTCGGGTAAGGGAAAAGTGTCAAATATCAGGAGAATTTCTGCAGTGGCATCGCTCCCTTTATATTTAATGACGATAGAGGTGGACTTTAAGGAATTTGGGGGGGGGTTATTATTTCAGTCAGAGGTGGCTGTGCGAGCGAAACGCGAAAGGGAGATGATGGGAAGAAGGGAAGAGGCAGGGCAGCTAAGGAAGGGACGTGGTTTCTTTTTTTGCAAACACTCGCACCTGTGGAAGTATAATAGGGGCACAATGGCCGTGTGAAATTGGTTTAGCAGCTAATACAGTTTAACTGGCGGGGCTCCTTGAAGAGGGTTCTGCTGTTGAGGGGAGACCCTCTTGGAGTAGGCTGGTTGTGACGTCACCGTACGTCATCCTTGACTACGCTGAGCATTGCCGGTACACTAAGGAAGAACTGTTTGGGGGGGGGGAGGTATAACTGACACTGACTAACGGCAAATTGCCACCAGAATTCCTAAAACACGTGATAAAACAGCGACACAAAGTTTGTTTACGTTGAAAACCGTTTAGTGGTTAATTGAACACTTTTGAAAGCCCTGCATAGATTGTAATTTTACTTTTTCTTTAGTATCCTTCCGCCAAATGTAAATTTGACATATATGCGGACCTAATCACTTTATTCATAAGCCTCCCTTTTAAAACCGTGTAATTGTTAGGAATATAAACGTATTACTGTTATGCAACTTCATACTCTTAAGTGGTTGATGCAAGAAATACTAAGTTCTGTGATCATAAATTTCAATAATAAACTCGCATTCCAACGCCGAGTGTTTAAGAACTATGTTTATTAATTGACTACCAACTACGAGCCTGCATGCCCATGAGTCCTGCAGCTGTTGCAAGGGAATTTCTTTCAAAACTCTGTTTAAAAACTGGTCACTTTACCATGAACAACTTATAGTTTTTCAAAGCGCCTGCACTTTTCGTTTGAAAAAAATGTGCAGAATCTGATAACGTTCCTGTTGCATTGAANTATAGTTTTTCAAAGCGCCTGCACTTTTCGTTTGAAAAAAATGTGCAGAATCTGATAACGTTCCTGTTGCATTGAAGAAGTTTGCTAACACTTGAAAGCAAGTACTTACGTCAACAGCGTGCCAACGCTAGTCCAGATCACGTAGTTTTCGGTGGCTCCAGGGGCAAAATAATTGCTCATCGTTCAGTGTTAAAATGCAGGTATCGGATACTGAACTGTCGGAGTNTATAGTTTTTCAAAGCGCCTGCACTTTTCGTTTGAAAAAAATGTGCAGAATCTGATAACGTTCCTGTTGCATTGAATTTCGGTAAGGAGAAGTTTGCTAACACTTGAAAGCAAGTACTTACGTCAACAGCGTGCCAACGCTAGTCCAGATCACGTAGTTTTTGGTGGCTCCAGGGGCAAAATAATTGCTCATCGTTCAGTGTTAAAATGCAGGTATCGGATACTGAACTGTCGGAGTGCGCACTCTACTTTAAATTCACTGTAAGGAAAGTTTCCCTGAGGACTATGCACAGCTCAGTGTATGAGCGGAGCTATACGCATTGTTTAGCAGCTTTAGTGCCCGAGGCGCAACCCCGCCTCCCGCACAGCTTAGCCCGTTCATTCACCGTGTCCACGTTGCACGTGAATGATGCTTACGACCAGAGCTGTACACAGCAAGCCCGGTCTTCCTTTGAGGCCAAACTGATTTGTAAAATATTCTACGCCTCTTTGACATGGCTGGTTAGTACTAATAGTATTAAGCATGCAGCGCGCTGTCTACTGGTTGCAAAGGAAGTACTGAACACAAGTACAGTGTACACCAAAATATTTCGCGATTGCAACACTTGAACTCAGAAATTAACGTGTGACCAAACGGGTTGTTCCAATATCGAGTAACGGGTAAATCAAGTATGAAGATTCTGTGTTTAAGTCTAAGGTAAGGATTTATTCAATTCTGAACCACTCTGGTATATAGTTGGATATAAATAAANCTGGTTAGTACTAATAGTATTAAGCATGCAGCGCGCTGTCTACTGGTTGCAAAGGAAGTACTGAACACAAGTACAGCGTACACCAAAATATTTCGCGATTGCAACACTTGAACTCAGAAATTAACGTGTGACCAAACGGGTTGTTCCAATATCGAGTAACGGGTAAATCAAGTATGAGGATTCTGTGTTTAAGTCTAAGGTAAGGATTTATTCAATTCTGAACCACTCTGGTATATAGTTGGATATAAATAAANGGATTCTGTGTTTAAGTCTAAGGTAAGGATTTATTCAATTCTGAACCACTCTGGTATATAGTTGGATATAAATAAATAACAATGACAACATTAGTTCTCGGTTTATCATCATAAATAAGTAGATTTAGGAATTTTCCTAAATGAAGATAACTGTGTTTATCTTATTGGTAATCAGCAAATATTTTTTTTAAAAACAATAGAAGTAATTAAAATTAGTGGTCGTGATTGTTTATGAGCCGGAAAAGTTTTGGGCTTAAGGCTGTTGCCTGGTCAAGAATTCGGTATAGGGAAATGCATGTTAACGAAATTTGGATTTTTGAAGCCAATTTTTAAGATTTAAACTTGAAACAAAAATCTACGTGTGAGAAATGATACTCCAAATCTCTGTGTCGAGGCAAATATAACAATTTGTTTTTCAGTAATTTTGTATTTAATAAGTAAATTTTCTGATTTTTTCAGGAAACAGGCTGTACATTAATGTTATGAAAGGCTTCGATAGCAAAGAATCATGTATTCTTCTGCTCATAAAAGATCATCGTGGTATATATCCACTTTAACAGGAAAGCCAAAAAAAAAACCAATTTCATTGACATGCATTTCCCGATACCAAATTACCAACCAAGCAACAGCCTTAACTTAACGCCCCGAGAACTGCACACTACACTCAGTAACGTAAATTATTAACAAAACGTTTTCTTCTTTTTTATTTAATGAAGGTCATTTTGNAACTGCACACTACACTCAGTAACGTAAATTATTAACAAAACGTTTTCTTCTTTTTTATTTAATGAAGGTCATTTTGGAAGCACGCATTTTGATAAAAAATACTTAATAATTCGGGAAGTCCCCTTAAGCTTCCGCTTTTTTCTCATTGGGTTTCGTTGTGGCATATATGTCTATCAGTGACAATGAGAAAGTTTTACAAACACATATTTATACTGATAACAGTTTTAACGACCAAAAATTCAAACACTACTCCTGCAATAAGATTTCAAGACACCGAACTGTACTAATGTATCACTATTCCTTGCTGTCATTACATTAGGTACATTATTCAGTAATTATCATAAAGTGAAAGTGAAAGTGAAAATGTTTGACTAAACAGCACGGGTAAATTAAATTGTAGTGACTTTATTATTCCACCTATAGTAACGCATTTTTAATTCTACGCGTGAAGTATAAAATTAAAGTGATGCTGGTGGGAAAACTGCTGATTCCGCATTTATTTCGTATNAACTGTACACTACACTCAGTAACGTAAATTATTAACAAAACGTTTTCTTCTTTTTTATTTAATGAAGGTCATTTTGAGAAGCACGCATTTTGATAAAAATACTTAATAATTCGGGAAGTCCTCTTAAGCTTCCGCTTTTTTCTCATTGGGTTTCGTTGTGGCATATATGTCTATCAGTGTGTTACTCTTTCAAAATGAAACACATATTTATACTGATAACAGTTTTAACGACCAAAAATTCAAACACTACTCCTTCAATAAGATTTCAAGACACCGAACTGTACTAATGTATCACTATTCCATGCTGTCATTACATTAGGTACATTATTCAGTAATTATCATAAAGTGAAAGTGAAAGTGAAAATGTTTGACTAAACAGCACGGGTAAATTAAATTGTAGTGACTTTATTATTCCACCTATAGTAACGCATGTTTAATTCTACGCGTGAAGTATAAAATTAAAGTGATGCTGGTGGGAAAACTGCTGATTCCGCATTTATTTCGTATNTTTTAATTCTACGCGTGAAGTATAAAATTAAAGTGATGCTGGTGGGAAAACTGCTGATTCCGCATTTATTTCGTATAAAATTGCCATTTTTTACAGTTTTTTTTGGGCCGTTTGGTAAACTTTGAAATGCATGTTACATATCTAAAGCAGTATTTCATAGACGCGTACAGCAAGACAGCCAAAAATAAAAATCGAACTCGCAGAAGACACTTCTACTGTTCTCATTTACTCGCATTTTGCCTCCTCCTGAGTCACCCATCAGTTGCTTCCCACTGGCTGTGCTTTCGCTAGTGCGACCGCGTCAATTACGTTCACACTTGAACACGCGTGTTCTGTCCGAGAGACACAAGCAGTGGTAAACCACAGGACTTGCATTCAGGGGAGACGGTACGAATCGCGATGCCGCCATCCTGGTTTCTGTTTCCCATGGTTTTCCCAGATCACTCCATGTTAAAGCTGTTCTGGTTCCTTACTACAGACCATGGCCGATTGCTTTCCCCCGTTCCTTCTGTCCATGGGCAACTTTCTCCGTCGCCGTCTCTAATGGCCTCGCTGTTGACGAGGCGTTGGGCCATGCCTACCTACCTACGAGTATTCAGCAGCGCGGTGAGAAACCAAGGCTAGGTGAATGTGGAAAACATGCGTGTCTGAGACGTACCGAACGCTGATACTGAGAGAATGAGTAATGCGGAGTCTGTGAAGAAGGCATTCGTGAGCTAGTTTGTCCCTTGCGAGTTGAGAAGCACGACTAGCACTCAGGCCTGTCGAGAGAGCGAGCCTCTCTCTCTCTCTCTCTCTAAGAAACACGCAGCGGACATAAAAAGAGCTGGTCTAAGGGTTGATAATATATGGGATACAAAGATGCAATGTCAGAAGCAGCACACGCGGGGGAAACTGGCAGGAGTTGCGAACCAAATCTTGGCTGACTGATGTTGGAACTTGAAAGGCACCAAGGGAAAAAAAAATACAACTGGAGACTTGGTGGTGAGGGTGGGCGGTGGGGGGAAGTGGAAGGGGGTGTCTAGAGACCAANTGTTCGGTTGTTACACAAGATGGAAGAGTATGTGTAAGGAAAGCTGCAGCCATGGCACAAACAGCTCTGGCAGGGTCGTCGTGTGTGCTGGCTCCCGGAGGAAGAGCGTCCCAAGTCGCGATATGTGGGGCACTCACGACGCACAGTTCGACCACCCGCCTCGCTCGACGATGTCATCTGCCTTCAGGCTGGGCGCGCGTAGTGACGTAGATGCGCGTACAGCAGCGTAGCGCCTCAGAGCAACTGAAGCAGAGCGACAACACTTCCGTGTATTGCGCCGAGCTCGTATTATCACCTACAGATTGTAAGAATATCACACTTTTGTTGCCAACGGAGAAGCATTCGCCAAAGCCCATCAATTTCATGAACAGCTAGGTTTTGTTGAATATAGTTCAGAGATTTGGGCGGCTCTTAACAACGAGANATGAACAGCTAGGTTTTGTTGAATATAGTTCAGAGATTTGGGCGGCTCTTAACAACGAGATCTTGAGAGCCGATGAGGGTGAAATGAGGTGAGAATGGAGCAGCGCCGGAATGCATGGGGGGAGGAAACGCGAGGTCCTCGAAGAAACCCGCTGACCAGAGGCATCTTCCGGCACGATTCCCACTTGCAAAAATCCGGGAGTGCCCCGGCCGGGGGTTTAACCCGGTTCGCCTTGGTGGGAGGCGAGCAGTCTAACCGCTCAGCCACTGTGGCTCCATGAACAGCTAATAATTCGGGTATTGTCTACCTTGTTAGTCTAAGTAATCTACATTCATCAATGTTAACGTTATCTATGCGACTTCCCCTACTGTTCATTTAGTGGAATCCTTCCATAAATGCTTTTTAGGGGTTGATTTCAAATACTTTGTACAGTTAGGCATTGAAACCATTCGACGCCTTATTTTCTCGAACTAGCGTGTATTTCTTACGTCCTTCTCACTAACCAATTTTAAAATAAACGATCTCGGCAAGCATCACACACAACATCAAGTGGAACAGAGCAGTCAATGTGCAACGTACAACGATGGTGCAAAGTCACAAAATTTTTCTGGTATAACTTGCTAGATATTACCAGTAAAATATTTTTTTCTGGAAATCTTACAGTAGTGAATTAAACAGGCGTATTTTGTTTGTTCCTATGTTTACAATTTTTAAGCATGAATAATATTTCAAATTTATTCTTGGTGCTAGCAACGCCACTGTAGCCCTAATAAATAGCGATGTGCGTAGAAAGTGGTGATATTTAACTTATGTCTGCTTGAATCATATTATGCAAATCCTCAAAACGGTATCTAGAAATACGACAGTTGTACTTGAATATTACACCTGATAAATTCACATGTCACGGCAAACTCTCCATGATTTTTTCCCATCTATTCAATACACCAAAATGCCAGTCTTCTTCTAAGGATATCAGGAAGTTGCCTTAAATTTTCCATTTTTACTTCAGAAGCTGTTTAAGAAGGTTTATCATACAAACTGCGTCTATAGTATATTCGCGGTTCATTCACACTTTTTGAATCAAACCTTTGAAAATTAACTTTAATTATGACATATATCGAACTTTTTAAACTCCTGTTAACATAACGGTATCAAATTTTTGGTTAAATTAGACTTTTATTTATATTTTAATTATAAATTATAATATTTCATTAACAATTAAGATGAATAAAACAAGTAACAATAGGCGTGTTGGAAATACCTATTTAAAAAAATTGTTTCTAGGCAAAATATTATTACACTTAGCAAGAGCAAATGCGGAAAATTGTCTCTTTGGTGTAATTTTCTAGACTCGGTTAAGCTTTTATTGCGTGAGGTGGAGGAATATCCTGGAAGTAGAACTCAAGCAGGGCTTCAGAAAAGTTTGAAGTAACCGTGAACGGACTATACACTCATTGAGAATACTGCGCTTCAGTGTGGGGCCGCGGTGGTGTAGTGGATATGTTACTCGCCTCCGACCTGGGCGAACCTGGTTCAATTCCCTGCGGGGTCGCTCCCGAATTTTCGCATGTGGGAATACGCTGGTCTCCAGTTTCCCCCGCCCTTCCATTCCGGCGCCGCTTCACGCTCGCCTCACTTCACCCTCATCGACTCCCTCGATTAAGGAGCCCCTCAAATCTCTACATGTGATGCGCTTCAGTGTGCGNGCCTCACTTCACCCTCATCGACTCCCTCGATTAAGGAGCCCCTCAAATCTCTACATGTGATGCGCTTCAGTGTGCGTGTATGTTCGCGTAGAGTCAGCTTCAACTACTCTCTACACGACGCAGATCCCGCGTGACAACGTGCGACCGTCTTCGTCCCGTCTCACTGAACAATCCATAGGAAAAGCCGCCGTGAGTGGACGTGATCATGGATTTGTACGGGGAAACGATCGAGCATGTTCTGGTAGCCTATATGTCGCAAGCACCCTGTTGTGATGCCCAAGCACATCCATACGCTATCTGAAGTCTGTGAATCAAACTCACGCCGATAATTCGCCACTTAGATAACCTGTCACGGTTGGCGTGCAAATTTACACAAAAACAACAACGTTGTCGATGGACAGCCTAAACAGCTTCACGTACGTCGTCAGCAAGCCGTGAGCGAGTGAAGAGATTTGGGCGGCTCTTAACCTCGAGGTCTTGAGAGCCGATGAGGGTGAAGTGAGGTGAGTGTGAAGCAGCGCTGGAATGAAGGGACCTGGGGAAACGTGAGATCCCCGAGAAAACCCGTCAACCAGTGGCATCGTCTGGCACGATTCCCACTTGCGAAAATCCGGAGTGAACAGGNTGGCACGATTCCCACTTGCGAAAATCCGGAGTGAACAGGCCGGGGATTGAACCCTTTTAGCCTTAGTGGGAAGCGAGCAGTCTAACCACTCAGTCACCGTGGCCCCGCCATTAGCAAGCTGTCTTCTGGATCCATTCTGTGTGACCACGAATAATAAATTAAAGTTGTTGCAGTGTATAAATTCTGTGGGCGTTGATCTCCAGTATCGGCTTCGTTACAGAAGGCGTACCTAGGCGAGATAATTCTGCTGTAGTCTGCACTGCGTACGTGTACGAAGAGAATACGCTGCAGAAATTGTCATAAAATAAATGTTTCGTAAAAATAATTGCCGACCTGGCCGGGAATCGAACACGATACACTTGTGTACCAATCAGGTCTCATGAACACTGAAAGAAAATTTGTTTTCTGCGGTACTCTCAGAGATTTATAATGATGTGACTTGTTTACTGTCACCTGTTTTCGAACGTACACGTGATATACTAGAAGTTTGCAAACTTAATACAATCTAAGCATCCGGATATCACTCTTGCTAGGTCGACGTCCGTATGAATTGTACTAGTTTGAATATGGGTATCTGCGTGATTTTTTAAATAATGGTAAGTTCGTTTGTTTCCAATTCTACGAACTTTCTTGTTCACTTTGCTTGATGCGACAGTACCTAAATGTTTCCCGGCATTCCGTAATCACAGGATAATTGGCTAAATTGCTTCTGACTACAAGTAAACAAGATGTATCTAAATCATACCGACGATCTTCGGCAGCAAGTTAATCTAGAAAAAAGAAGGTGAAAACTTATATATGACTTATGGTCTGAAGCGAATCGTAAGAGCGGTACACGTCTTAGATTTGAAGCACTAGTTTTTTATTAGTATTGGAGAAAATATTCAAGATGGGACACCAAGTGTCCAGATAATTAGTAACGTAACAAAGATNAGTTTTTTATTAGTATTGGAGAAAATATTCAAGATGGGACACCAAGTGTCCAGATAATTAGTAACGTAACAAAGATATATAAACACCGCAACACCTGTCTGTCGCTGTTATCAAATTATGGCGTGAAAATAATCACGGTTACTGCCCTCATTTCGACTTAATCTCAATGACGCTGCAGCAAACTTGGGATTTAAAANAGTTTTTTATTAGTATTGGAGAAAATATTCAAGATGGGACACCAAGTGTCCAGATAATTAGTAACGTAACAAAGATCTATAAACACCGCAACACCTGTCTGTCGCTGTTATCAAATTATGACGTGAAAATAATCACGGTTACTGCCCTCATTTCGACTTAATCTCAATGACGCTGCAGCAAACTTGGGATTTAAAAAAAAAAAGGATTATTAATCCGCACGTTACCATATCTTCACATTTTATTCAGACACTCAGTGTTCTGTCTTAAATAATGTATTCAGTATTTGTAATAAACGAGTGTTTCATGTCCAACTTCAGAGATGCTAACCACCCTGGCGATTTACTTTAGACCAAAGGTCGTACATAATGTTTTCATGTCCTTTTTTTTCCGTTATTAATTAACGTGCTGCTGAATTTTGATGGTCTAATTTAGATACGTTCTGTATATATCGGTGGTTTTCGGTCACCACGATGATGCGAATTACGATATCATGTCGAAACTTCGTGGGAAGGGGGTTAAATTGACTTGCACCTAGTATTTACCTTCTTTATTATGTCCCTTCGATTATTTATATACGCTGTTCGTGTTTAACTGAACGTTTTGAAAGTTCAGCTTCGAATACACTTATATTTTTTCGATTTGTATATTTCTTCCGTAACGTAACACCAACATTTCCACGAGCCTGGTCACTTTATTCACGTGCTGCACAAGTAAATCCATGCAATTGTTGTGCATTTTAAATGGTTGCATATATGCAAATTCATACTCTTGTGTGCATAAAAGTAGCAATACTAGCTCCAGTGGCCATAAATTTAATCATTACACTCGCAATACAGCATGAGGTACTAAGAACCTTTTACATTCATTGTCTAGCAAGTGAACTACAGTCCACTCACCAGCTATTTGTCCCTACTCTCAGTATATTACCATGCCGTGCACGGACAAAGAGCTGGTGAGCGTACTGTAAAAACTTGTATCTCGCTATTTAGTGTAGTGTATTCGTAGCTATGAGCATTATTATTTTTCTACTGTTACTTCTTAAGAGATCATGTTGTCTTTAACATAGCCTATAAATAAATTCTGTGTCCACAAATTTAAACATAACTCTTTCAATACGATGTTGCCGCATGGAAATAATTTCCCTACAGTGTAGTGTCCGTTAAAATATATGAAATTAAGGAGGTGATTTTTTCAAAGTCGATTTCAAAAATGCGAAAAGAATTTTTGCAGATTATTCAGCCATAACCCAAACACGTACATATCATTCGTCGTATTGTTCTCTTCCGTAGAAAATATAAATGAGACCTGTATGTCATTTTTGCACTGGTGCGCGGTTGGGGATTTTTGGTCCCTTGTTAACGTATTTGTTTTAAGGAAACGAAGCTGCTCTGAAGAAAGGGACCGTGTTTAAGATCGGTTCTGCTTATGTTTGCGGTATGCTCGTCGAGTGTGCCCGAGTCAAATCTTTGGAAAAAGAAGCTCCGAATATAATTAAAACTTCTACACGATAACGCCATCATCCACAAACGTGACTGTACAGTACCACACCCGTGGCTGCAAAATCTTTAAATTGGCTGACTTACAGTGACATCTTTAAATGCAACATTATGATGTCAACAATTAATAACTACGAAATCTGCTACATAATTCTTGACGTACAACATACAAAGCGAGGTAGCACAATGTTAACACGCTGCTGTTTCAATTTCAGTTCCAGCCACCTGATTTCCGTGTTTTTTTTTTTTTTCTGAAATCATTCCAGGTGAATGTCAAGATGGTTCCTAGATGCAGGTTAAGATAGATTACTTTCCCGCTCCTGATTGTGCGAGCTGACAGTTCCGTCTGCTGGTAATTGCCGTGCTGTCCACGAAACTTTAGGTGACACACACGACTATGTACAATATTTCTAGAATTATTTTTAGTTTAACGAATTCCAGATCACATTGAGACATGCAAGCCGTATTATTATTTTGTTGATTTTTATTTATAAACGACATAGAACAACTTTATTTTCGTATTATTCTTAGGGTGCATGGTGATTCTGCATGACGAACACGTATATGGACCAAATATAAGGAGCATGATAAACCCTTTTGATTTTTTTATTATGTATATTTATTTCCTTTCAATATTCTGAAAAGTTTCACGTGTGTTTTATATGATACCTACTATTTTCTGTCGAAAGGAATATTTGTCTTTTTCTTTTACAAATAATGATAAGTCGTATATGGTGTACTGTCCTATTCCCGGTGTGCAGAAATACAACATCTTTAACTTGATGAGTAAATATAACCAGCGGTTCCCAAAAGAGATTTGCACAGCATTCCTTCGAAGACGTAGTTACTCTACTGCATTCAGTTCTAGTTATAGTGAATACTGCAGTTGAAGTCGCTAAGACGTTACGTCAAACAGCAATATTCATGTTTGTTATTTAAGGTAAGTCATGGATACACGTGTTGTTTTTGGATGTAAACCTCTGCCCCCAAACCTCCCGTCATCGGTTAACCGAGAAGCATAACAGCAGGGACAGGGGGTCAATAAACCCAAAAACTACAGTTTTCCTTGTTCTTGTAACGCCCAGTTATGTTTTTAACTGGTTAAGAACTAAACACATCTTGAAGTGAATATGTGAAAAATAAATCTATTCACTTTATATATTTTAACGTAAACGAACTAAAGTATTAACAATAATGTTGTCGAAAAATTAGATCATAAATCTAACAATTGTATCAACGTCTTACTTAAACTTTCCTGTGGTGGCCAATGTAATAGATTTTTTTTGTTGTGTGTACACTGCCGGACAATAAAAATAGCGCACGCAGAAGGATGCATCGGATGGTACTGTAACTTTATAGAGGTAGTGATACAGATTAGGTATATAAATGATCACAAAACAGAGCAGTATGAATATTACATATTGATCTGTGGTGCGCCGTCCGGACATCTACAGTAGTGTGTTAAACCCCGTCTCACTGCGATACACGCTGCAACACGGTCTGGCACGGAGTCCAGCATACACCGTATATTGTCCTGATATAGAAGGGCCCACAATTATTGGACGGTGTATTCCGAATCCCACGACACGGCAACAGCTGGCGTTTCAATAGGTCCGACACGTGCTCTATTGGAAACATGTCAGGGGAGCGGGCAGGCCATGGTAGTGTTTTGGAAGTGGCGGAGGCGGTCCTGGGCGACCCGTGCGGTCGGGCGTCATCCTGCTGGAATATCGCACTTGTTCTGGCCAGGAACAGGACCAGATTGTGGCGTCGGAGGGGACAGTCGTATCAAGCGCAAGAAGAGAATCTGGGACATGCTGTGGCAGAAACCAACGAGCAAACAACTGTGGCTCGATTTTGCAAAGGAATGTGTAGTCAAGCGTTTTACGGTTTTTTTTTTTTTTTTCTCTCTGCAGTATTGCTCCAGAAAGGCATCACCTTAGGTGACCGGGCTGGTTTATTCTCTCGTCGCGCATCATGACTGCTAAGGAGGTGAGGAGCGTGATAAACTTCCTTTACACTGCACGGAAACGGTTCGTTCAAGGAATTCCTTTTGATCCTCTATCTAGTTTATCTCATTTAAACGATCAGACTCGGTCTGCTAGAAAATAACGTTAACTTGAACGTCTCTACAGAATGCGTACAAGTCTAATAGTTTCTTCTAAGGGTGTCCAAGAGCACTTTCCAAATTTTAAGCATATTACATCCTTTTACGTTGGGGTTAGAAATAATAACCTGAAAAAAGTACGACAATTACGAAAATTGGTTTTGAAAAACAAGGTACACGCATTTTAAATTTATACTTTTTTTTCCTACAAATATAAAAATTTAACAAAATCAATACGTGAAGTAAGGGTTCAAATTTAATGTTCTTGTTATCAGAATCCCGTGAAGAATTTTTTCTTGTAAATTTGTAATGCGGTTCAACAGTATTTCAATTCTGGCTTTAGAGATTAAATTTTTAGTCAAAATTGCCAGAAGTGAAACCCTTACAGCAAATAAATCTTCCGTCGTATTTCCACAAAGTAAAATAATTAAAAAATAACGCAATATGCCACTCGTATGACTTCAATGAACACTTAAACTGAGACCAAATTGTGTTTTTAAAAAATATTGAAATTTTTAGGAATTGAGAGTTGAAGTTAAAAATGTCATGTTTACTCTTAAAAAACCCAACGGATATTTGTTTTTTAATTATTTGGAAGTTTTATAAAGATATTGTCTATATATTGTCATGAAACCGAAAGATATCCCCAAAATCTAGACAAAAAAAATTTAGGTCTTGAACAACCTTGAGGGGAACCTTCCGAGTCCTTTTTATTCTTGGTTTTTCTATCTTGTTCATAGGTTTAAAAAATAAAGTTCATTAAGTACCCACATACACACCTAGCTATTGAAATGACACTGCAGTACAGGCATGACGACTAAACTACGAACTCGTAGTTATGTCAAAATACTGTTTTTGATCAATGTTGGCATAATTAAGGGGCCCGCCTGCCTGCATCGTTATTCTCCTTTTTTTGGCCAAAAAGCGCAGGATCTATAAGGGTTACACTGGCACGCACTACAACAGCGCCATCGCCGCTACGAGCAGAGCTTTGAACTGCAGTGCAGGGTTCTCGTAGTGTTGCGTGTACCTATGGAACTTTCGGCCGTGAAACTATTTTGTTGATAGAAAGTCTGAAGCAAAGTTCAATATAGTCCCCTATCGTAGTTTGGCACTTGTCCGGCTAGTGTGTTTTCAGATACGGCATTCTAAAAATCCTTTTTTTTTTAACTATATTGGAGGGCCCCAAAATAATATATACAACATGCGTGGTAACTTTAAAGTACCATCCTGACATCGTCTAGCATTTGATGTCTTCTAATAGTTAAACATACTGGGGTTACGTTTAAGAGTTTAGTAAAAAAAACAGTATTTCAAACACTCTGCAGCGCAGATCAAGCGCCAGGCAGGCGTAACCTTTAGTATTGTGACGTAATTGTGAGTTTGTAGTTCCCTTGTCTTGCCTGTACGGTAGTGCAAGGTCAATATATATAGGCTATTCACGGTATAGTGAGCACTTTTGAAAGCCCTCTCATTTGGAATAACAGTCAATAAATACATTTTATTTTAGCTTTATGGTTAACTTCCAAGTGCGGTGGAATATACTCACTGCGTTTATTACTTATTTGACAATATTTATTTTAAAAGGAGGTAGAGAATTAAAGATGGCAGAAAAGAAAAAGTAACTAGGGCCTCAAAAGTGCTTACTTTACCGTGAACAGCCTATAGTTGGTTATAGAGTACTTAATAAATTGTATTTTTTTTTNGACAATATTTATTTTAAAAGGAGGTAGAGAATTAAAGATGGCAGAAAAGAAAAAGTAACTAGGGCCTCAAAAGTGCTCACTTTACCGTGAACAGCCTATAGTTGGTTATAGAGTACTTAATAAATTGTATTTTTTTTTAATATAAATATTATAGAAAAAAGGGATAAACCAATATGGTGGGGGAAGGTCATCCTTCAGGACGTTGGCCACCAAAAATTATGTTAATTTATAATTGTATATGCTGTTCACGATAATTTAAGTAAGCACTTATGAACTCAACCTTTGAAAAATTACACTGCCCCTACCTGCGTATATTTTAACGGGCACAGTGACTGTCATGCGTCCAGTAATGTTGCCAACGACGGAAAGAAAGTAGTTCCTTGCTTTAATGTTGAATAAAACGTGTTAGGTAAACATTTGCTTTGCTGAAAATTTTATTTTGCTGTCTGGTTTTTTAGCACATATTACAGTAAGTATGAGAAAATTGGTAAAATATTTACATTTATAACACTTCCATAGTTTCACTTGACCGACACATAAATAAAGTGATGAGGTCTATGGCAACGTTAATTTTACATACAGTATGGTGAAATAATACACGAGTGCATATAAGTAGATCTTAAGCAGGGCTTTCAAAAGTGCTCAGTTTACCGTAAACAACCTTTACTATATAATGTTCAACTTTTAGACATTATCTGTAATTTTTTTTTCCTTGCAAAAAAAAATTTCAGCAGATAGTTTTTGCAAGTACATGTCAAAATCATAATTTTATTGTTTTAGGGATGTATAAATAATGAAAAGTATCTTACTTACAGAAACAAGATAATTCACACTGAAATAAGATGCCCAGAACTACTTCAAGACATCTATAAAATGGTACAAAGAAATGTTTTTACAATTTCAAAAAATTCCTTTTGATCCAGAAATTTTGTAAAATAACTTTTCGTAACATACCTTAAAATAAATTAAAACAAAACCTTTATATTGCCCGTGTACAATTTTGCTGCAAATATATTGGTTTATTTTGTTTGTACATTACGAAAACAGTCTGCAGTTTTGAATATGACATGCCATTTTGCAAAAACCGTGCGATATATAAAAGGTTATATGTGTAAAAAGTATTTGCAGATAATGTCTACAAGTTGAGCATTACGTGGGATGCATATAAAATAGTAAGTTTGTTTCGTGGCTAACACCCTTAAAGGCATTTATTTTTAACCTGCTGTAAGGCAGTGGGCGGCAAGAGAGCGTCGCGGCGTCTCGCTGACCCAGTTGCGGACGAGGAGGGGGTGATTAACGCCGGGGCCTCGAGCTGCAGAGAATGACGCGGGGAAGGGCGGGAGCCAGACAGACACCCGGGCATGCAGTATTTACAGCGGCGTGCGGAGNGTTGCCATGGCGACGCTGTGCAGCCGCCACGCCGCCGGCCGCTTCCTTCATTCATACCTGAGGCTTGCACGCCGCCTGCACGCCCGCCAACTATGTATTTTTCACACTGCTGCAACGTCTCGTGACGTTGTTCGCTGCCCTTCCGTAGTCTATTTGTGCACGCTTTCAGAATCAAACCTTCTGCAAAACCACCCCATGCACGAAGTGTTTGGTTGTTTCCTTAATACGTAATGCACGACCAGCATTTTATTCTTAGTTTAGCATACAAGTATCTTATTTTTTGGTAATTTGAACTTTTAATTATGTTTTGTCTATAAATTATATTATTAAATTTTTTATAAATATTAGTAAAAACGTGGATAAAACAGGTGTGTTGGTAATGCCTAGTGCACGAATACGGTGCGCTGTCCCTTTGGTGTAATTTTCTAGAATCAATTAAGCTTTTTTGGCGTGAGGTGGAGGAATATCCTGAAAGTAGAACTTCAGCAGGGTTTCAGAAAAGTTTGAAGTAAACGTGAATGATTGAACCACCTTCCCCTCGCGGTTACCCGTTTGGTCGTATCATTAATTTCTGAGTTATAGTGTTGCAATCGTGTAATTCTTTTGCAATAAGGTTCTTCAGTGTTAATTGAGCACTTTTGAAATTCACCTTTGAAAAGTGTCTTTCCCTACCAACGTATATTTTAAGAGGGCGCACTGAGTGTCATGCGCCTAGTGTAGTTGGTAACGACAGAGAGGAGCGACATGACTTAAAGGCTATTGCCTGGTTTAAAAGCAGTGGCAATTTGATATAGGGACATTCATGTTAATGGAATTCTGTTTTTTTTAAGTGTGAGAAATAGTGCTCCTTAAGCTCTGTATCGAGGCAAATATAACAATTTGTCATTCTGTAATTTTTATTTAATTATTAAGTATTGTGATATTTCCAGGTAACAGGCTATATATTAATATTACAACAGGTTTCGATAGCAAAGCAGCGCGTATTTCTCTGCTCAAAAAAATCACCGGTGGTATTTTCTATCTTTAACAGGAACGCCAAAAAACCAAATTTCAATAACATGTATTTCCCTATACCAAACTCTCGCAGTTTTAAAACCGGACAACAGCATTAACGTTTATTTAAAGAAGTTAGGTAAACGTTATTGAATAAAGAAAATTTTTTATTTTGTTATCTGATTTTTTTTTATGTATATAAGAGTTAAACTTNTATCTGATTTTTTTTTATGTATATAAGAGTTAAACTTAGAAAATGTGTAAAATATTTACTTTCATAATGATTTGTCAGTTTCACCTCACCGACGTGTGAATAAAGTGATCATGGCAATGCTAATTGTACATATTGTGGAAGAATACGTGAACAGCCTCTACGCACTGTATATGTGTTCAACATTTTGTATTGCAGCCATGCAGCGAATAACGCTCTGCGCACTCGATGATAGTGGCATAAATTATTCATGTCAAAGAGGAGTACAAATTTTTACAATGTCAGATTAGCTACAAGGGAGACTGGGCACTGACGCCTTGCTCTGTACAGTACCGCTCATAAGTGTCATTCATTTGCAACGTGCCCACGATTTTGGAAGTGGTTTCTGAACGGGATCGTTTCTGTGAGCGCGATATCATTAGACCCGCCTTCGCCGATGGTTTACCTACTCTCGAGCACGCAACGTACAACTGCCCATGGGGAAAAACATGGCAATTCAAGGTTTATTCCACACACTTCCAACGATTGGCCTTGCGATTTATTAATCGTCATTGCGAATGCAAGACGAACAGGAAACTGGACACGCTTTAATTGAAACGGTAAATCGGTTGGAATAAGTGGTTTTCTAGGAATCAGAACATCCTCGCCTTTGAACTTTCCAATGATTATCGTTGCTTCAATCACGTTGTTCATCAGCTTCTTAACAGCGAGTCATATTATAACAGCGAGTTCCATTTCATAGTTTCGGTTGGTTCAGATTGCGTAACATGATTATCACCGAGCCGACCTTGAGCTGCAAATTGTGTGGCGGCATTCCTGGCAAATCCAATGAATTCAGAAATTCAATTGGATAATTGACGACTTCATCTGGATCGGTAATTGAATGGATCGACTTAAATAAATGCAGTTGGCCAGCGATTTGACTTTGAATTTTTATGTTCAAATCGTCTACGTCCTTATTTTTCGCTGCCAAAATAGCTCTTTCGCTCAACCAAACATGGTTTTTGTAATTTGCACCAATATTCGAGAACACTTTCGTGATCATTTCTTCTTTCGACGTTGTGAATTGACAAAAATTTGGTGGAAACAAAATGAAGCGATTGGAAGCGTCAATCGGAATTTTCCCGTTGCCAATGTCTAATAATTTTGTGGAAAACACTTCCGCCGATTCGTCATTTTGTAACGCGACTCGCATATTCGTTAACTTGGGAGTTTTCACGTATCTCACAAATTCGATGACTTCAAGCAAGCTCTTATTTCATCAGCAGCTGTTGATCTTGGAATGACTAGCAGCATTTTGCCGAAAATCGTCGGCCAGCAGAATCATCGTACCTCCAAAGAGGTCCTGATTATTGCGCAAAACTTTGAACGTTCGATCGAGTGCCTCCAATGCTCGTTTGTGCGCCATCATACATTCATCCAAAATGATTATTTTGCTATTCTGTAGCACTTTCGCCGTTGCTGAATTTTTGGCTATGTTGCACGTTGGTTCATCTATCGTTTGCAAATTCAGTGGTAGTTTGAGCGCTGAATGGGCTGTTCGTCCTCCTTCTAACAATGTGGCAGCGATCCCTGATGATGCTACGGCCAGCGCTATCTGACCTTGTGCGCAAATTGAATCTAAACTCAATGAAATTAGGAACGTTTTGCCAGTTCCGCCAGGTGCATCGAGGAAAAATATTCCTTCGTAGCTGTCGTTGATTGCTATCATCAATGTATCATACGCGGTTTTCTGCTGCTGATTCAAAAGCGGTACCTTTGTTCGTACTGATTGACTCAAAGCATCTCGATCGTATTACCGTTCTCATTCAAATTCTCTATTGAATGCATAGTGGATGGGGCGATTCAGCGCTGGCATTCCTAATTCGTGCAATATCTTGCCGGACATCATCAGGCACAAATCATCTATAGAAATCAACGCCTCGTTGTGGATCTCGGTGTTAAAGTAAAATTCAGGATTCTCTTTTGTTGTTCGCACTCGATGCAAAATGTCTTCAGCCATATTGTCTTTGTATTTGTTCCATAAATGAAGTGGGTTGGATGGAAAACACTTTAAACGATGATGGCAAAAAGTGATCTAATTTGATTCGCAGTAGACGAAATAACAGCATCAGCAAGTGTATGATCCCAATGAATGTCATCTTCGAGCAAATGTAAACGCTGACACGCTTCTCGATATGTTGCGCACAACTCACCATTGACAGTTCATAGAAATTAAAATGAAATTGGTCCACGAACATTAACCAATAACAAACGCAGGTAAAAACATTTGTCATTGCTTGGATGAACTGTGTAAATGCGCCCCAATGCATCGGTTGAATATACATTCACGTATCCAGGAACAGGCTTTCCCTGTTTCCGACGATGGAATTTTTTTGATGATGCGTTTCATGTAAAATATCTCGGCATCTCTGAGTAAAGCAGTGTTCTCGCAAAAGGATCACTTGCGCATGTCGTGAAGAAACTTGTCAGCGTTGTCGCTGGTGGTCGTTCAGCTCTCTCTCTTTGCATTTGCTACCGTGAAATAAACTCGTCCATTCTCCAGGTACACAGCTAAATGGACCACAGTGAGATGACGTTCGTGTAANAATAAACTCGTTGTCCATTCTCCAGGTGCACAGCTAAATGGACCACAGTGGGATGACGTTCGTGTAAGGCGAATGAAAATATTCTCCAAATCGCCTCATTGCTGCTGACATATCTTCCTATTTGATATTGCGAAACTTCATCTTTGGCATCAGGAGCTGAAATACCAAATACAGCCATGTCGCTTCCTTTCGTGATGTACTTGCAAACATATTTGATGGACTTGATAGAATTGCAGTACTCAACATTGCAATGCGCTTTGAATGTTTTGGAAAGCAGCGGCGAATACGGAACAATCCAGCTGTTGTCGACTACAACGTCTTTATTCTTGACTTTCAACGTTATCGTTCTGTCGTTATCCTCTGCAGAGCGACGAAGATACAGGGGGTAACCGTCATTGCCTGTGATTGTGTCAGCCAACAAAGCACGCGGATAACGTTTGGAGCATTTGTTTTCGATCATACACAGTGGTTCTCGGTTGTGATTGCCACATGGTCCATGAATCATATTCGTCGTCACAACTTCATACAGCTCTGGATCTGTTTCCGGATCAGGAATTTCTGCGCTAATGATGGCGTCAATTTCATTCGATCTTATTTTCTCGACCATCCACATGAGAATATGCGCATGAGGCAGTCCTCATTTCTGCCACTCCACAGAGTACATCCAACATCGCACGTCTCCAAAGACATGATACTACACAATGAAGTCCTTGAGCGCATTGAGTTTCTGCTTGAATACTCGTACTGTAATGTCGTGACGATCGCTGGATGATTGACCGGGTAGTAACAGCTGTGTGATTTCGATCAATTTTGGGTTGCATGTAAAAGTGATGAATAAGTATGGTCGACCGTATTGTCACACGTAGGTCATCGCATCTTGCGTGTATTCGTGCATGTGCCTCCGACTTCCAACATACGTCGCTGGCAAAATGGTAATTCGGCCGACATTGTTTGCATTTCCATCTACATTCATGGCATCATGCAGATGGATGTATTCTTCTGAGCGCAATTTTTGCTGATTTAAACGTATATATTTCAGACGTTCCGTCTCGATTTTAACATACATATCAACGACGAACTGATGGAAAAGTCTGCCACATTTTAATATGTGATTGTCCTCGTTTCGACGAATCATCAAACGGTAGGCATAAACATTCATCGAGCTGACATTTTTATTTGTTTCTTAATATGTTAATGGATTAATCATTTTGATCAAAAAATTATATCCATCCTCTCCTCGGCAAAATATCAGTGGGTATTGTAACGCATCATACGAACGATGGGTTTCGTTGACACGCTTAAGGTTAATACCATCACGCCGTCGAATTACAATATCACGAGACTCCAAATTCTCGCCAACAACCACAATGGCAACTTCATTCAACGTCGGTGCATTGAAGCGTCTTTCATGTTCGCCTGCTGGTCTTTTGTCTGCTTTGATAACTATTTTGTGATCATCCGAAGGCATCATTTCTAGTGCAGTTTTAAACAATTTATCTAATTCATTGTGTTCATGAAAGAGTTGTTGCAGTTGTGCGATAATCTCTCTCTTTACCGCACGACTGATGGCACAACGCTGATTGATTTCATCATCAGAATTTCCAAGGAAATAAACCTGAAGAAATTTGTGATCATAATTCACTGGCGGCAACAATGATCCTCCACGATGGTGAATTTGTCCTTGAATCTGTAAAATGAATACAAATTCTTTATTGGAACGTTGTGAATTGTTGATTTTTTTTTGTGTATATGATGTGTGTTGTAGTTAAAATTGAATTTACCTTAAAAGTTGGGCTGAAACCTTACCTTTAAAGTTGGCCTGAAACCTCGTTCCTCAGTTATATTCGCTCCAAATGATGTCATTTGGAAGATACTGTTGTATTTTTGTATATTCTGCAAAAAATGCTTCGATTGAGGTTCTTGGCCAGAAAGCAATGATGCTAGTGGCTCTGGTGGCAGTATCAATTGTGGTAATTTGACCTTTCCGCTCGCACAACATAATCCTGGCGGTTCATGTCTAAACCTCAAAGCATTGAAATGTTGACAAACAGTGCTCATAGTTCCGAAGTCGATCGCTACATCCGTGACGTAATCGATTGTTGGATCGTATCTGAACGCCAAACGTTCATATCGAATTGTTACGTTTGGCCGTCTGTTTTGTCGACGTTCCAAATTATTGTTTACGTTATCTCCAACTGACCGAGTCGAACTCGACTGTCTCCGTTGTTCCGGAGTCATAATTGATCGCGCTTGAGAAATTCTTATTCTATTTGCCTCCAAACGCTGTCTACGCTCTTCATCAGTCTCATTGACTCGATGATCATGTATTTCTCTTGCGTTGCGCGTACGCCGACCGATATTTCGACGCCTTATTGGTGGCGTTTTTCCAAAGACACCAAAATAATCGTTTCAACACACCACCGATAACACAATATTCTTTTTCGTTAAACAAAGAAAATATAATGAAATTACTTTGCAAAATGTCAGACTTTTTTTTTTGTTCTAAAAACATGTAACAGCAGAACTTTAACACTGTGCCTTATTTCACGTAATAAAATTCTTTAACATAAAGATTTCATATAAAAAGACCATCCAAATTTTCGACTTTTCCCGTGGATTTTCCAAACATTTTCTTTCATACAAACCTTGTCCTCACAATTACGAACACAATAAAAAAGAAATCAGCCAAATCGGTCGTGCCGTTCTCAAGTGATGCTCCGTCATACATGTGGCAATAGATTTTTATTTATATATATAGATAGATTGCCATTATATTCTAAAGAGATATTTATTTACTTATTTACCCACGTACAGTTCAGCCATTGGCCGGTTTTAAACAAATATGTGTAAAAATATACACCACATTATAACACCAGAAATGGGACAAAATGATACGTAATACTCCCGCAAAATTGTATAACTTTAATGATAAATCTTAGAGATCACGTTATCGTAGCAAGCATGAGACTTCCACAAAAAATCATAAAACCAATAGACTTACAGCAAAGATGAATATTAAAAAACTCAGAATTTTCCTATTATATGACATTGCACAAAAATATGTGTGTGCCCCTTCTGCACCTTCTGCAACATAATTTTTTTTACCACAAGAGGAAATCTATTTTACCGAGTAAAACATTGACTCAAATTTAAGATCCGTGAGTTCTGCACCAGTTGTGTGATGTCGCATCGTTTATATGCGTGTAGTGTTAACTTTAATATCACACTAGGGAAAGTTGACTTTTCCTGCAGATGAGCTGTTGTATCAGATTGCCAGATGCGGGAATCTGTATAAAACAGACCCGTTAGCCGTCCGTCTGCAAGTTTCAATCTGAAAGTAACGTCATTGCACTGCATTTATAAACAGATGTTGCATAAACTGTGTAGATAATGGTTGTTTGGTGCAAGTTTATACATCTGCTACGTAGTGAAGGCATTATGATCAGTTCTAGGGCCAAACTGGACAATCTACTCGACGAATTTGTTGAGGCATCGACTACATGAAAGAAGCACTTTAGACAGGTCTCTAATGTAAAACTTTGAAAAAATAAAAATAAAAATTGAGAGTGGTTCAAATTTCTGAGCAGTGAAATAGATATCCTAGAGTACCTGTTAGAAGGAGGGCATGTTAAGGAAAATTCAGTCAGAATAAAAGTATTCGAAGATACTAAACATGTGAGAAAACTTCAGACAGCTGGAAAAATATGTATATTGCAGGTTAAATATAATCATAAGGTAGAGCCCAAAAAGTTCAAAATACTTTGTAGAAAAAATTGAGGAGATAATAGCCTGAACAGGTGCAGAAATGGTATTCCATTCGAGAAAGATTTCAGGTAGAACTAGTGGTTCAGGTGCAGGGAATTTTCTATACCATGTTGCACATCTGACGTTGCATTGGGTGCTTTTCTGAACCAAGGGATAAAAAATTGTGACATTTGTCTGGTAGCACATGCCAGAAGAGGTCTAATATTGGCAGAGAGAAAATATTAACAGAGGCATGAAGCATAAAGCATTGATGAATTCTTGGAAAAATTTAGGTAATTCATTATTGAAATTCCATAGTGGAAAATGATAACTCATTGTGATGCTATACGAACTACTAAATGTAGATAAGGTGTTTTCCTCTATTAAAGCAATAAATGGTCAACACTGCTCGTACGGTAGCCACAGCATTGGGTATATTAATTGTAATGATTTTCTTTTCCTGGATAAGAATCCTCTACAGCTAATGGAAATCTAATAACAAACAATTATATAATTGTTACTCTACGAAAATATGTTAGTGGACGTTTAGCATTAGTTTAAAACGATCATAATGAAGTCATTGGTGGAGAGTCATTATAGAAGGAGGTGTGATGAGGCAGGACAGAGAAGCGTGGGGCAAAATAACAGCTGCACGTAAAATAACATGACTCAGCAGGCATATCAAATGAAGGATTGCAAATTTTTGCACCTATTAAAATAATATGCAAGAAGTGGGAGATCTAAAACTTAAATATAATTCTGTTTGATTTATTTTGATCCTTATTTTCCTAGTTCAATATTATTTCAGTGCCACTCAAATATACTAGATTTTTTAGTCGGGATGCTAAGGTATAAATTCTCTACAAAATTATATTACTTGTTTACGTGAATATAATCAAACAACATTGCAAGAAGAAGAAGGCAGTATCAAAGTACACAGCTTGTTGGTGTATGTTAGTTAAGAAAACGAAGTGCCAGCAAATGAAATATAAGTGTATCGAAGGCAAATGTTATCTTCTTTTGTATTAAACAAACACAAAAGAAGTCTGTGTAAAACAATAACTAAACATAATTTTGCAAATTTTTTTTAAGAAATTACACTACCTTGCATATAAATCTAAAAAAAAAATTATTAAGTTAAAGTTTTACTTTTTTGACGGTTAAGAATGGTGAGACGTTCAGTATTATAAGAGGGCTGGGAACGAACTTGGTGCTTATAAACTGAGCAGTACGAAATGTTGATTCTGTCACTGGTCTGACCCAATCATATGGGCATGAACATCTGTACACGACCATCCTGGATACTCAAATAAACTGAGTAGCCGCAGGGCTGATTCTGCAGGAGCTAATGTATGAGAAATTATTATGTAGGTGGGTGGTAAAAACTGTTCTTCATTCCTAGCAGGAATAACACCTAAGTATGTAACTTATTTTGGCGATGAAGAGTAACGAATAATTCATAAGTTCGGGGGATAAAACATTATCTATAGTAAAGTAGTAGTTACACGTTCATGGAGCATTTCAACTGTCCATGTTGCGAGTTGGAGTTTGTTGATAGCTAAGTACCCACTGCAATATGGGAATTTTTTGTGTACTGGACTAGCCTGGTGTGCTGTTTTCATCCAGGGAAAAGTTTTTGAATAACCACGAGCTCCACAAAAAACACTCAAGTTGTTAAGACATTGTCTACATTGTTACCTGCATGGTGCGTGTAAAATGTTAATCTTGTTGTTAATATAGATTTACAATAATTAAATGTCAATTTTAAGGGTGGGCGACAGTCTAAATGAAAGGAAATCATACTGTAGATTACATTGAGTGTTTAACATTCAAATGTATGAATTCAGGAAAAAAGGTCAAGTAAACCTATTTTAATTTTGCTGTTAACATAAGCATGTGTGAACTAAATGTCAGTTTTAACCTTTTCGGACACGATTTAATTTAAAGTTTCAAGTGCAACAAATAAGAAATATTTTAATGGATTCTGTACTTTAAGTCGACACAGCACTTGTTTCGTAACCACAACCAAAATGAACGCAGTAACACGGTTTCGATCTCTGTCCACGGTAAACTGAGCACTTCTGAGAGTCCTGCTTAAGATCTACTTGTATCCGCTTTGTGTATTCTTTCGCCACGTGCCAAATTAGCATTGCCATGGGCTTCCTCACTTAATTCACGCATCGNGCATGTGTGAACTAAATGTCAGTTTTAACCTTTTCGGACACGATTTAATTTAAAGTTTCAAGTGCAACAAATAAGAAATATTTTAATGGATTCTGTACTTTAAGTCGACACAGCACTTGTTTCGTAACCACAACCAAAATGAACGCAGTAACACGGTTTCGATCTCTGTCCACGGTAAACTGAGCACTTCTGAGAGTCCTGCTTAAGATCTACTTGTATCCGCTTTGTGTATTCTTTCGCCACGTGGCAAATTAGCATTGCCATGGGCTTCCTTACTTAATTCACGCATCGGTCAAGTGAAATTGGGAAATTATTAGAAAAGTTATTATTTTACAAATCTGCCGAGTCTTATATGTATATGCATTTAAAAAACAAAAATTAAAAGAAATAATTTCCTTATTGACATATGTTCACTTAACCCTTTTGATTCAACGTTAAGGCATGGAACTAGTTTCCCTACGTTGTTACCAACTTTACTGGGCGCATACCAGTCGTTGAGCCCGTTAAAATACTTGCAAGTAGGGGCAGTGACATTTTCCAAAGGTTGATTTCAAAAACGCTCAATTGACCACGAACGGCCTATACCAATCAGTTATTCACAGAGGATGTATTGGGAACTGGCCTCGTATCGTACAATACGGGTAAAAATTACCTTCCTGTGCATTGCGTTCACAGATGTGAGCTTTGTGTCTGAATGTGTTAAAGTGTTAATGTTGATAATATTAAATTCCGAGAATTAAACGTCGATTTAGTGGGGGAANCTGTGTCTGAATGTGTTAAAGTGTTAATGTTGATAATATTAAATTCCGAGAATTAAACGTCGATTTAGTGGGGGAAGGTCCATTAGAAAGGAGAGGTACAGTTTCCGCCGGTTCAGACGGCAGGGAGGCGAGCGAGCTAAGTGCCTTATTATTTCTGCGTAATGGTAGTTATATTTCCATTATAATGAATGTTGAATTTGGGACCGGCGTTTTAATTAATTAGTATATCAAGGGCGAGTGCCACCGCGTGAATACTTGGAACGTTACTCTCCCCTCAAAAGCCGTCACTGGCCAAGTAAGGTGTCGGGCGCTGTAATCCTACTGTGGATGTCAATGGACGTTTAAAGGCTGTTCACGGTAAACTGAGCACTTTTGGAAGCCGTGATGAAGTTCTTCTAGTATGCATGTGCAGTATTTTCCCACCATATGCAATATTAACAGTGCCAGGGGCCTAATCACTTTATTTACGCATCAATCAAGTTAAACTCTAAAATTATTAGGAAAGTAAGTATTTTACAAATCTACTAATTCTTACAACTATGTGCATTGAAAACAAAAAGTAAAAGAAATAATTTTATTATTTACACATGGGTACGTTTAATTCAACGTTAAGACATTGGACTGCTTNAACAAAAAGTAAAAGAAATAATTTTATTATTTACACATGGGTACGTTTAATTCAACGTTAAGACATTGGACTGCTTCCCCTCTGTCGTTGCCACATTTACTGGGCTCTTTGGCAGTCAGTTTGCTCATTTAAATATACGCAGTGACATTTTTCAAATGTTCGTTTCAGAAGTGCTTAAATAACCGTGAACATCATATACTTAAATAAGTATGCAGCCAGCGCGCGGTCGTAAGTCATGGGAAGGAGAGTGCAGCAGTAAGGATTAAAGCTCGCAGAAGTTTTGGTCGCGAGCGACGGGACGGCTCGCTCGGGAGCCAGGCAGGCAGGCAGCCAGCACAGAAGCAGCACGGGTCGTCGTCGAGGCTTCTCCAAGAGGACGCCTACCCTATCTGGCTTCCTGACGCCATCGCGCGCGCGAGACGCCGCCGCCGCGGTGACGAGCCATCAACACACGTCCGCGTAACGGCGGAAAGGAAGATGAAGCAAGGTGGAGTGAGGGCGAGAGAGAAGCCGGGGGTAAGTAGGGTTGTGTGCTGGATATGTGAGGGGAGGAAATATATGTGATGATGATGCATGGTGGGATGGGGAGGCAGCAGGCTCTCTGCGAGTCAGAGATAACCGTGGTGTGCTGCAGGGAATCAAGGAAGAAGGAGGGTGCGTGAGTGTGGGGGGGGGACCAAGCTGTGAAGACGAGGTGTCTTGCCTCTCCCGACTGCTTCCATATTCCCTAGCTCTTCTTCCCTGCCGTGCGAGCCACGTCTATAGTCTGTTCGCGGTATCTTCACACTTTTTTTAATCAAACCTTTGAAAAAAAAATTCCCATGTTTAACGTATTTGGTTGCATCACAAGCTAGTTATACGTCTGTTAATATGAAAATACCTTTTTTTTTTTTGTTAAATTTAACTTTCGGTTACGTTTTATCAGTAAATTATAACTTTTATTTTACTATCAATGTGAATTAAAACAACGATAAAATAAGGATGTTGGTAATGCCTAGTATTAAATAGTTCTCACGCAGAATATTATTAAATTGAGAGCGCAAGAATGAAATGCGATGTCTCTGATTTATTTTTCTAGACTTGGAATGCGATGCCTCTGATTTATTTTTCTAGACTTGTGTAAGCTTGGTTTGCACGAGGCGGAATAACAGCCTGAAAGTAGAACTTTATCAGGGTTTCAGAAAAGTCGGAAGTAACCCATGAATTGACTATACCAGAGCTTACTCCGAGCATAGCTACCACACACTCCTATACGTTGTTCACTGATGGTACGGTGATAAGTGGAGGAAATTCTGCGACCACGTGCGCTCCCCTTCCAGGTGCAGTTTGACAACCCCATTTTCCAGCGGGTTAATTTCCGCCCTCACACAGCACGGATGTCTCAGGCTTGCCTTCGTGATGTCGATATGATTCTTTGACCAGCAAGATCACCAGATCTCTCCCCCGTCGAGAACGCTTGGGACCATGTTAGACGACAACTACGGCGGATTTGGAAGTTCATTTGCACCAGCTGTGGCAGGATCTTCCTCAGGAGAACATCTGATGTCTGTGTGTCTCCATGGCCGGCCGTATAGCTGCCTATATCCGTGATACGAGCGATCCAACACCATTCTAAGTGCATCCTGCAAGTGTTGGTTCCCAGCAATACATGCTGTAAACATGTTCATTGTGCAGCATTGTGCGAATTATTGAAGTGGACAAAAAGTATTTTACTGCACATATGCTGCTGTGTTCTATGTGCGTATTTAATTTCATGGTTTTAACTCCAATGCTTTTGTACTTATTCAAAAACCCAGTACCGCCATAATGATGTTCACATATGTACGCTTTAAATAGCTAGTTTTCAATTTATGTTCTTGCAGATTTTACTAAATCATTAGCTCCAAAATATATTTCCTACCCAGTTTCGTACTTTTTTTTTGTACTGTTTATTTATTTGAACAATAAAGTCACACGAATTAAAGTTGGCATTGGATTTAATCTACAAAATTAAATTACCCTTGACAACACACTGATTTCATGGGAACTAGACAATCGAGAAAAAACGTAAGAGCTGAAAAGGAAGAGGGATTTTGGATGTTTAACATCACAAGACATTATTTCAGGAAGAAGGTTTAATTTTTTGGTCACGTATTACGTTCGTAGGNATCTTCACACTTTTTTTAATCAAACCTTTGAAAAAAAAATTCCCATGTTTAACGTATTTGGTTGCATCACAAGCTATTTATACGTCTGTTAATATGAAAATACCTTTTTTTTTTTTTTTTTGTTAAACTTAACTTTCGGTTACGTTTTATCAGTAAATTATAACTATTATTTTACTATCAATGTGAATTAAAACAACGATAAAATAAGGATGTTGGTAATGCCTAGTATGAAATAGTTCTCACGCAGAATATTATTAAATTGAGAGCGCAAGAATGGAATGCGATGTCTCTGATTTATTTTTCTAGACTTGTGTAAGCTTTGTTTGCATGAGGCGGAGTAACAGCCTGAAAGTAGAACTTTAGCAGGGTTTCAGAAAAGTTGGAAGTAACCCATGAATTGACTATACCAGAGCTTACTCCATGCATAGCTACCACACACTCTTATACGTTGTTCACTGATGGCACGGTGATAAGTAGAGGAAATTCTGCGACCATGTGAGCTCCCCTTCCAGGTGCAGTTTGACAACCCCATTTTCCAGCGGGTTAATGTCCGCCCTCACACAGCACGGATGTCTCAGGCTTGCCTTCGTGATGTCGATATGATTCTTTGACCAGCAAGATCACCAGATCTCTCCCCCGTCGAGAACGCTTGGGACCATGTTAGACGACAACTACGGCGGATTTGGAGGTTAATTTGCACCAGCTGTGGCAGGATCTTCCTCAGGAGAACATCTGATGTCTGTGTGTCTCCATGGCCAGCCGTATAGCCGCCTATATCCGTGATACGAGCGATCCAACACCATTCTAAGTGCATCCTGCAAGTGTTGGTTCTTTGCAATACATGCTGTAAACATGTTCACTGTGCAGCATTGTGCGAATTATTGAAGTGGACAAAAAGTATTTTACTGCACATATGCTGCAGTGTTCTATGTGCGTATTTAATTTCATGGTTTTAACTCCAATACTTTTGTACTTATTCAAAAACCCAGTACCGCCATAATGATGTTCACATATGTACGCTTTAAATAGCTAGTTTTCAATTTATGTTGTTGCAGATTTTACTAAATCATTAGCTCCAAAATATATTTCCTACCCAGTTTCGTACTTTTTTTTGTACTGTTAATTTATTTGAACAATAAAGTCACACAAATTAAAGTTGGCATTGGATTTAATCTACAAAATTAAATTACCCTTGACAACACACTGATTTCATGGGAACTAGACAATCGAGAAAAAACGTAAGAGCTGAAAAGGAAGAGGGATTTTGGATGTTTAACATCACAAGACATTATTTCAGGAAGAAGGTTTAATTTTTTGGTCACGTATTACGTTCGTAGGTGAAGTAATAACCCCAATATTAAACATTTTCCATTTATAAATCTTAAACCATGTTCTACATTTACGTCTTGAACTAAGTCGTATACAGAGCGCTTACATAGTATATACAGTCATATATAATTAAAATATCCAGGAACCCACTTAGCCACCAGCCATACAGGGTTTTTCATTCTCTTTGCAATTAGCATTGCAAATTGTGGGCACGTGCCCCACTGGGTAAAACTCACTGTGACAGTTGAAGGGGCACATTATTATATTAGGAGATAATGATCCACTAATCCAGCGAATTTCCAACCACTACCAGCACGAGTCCAACCTCATATGACCTTGCGAGGGCCGGAGAATGACGAGAGTTAGTAGGCGTCCCCACCAAACTCCGGCACTCACAGAGTCAAATATTAAGGGAACCTCAGCCGGAGGTCTTGTAGGCTTGCCCGTGCTCCTCGTTCCTTTGCATGACACTTGTAGATTTTCCAACAGACTCGCCAGAATCTGGTCCCAATGAGCCTGTCTCGTTCATTTCCATACAGTTGAATTTCTTCACGTTGAAATTCCCTTCTTGGGACATATCGGTTAAACCGTAAAGGAGTCCATCGGCCACCACCATCACAACTGTTCATGAATCAAGCCCAGTCTGGGAGGTAGATACCCATTTCAGTAAAACATGGCATAGGGAACGCCCGGGAGTTTCCCACGTTTGCTGACCAATTCGCTGCATCTTCATGCGTCACCAAGCGGTACCACAAAGAGGTGTGGGTTCCCTTGAACTATCAGATTCTATTGGGCTGTGCATAACTAGTCTTTTCCGCAACTATGTAACCACTGGATTCTGACACTAGAGTTGGCAATAGGTCTGACACTTTACCACTCAGTGGTGTATACCGTACTAGGTGATCACCTGGACAATCAGCAAGCACTTTGGCCAGGTCCACCTTACACACCGGATAAGAGACATCCTTCTCCTAAAGCCCGCTCACGTCAGGAATGCCTCTAATAGGTATGGCTTCAGAGAGCTCCCTTCTATGCTACAGTGGGGCCAAATGGAACGCACCTTACAGTCATTATATCTTGGTCCCCCGGTTTTCTGGTTTGCCTCCAGGTATGTTACCAAAGTCAGGTCACTGGTTTCTCCCACCAAATGCAGCGCTCGGCCGTCCTTAGAAATAGCGGAGCCGGACGTGAGAGGCGCTTTCTTGGCATATACAGTTATGTGAGACTTAGTTGCTACGTCAGANTAGAAATAGCGGAGCCGGACGTGAGAGGCGCTTTCTTGGCATATACAGTTATGTGAGACTTAGTTGCTACGTCAGAGCTCTCATCTGTGCTTGAGCACTAATGATATCTTCCAGTTTCCAACCAATCAATAAAATTTCTACGAAACGAGCCTCATATGTCCCTCTGATGAACAAATTTGTCTTTCTTTCTTACTTTTATTTTATGTGGCTTCATGGAAACATTCTCATTTAGTAATATTTGTTGTTTAGTCACCTGTATTCACGGAATTCAAGACATTCAGACCAACTCGAAGGATTAGTCGGCTATATCGTCGCTTGTAAATGTCTCCAGTGCAACGTCAGAGTGGAACCAAAGGAACCGACTTAAAACTCAAATGAAAATCGTTACATTAAAAAATTATAATTGACCATACCAGTAAAAAAGCTCAATTTTAAGTATTCTTTCATTCTACGTTATAACGGACAGGTGCGATGATAAAATATGTGTGAACACGTATTTCAGCACTCTTTCTGAGGTNTTTCATTCTACGTTATAACGGACAGGTGCGATGATAAAATATGTGTGAACACGTATTTCAGCACTCTTTCTGAGGTATCGGGCCGAAAACACTGTTCTTAGTAACTAGAGCCTATATATATGAGGCTTACAATCAGGCGAAATATGATCCCGTATGGAATGTTTGAGTTATGGTATTCCTCTCAGCGACTTCTAGGGGATCATGAAGTGCCAGGTATTTTGACATGTGNTATGGAATGTTTGAGTTATGGTATTCCTCTCAGCGACTTCTAGGGGATCATGAAGTGCCAGGTATTTTGACATGTGGTGATGTATAAACTATGGAATCCACTTTTTATAATTTCTGTAAATGATATGACAGGTATTGTACACATATTTAAAGTGTTTGGCTCAGTTATAGAATAATGAATTTTTATTTCTCCAGCGCCTTTAAACTGAGGACATTTTAAATTCACTTATGAAATTGGACGCGTAGATATTTCTTATCTGTTGGTTTTTTATTGACATCTTCGTGAGCTCATAATTTTTTTTATGCAAATGACGCATGTGACGAGTGTATTCCAAAAGGTAATATTTTCTCGTTAGCAAAACAAGATCCTGCAAGAAAGTATTGTATTGTACGTAAAAATTTGACTGAATTAATTAATTTTCCAAGCCGAATGATTAAGTTTTGCAAACGCTCATTAAAAAAAAGTAAATACATTGCGGAATTATTCAACGTCATCATTTTCTTGCCTCTCTTTCAGGAGTACAGTTCTTCTGAGCCGTCTAGGCTTCAGACATAGAAGTTTGACAAAAATATGGGACACCAAAACGTTATTTTCCATAATTATTAAATACCAGGGCAGACGCATAAAATCNGAAGTTTGACAAAAATATGGGACACCAAAACGTTATTTTCCATAATTATTAAATACCAGGGCAGACGCATAAAATCGCTGCACGATGAGAGGTCACGCCAGTGACTAAATACAAGATTGATTTAATTTCGTCTTATGGGGATATCCTCCTGATTTATCTGCATAAATGCGAAAATCGCGTGACCAGGGAGTGCATATACGTTAGATTGTTTTTTTTTTCTTTTAAGCGCATCCTTGCTTCTACAAAATAAAATTCCGGCGTAACTTGAGTATTTGTTAATTGTGGNTTTTTTTTTCTTTTAAGCGCATCCTTGCTTCTACAAAATAAAATTCCGGCGTAACTTGAGTATTTGTTAATTGTGGTCTACCTCAGTCAGGGGAAGTGAACCGTAATTCCAGTGCTAAGACGAGACACTATTAAAGTGGAATAAAATAACTAAACAATCTATCTCTGACATACAAAAAAATCAACAATTCACTTCAAAAAGAACTTGAAAACATACCTAATAAATACAGCCTTTTATTCAATAGAATAATTATTTAAATCAAAACACTCACATAAAATGAATATGTTAATGTTAAATACCTATAATCTATTTTGAGTACAGAGTGTGCCATATATCCTATTGTCAATAAATTAACTTCTTTATGCTTTACTTGTCGAGACAAAATTTAATATTCAACTCATAAGTTATATATTATTATTGTATTTTATGTGCTGACTTTTTTATATTAAAATCCAAAGTTTTTTTTCTGTTGTGCAAGTATGTGTACTCCATTTTTTACAAAAAGTATGTATAGGCTGTTAATGGTAAACTGCGCGCTTTTGAAAGCTCTGCTTAAGATCTACTTATAAGGATATTGCGTATTCTTTCACCATATGTAAAAATTGTCATTACCGTGGCTCTGATGATTATATTCATGCCTTGGTCAAGTGAAACTGTGGAAGTATTAGAATAGTAAATATTTCACAAATTTCCATATTCTTAAATGTATATGAATTAGAAAAAAAACAGAAAGCAAAACAAATAATTTCATTATTCACAAACGTTTACCTAGTCCTTTTAATTCCACGTCAAGACATGGAACTACTTTCCTTCCGTAATTACCAACTTTACTCTGTGTAAGCCTATCAGTGTGCCCGTTAAAATGTACGGGGCAGTGACATTTGTAAAACGTTGATTTCAAAAGTGCTCAGTTGTGACGATTTCCCTTTTCATAGTTGAAATGAAGACAATGTATGCTAAATAAACAATAATAACNCGGGTGGGTGGGTCACGAGAGTACCAACCAGTTACATTGTACCAGATACCCACTTGTATCAAGTACTTGAAATTTCTGCCAAAGTATCAGATACATTTAGTGTCAGTTTAACATTCGTCAGTGTGTTGCGTCTACTGTTACATGTTATAATGATACAAAAAAAAATATATTTTATTTATAATGTGCTGTTAAGATTAAATCAAATTTCTTGGTTTGGGTTTAAAAAGTTAATTTATAATTAAGCTTTCGTTTAAACGATTTACATATTGCAAGATCATTATCTCCTCTGAAACATTTTCGCCAATATGAAATCTTTTAATATGCTCTTGTTCATACTTAATTTCACTGTAACATATACCACACAGTACAACAACTCAAAACCCGCAGTTGATAATGCGTGTATAGGCTGTTCACTGTAAAGTGAGCACTTCTGAAAATCCTCTCATTTGGAATAATAGTCAATAAATATATATTATTTTAGCCTTAGGCGTTAACTTCCGAGTGCGGTGGAATATACACACTGCGTTTATTACTAACACGACATATTTATTTAAAAAGGTTGTTAAATGATTAAAAAAATTCTGAAAGGAGAAAGTAAGTAGGGGCTCAAATGTGCTCACTTTACCGTGAACACCCTATACCTGGTAACATACCTACGTGATACAGTGTACCTGAAAACATGCACGTTCAAGGTTAGTCAAGAGAGTGGCGAAATAGCGACGCACTTGTATCTGATACGGAAAGTATCAGATAGTTGGTCTCAGATACAAGTCTGTATCTGTATCAGTTTGGGACAGGCACAGAAAACAGCTGTAAGGACCCATCTCTAGCTGGCACGCTGCACACCCGGGCATGGACCACACGAGCTCTGCAGGAGGCTGAGGCTTCTCTTCGAGAGCTCTCTCTGCAGGAGAGGCGGGACGCCGGCCCAATCGAATTCCCCTTGCTGCTACTGGCACATCACGAATCAGGAAAGGGAGT